>CM076577.1:1016893165-1017493165 GCA_034641835.2 Pinus albicaulis | reverse complement strand
ATCGATTATTCATTTTATAAAACAAAAAAAATTAATAAACCCAAGGGTTTAATATTATAAACCAAAGAAAATAGTGAACACAAGGGAATTGGTTTAAGCATTGAGACAATTGTTGTCACAATGTGACGTTGGACCAACTATGAGCATGGTTGGCTATGGGTGATTTTCATATTGAGGCAATATTTTCCAGAATGTGACATTTGATCATGGATGACATTGATCGATTATTCATATTATAAACCAAAAGAACTAATAAACCCAAGGGTTTAATATTATAAATCAAAGGAATTGGTGAACCCAAGGGAAAACCATTACCCAACAAATTATAAACCGAAAGTGATCAATCAACCTTACTGATTGTTAATATTATTAACCGACGTTGGACCAACTATGACCATGGTTGGCATGGGTACTTTTCATATTGAGACAATATTTGTCAGAATGTAACATTTGATCATGAATGACATTGATCGACTATGGCTAATGCTAATTAAGAATGGTTTCCCATGGCTGATTTTCATATTGAGTGAGTGTTTTTCATAATGTGAAATTGGACCATGCATTAGTATTAAACTCTAGGACTAATATTTAAACCCCAATATTTGGGGAAGCTAAGGGAAAAATATTAAGAACATAAGAGATCAACAAGGCCGAGAGATACCTATAAAAAACAAGAAAAATTAGTAAAGACTAGGAATAAATATTTTAAATACAAATGAATGAGAAACTCACATAATTAATAAAGAGATTAATAAATCTTAGGAATCAATATTTTAAAAATACTATTTATCACTAATGATGTTAATACTATTTATATTAATAGCATTAATTTTGGTATCAATAGTAATATCATTCATAATATTAATCATCATAAAAATTATTAATATTATTTATCAATATTAATGTTAATAGGATTTATATTAACAATATTAATGTAATTAATCATATTAATATTATTAATAAAATGTTATTAATATTATTTTTATAATTTAAATGTTATTAATAATTTTAATAAACCTTAATCATGTTTGAAACTTATTGTTATTAATACAATTATGAACATTAATTTTAAATAAATATCGTGAATATTGTATTAATGATGTTTTCAATAATATTGTTATTATTATTAATAATGTTATTAATAATATTGTTTTTAATAATAATTAAAATTTTATTTTCATTATTAATTTAGTTTTTAGTATAAATCATAATCATCATTATTTAAATACTAATTATTTATATTATTTTTAGTTTATATTAGAATGTTAATGTTATTAATGTTATTTTTATTATTTCCACAATATGACCGTGTTTATTTACCATAATAATATTCTTTAATGTTATTAAAATTAATAATTAAAATTAAAATTAAAATTTATAAATATTAATAATATTAAAAGTGATATTAATATTATTATTCATATTAACAATATTAACATGAATAATTAATATTAGTATTAAAATTAAAATTAATATGAATATTTAATGTTAAAAAAATTAATATTTAAATTTATTATTTCATATAAATGATAATAATATTAATAAATTAAAATAATAATAATAAATAATATTGTAAATTAAAATTTGTTAACATTATTGTTAATACTAAATGTTAATAATAAATGTTAATAATATTATTTATTAATATTAATATTAATAATATTAAAAATAACATTTGTATTCTTATTCAAATTAATTAATATTAATAGTAAAACTTATTTGTTTATTAATATTAGTATATTCCTACATAATAATTATTTAACATCAAATACTAATACAAATTATTATTAGATTAATACATATATAACAAAGTATAATAATTGTTAATATATTATTATCAAAATATTAATATTAATATTAACATTAACTTTAACTTTATATTTTATTTTTCTTAATTTGTTAACACAGTTAAATTTTGTACATTTAATTGAATTAATAATTAAGAGATCAATTTTTTTTATTACTCTTAAAATATAGATTTAAGTTAACTTTAAAATTCTAAATATAAGTTATATTTAAAATCTTAAACTTTAAAATTTTAAACATAAGTTATATTTAATTCACATTGGAATTACAAAACATGTGTCAAATCTATATTGGAATTACACATCATTTCGTACTCTAGAATGAATTTTTTGATTCAATTATAATTAATTTTATGTATTTTTATTATATTTTTACCTAATTAAAATGTTAACAAAGACATTACATTATAACATCTCTATTATATCCTAAATCCACAAATGTTTCCAATTAAAATTACTCAAAATATAAATTTATTTTTTGTTTTATTATAGTTTGCAATTTTTTTATTTAGAAAAATATTTCATTTTTTTAAAAAACAGGTTTAATAAAATAAACATTTAATATTTATAATTTTTTATTGATAAAATTATTTCCAAAAGACAATACTTTAAACACCGTGGGAATCTACAAAGATAATACTATTATGGAACTTTGCGAGGAACCACTAAATTGGTAGTAAAGAATAGTTAAGTTTTTCGAAGTGTTATAAAGAAATTTAATGTTGGAAACTTCATCTATCATATAACAAACAGAAGTGAAGGAAGTTATAAAATATGTAAGCACATTAGGTGAAAGTAACTATAAATTGTTATCTTTTCCTTCACCCAAATTCGGGCTGATTTCTCGATAGGTGACAAATCGACAAATTTCTATAAATTTCGACAAAAAGTTGAAATATCTAGGTAAAATAAGTAGAGTAATTGTATGTGGAAATTGGGTACATTGAACTGAAAATTTAATTATTGGGTATAATGGACATATGGCGCACACAGTGAAATGCATAAATGAAAGGTAAAGATTGGGAAAATAGATAACCCAGTTTTTAGAAGAAGTATTGAAATCATTATAGTGGTACCAATCAGAGGGTTGCACATACTACATACGCTGCTTCTAATTCGAATTGGAACAAATAAGGCGTACAATAACATATTA
This sequence comes from Pinus albicaulis, assembly GCA_034641835.2. NCBI lineage: Eukaryota > Viridiplantae > Streptophyta > Pinopsida > Pinales > Pinaceae > Pinus > Pinus albicaulis. The sequence continues at coordinate 1,017,490,207 of CM076577.1, read as the reverse complement.
TAAATATGAGGAAGTATTCAATAAAGGAGTCTGTTAACAATAAAGAATATACCTTTTTAGGAGAACTGAATCTTAACAATCTTCACGCGGAGAACTGACCTGGGAACAATAGCTTTAATTAATATTGAGCTTGGTGAAAAATAGCTAAATAACGAGACAAGAATTGATAGAAAGTATAATGTGATACCTGTAGCAAGAGAAAGAATGCAATGAGCAATTAATTCCATAAACGTGGCACCATATAAATATAGCAGTGGTTCTAATATCAGAATTAGCGAGTAATGAAATGGGCTAACAACAATACTAACCTAGAAGGTGTGATGCTAATGACCTTCATGAAATACCTACGAAACAAAAACACCCATCACCCATCATAGAATATTATTGTCCTCATTCAATTAATTTTTTACACTGCATTGGTAGACACATGATTTCGGCACAAAGAGGTCGAAACAGTTGCAGCCACTTTCAATTCCCTCACTCTTCTTCTCAATTTCCTACCATATTTTTCCCCATTAACATTTTCACGATTCTTTCCATGTCCATGTCCTCTCTAGTGACCAGCCACTTCTGTTCAATTCTCTGCGGAGCCTCCACCACAAATTTAGAGTTGAAGTGCTGCAGCCATGTAATGGTCTCCAACACGACATTCCATCCGCAGTGGGAGACAAAGCCAGAATGCTCAATTGCAAGGCCCACCCCACAATGCTCAATTACGAAGGAAATCCAGGGCCGACGAGAACACCTTTGATACAGAGTCAGATGGTGTTCACAGAACCCAAATGAACTTCACACCCATTGCCACTTCCTCACTCTAAGCACTCGAAATTGAATTCTTGCTGCGAAAAGAAATGTAAAGCACAGCCTGCATGTCGAGCTAGTCGAAGCACTCACCTAAGTTTGAGTGTGGGGGTGATTCTATGGGGCCACTCTTTGAAAGCCTCAGGTGGAAGCACGAGGCCTATTTTTCACAGAGTGGCATTATCCGCTTCCACCTCGTAGAAGGTGTTGGCAATGATGCTCTATTTTTGGAGGCAATATGAAGGACTTGCGTTGTTTGTAAGAGTATGGCTTGATCCCCTGTAGAATCACACTGCATGAAGTGTAGATATGTCAAAGAGAATTCTCCGATTAGGATAAGCTACAATGGAAATGGCCTTTTCTGATTTTTTTTATTGTGGATAAGTTCAACTGACAATGTAGGCAGCGTTACGATTGCGAGTACTGTTTCCCCAAATGACGCCCCATGCTCTTTGTAATGGTTTCAAACATTCAATTCCATCCGCCTTCACCAACAAGCCGCTCACCTGCTCGCTCTCACCCACATTCGATAACACCTACGCGTGGCACATAATACTAAAACTTAATCTTCCATTCCGCCCACGTTCATCTTCCTAGATCATCCTAATTTGATAAGTGGCGTGCTCACATATATTTGAGAATTCATGTTTATTTGAGAATTTGAATCATCAATTAGGCGGAAATTAAGTTTGAACCATCACTTGTTAATCTTGATAGGTGGCGGTCAACAAATGGCATAGTAAATTTTTAATCATGTTTTGTAAAAAAATAATTTAAGTATGGTTTAAACATGTGATTTAGATATGCAAGGAAGTTGCTTTTTTGAATTTCATCCATTGATTTAGTGGAGACGACCAGAATATACCAGCATCTTTCAATCTAGACCATCAGATCAAAAATATTAATTAACATAATCATAAAAGAAGCTATTTCCGATAGGGGGCTACACCTATCGGTGTAGTAAACATCGAACCATACTTTACTACTACTCTCTTTTCCTCGATGCTAGGGTTTTGGTTTTTCAGTTCATTCCTCAGTATCATGGCATATTTTATTTTTATTGTTAGGGTTTTTCTCATGCTAGTACATGAGGGTTTCTCTTATTTGAATCCTTCGAGACTTATTTTTTAATGGAATACATAATAATAAGGGTTTTCGCAGTTGAGACCTCATATTTTTGAATGAAAATACATATTGAGGAAAAAATCATTATCCGTTTGGTATAAAGGCTAGTTGTGGTGGCAAGAAATTTCTAATAAGTATCAAACTAAAAAAATGTTTGTATCTCTTTTCAATTTTTTTTAATATTTAGATTTTTTTTTTATTCTTCATATCATATTTTAGAGGAAAGGATTATGATTTTGTGAAATCATTTTTTCCTCTTATATATTGTACCCTTGAATGAATTATTAGGTCCTCAACTTGTATAATTTTTACATGTTATTATTAAAAGCCACAACTACCTCAAGATTTTTTTACGTAAATTTAAATTTTTAATATAATTTTATATTTAATAAGGTTGATATAATAGGTATTACAACTTCTTTTTTAAATAAACTATAAAGCACATTTTCAGTAAAATATTTAGCATATACGTTATTATTGAATGTAAACTTAATTATCACTTTTATCTATTGAAAACCATGTTACTAAGAAATTATCTATTGATTATTCTTAAGTGCAGGTTTTCACTCTTACCAAATGCCTTTAGATCTTTGACTCTTAATCTATTTCTTTAAGTTATAGGAAAATAAGCTCCGACCCAAATAAAAATACTACCCTTAAAATAGTTGTTTAAACTTTCACTTCTACAAAATACCTCTAACCCTTCAACTGTTAATCTATTTCTTTAAATCCTAAAAAAATTAGTTCTAAGAACAACAAAAACAACCCTACAATAATTGTTTTAAATTCATAACTATATATATATATATATATATATATATATATATATTACAATTTTATATATTCATTAATTTTAATAAAATTCTAAACGATACACACCGAGAAAACAAAAAAAATAGACGAACAAAGTGTTTCATTTTTCGACCAATCGTAGATAATATGTACGTTACAACTATTTCACTTTTTATTTCGGGTTCGGAAGTTGAAGCGTCCGGTTATGCGAATCGTTCGTTTTGGGCATCAGATTTAAACAACATTCTGTTAATCAAAGTTTCCATCTACTCTCCAACAATGGTCGATGCAGAAGGTGGCATTCAAGAACTGGAGTTTAGATCTCCAGAAGATTAAAATATCTAGATTAAAATATATCTAGATTAAAGATTTTATATCTAGATTAAAATATTTTGAAATATTGGATTGGATCATGTTCTTAATGTTTTTGGAGACTAAAAAGTGTAGATTTTTTTATCTAATTTTAATACCACTTCCTTTCATATTTCCAAGACAATATATCACTCTTATATATTTAATAACAAAAATATTTATTACTTTTTCAATAAAAAATTTAACCATTATAATTTAATATTTATTAAAATTTTCAATAAAAAATTTATCAAAATTCTCATTATATATTTGTATTTATTTAAATTTAATAAATATATCACAAATATATTTATTTATTTTTTCTCCCAAAAATTAATCTATTTTAAACATTATAATTTAATATTTATTCAGATTTTCAATAAAAAATTATATATATATAATCCTAATCCATTCTACCACTAATCATCCTACTTTTTAGTAGTCTTTACGAATTTACAAATCCCAATTCATAAGCCTTTAAAAATCCTAACCCATTCACTTCCTAAAACATAGTTTTACAGATTTTATTAGCAATCCTTACCGATTTACAAATCCTAATCCCTAAAGACAGCTATTCACTTTACAAATCCTAAGCCATAAGTCTTTACATATTTTATTAACAACCTTTCTAAAAAAAATTACCATGCAAAAACATATTCTATAAAAATTTAGTGAACGAGCATTATTATTCATTGTAACCTGTCATCTCATGGATCCAATCAGCTTTACCCTTCATTAAGAGTACCCTTCATTAAGAGGTAAGCTGCGATTTCAGAATTTTTGAATAGCGGATGGGCACCACAAATCTGTAATTCTGATTGGAATCCCTTGTCCTTGTAAACATAATAGGCTAAATCTTACTCATTCATGGAAAGTGGTATAAATTTTAACAATTAATAGTATCCAATTTCATAGATGCTAAAGGTTTTATAAAGAAGGGATGGCCACCAGGAAAACTGCTACTCTTTGAGATGTACCGAACATAGAATGGTCATATTAATTCACTAACGGAATCCAAGTGCTATATTTTCTAAGTGTTTTTTATTTTTGGGATGAAATTAGGTAATTATTAAATTTAATAATTATAGTTTAAATTGTATTTTTGAATTATGTATTAAATTTTTTGGTAAAAATTACAATAGAGAAATTTTTGTTTAGCTTTCCGAACTAGTCAGTGTGGTTCATTATCGAAACGCCTCCACAAAAATTTTTCGAATATGAAGTTAGAAATAATTAATTCCTACTTGTCTATGGTTGTAATTCTCCATTTGAGGAGTTTGTTCCTACATAATAGGAAGTAGCTAGAATATATTTTCTACTAGTTTAGTGTGTGATTGAGAGAATCTCTCAACCACATTACTGTACGTCCAAGATAGAATTCCTATCTTGAGACTTTTTCTTGTATAAATATGTGTGTAATTTCCTTCATTCATAATATACAATTTGATTAGTGTTTGCAGTGTGATATTTTATCTTCGTATCAGAGCTTGGGCCTCGGCCCCTTGTGGGCTGAGGTAAATAGAAATAAGAGAGTTTTGCTTTTTTTGTTTGTTTGTCCATCAAGCTCGGTTTTGAGACTATAGCGATTTGGTGAGGCTGCGTGGACTGATGAAGCCGGTCGAAGCTAAGTGATCGAGCTTGGGAGGATTAAGGGTGATTATATTCATACTGCTTAAGGAAGAAAGCATCTCTGCGTAATTTGATGCGTGGGAATAAATCCACAGTGTGTAAATAGTGAGGAGAGCTCGCGTTCACGCCGCCCAGGTCAAAGGCGCCATGAAAAAGCATCGTGTTCATGCAGGACATGGCAAAAGAGCAGTTTTAGTGCTGCGTAGGACTGAGCCTAGAGCATTGTTGGTAAAAGCTCTAGAAGGCTATCACAGAGATCGCATGGTAGTGTGGTGTGTGCCTGATCCTGTGATAGTCGATTGGAAAAATGGTGGAGCCTACATATGTGCGCTGAGAGGCAGCGGTGTTGAATCGATGGAGCAGCCCGTCGCAGAGAGGGAGGATCCTGGAGACAAAAGAGCCCCATGCAGATCGGATCGGTGGCAGCTACTGTGAGGTCAGGCTGTGGAGACAAATGAATGCTAACGCTCTGCCTATGGTGGACGCAATTGGGTGAAAAAGGGTTTTTCGTTGCAGCATGCTTAATTTGGAGAGGTTTCGGGCATGTCATTGTGGTGGGGTGCCCCTTATGGAGGGGTGCATTAGGATTGCCTCGGTAACAAAATTGGCCAAGTGGTGCACTCTGGCATCTATTATCCAACTTGTAGGGTCATCGGCTCCACATCGGGCATCGGACTCGCAGGTTGGAGTCCTGCACCAGCTGAGGGTTGGACACTTTCTTTCTTTTGCCCGCTTCTGCTATGACGGGATTGTGACGGAGCTTAAGAAGGTCCGAAATAGATCAAAGTTGTTTGCATACACCAGTATTCTATGCAGCATCATGTACAAGAGGGTCGTGTTGTTGAGACCGGTGGTGGAAGTGTCTCTTGGGGGAACACAGGAGCCTCACATGAGGAGGTAGGCTCTTGTGATGCCGTGAGGGGGTGGGGGTATGGTGGGTCGTTACTGGAATGCCACAATGGAAGGCTAGTTCAAGGTCAATGCCTAGATGTTTCTCCCATTCCCATATGTAGGAATGGACTTTCGAGGGGGTCATGAGATGGATCTCCCTCCTGGTTATGCCTAGGGGCCAGCAGGTATGTTTTTATGTTTTCTGCATTTATTTGAGTATATATTTTTTTATCTATTTTTATGGTGAAAATGACATAGTTCTGGTTACTCTTGCAGATGTTGGCAAGCTAGGTTGCTCTGTGGCTCAATGGGTTGGCCACGGTCCTCTTTAGAGACCTCGGGGTAGTCATGGCCAGCTAGCAGGAGATCTTGCACAACCTCACGGTGGTGGACCTAGTGGTGGTGTTGTCCCTTCGGGAGAGGGTAGCAGCTCGGCTGCTACCGAGGCTACGACCGAGCGAGTTCATGGCGATACGGAAGTAGCGTGTGTTGATGCGAAAAAGGCTCGTATTGCTAAGCTGACTACTCAGGTGTTAGTTCTAGAGGATGCATGGGATTGTGTGGACTACTTGACACAAGGGATTCCTTCTTGAGGCTTTTTAGATTATCTCGAGGAGGTCTAGCTGGAGATGCTGATGGCCTGGGAAAGCGACGATCGACCTATTTTACGTCAAGTGGCAGCCTTAGTTTTGACGGCGGCTCTAGTAGTGGTATAGGGAGCAGTTGTGGGTCCAAGTGCCCCACCTAGGGGAGCACCGCCCTAGAGTTTATTTGTACATAGGGAAAGCACCCATTATGAGGATGCTTCCCCTTATTTGTGATGAATTTTTGTATATCTTTGGGCTGGCCAATGGGTCAGCAACACCATTTTTCATACTCAGACATATTCATCATGATATATACGAGAGATATTTTTTACGGCTCGACATGTTCCCTCTATTTCTATTTATGGATGATGTTATGTTGATGGATATCTATGTTTTCTATGTTTTTTTTTTTTATGTGTGATGGTTTATTCGACATGCACTCCAGTTTAGAATATTGTTAGCTATGTGACCAGCTGTTTGGTTTTGACTCCTTGGCACATGTGTAAACGTAATATAGTCAAATTGTCCGCTTAATATTTTTTCACGCAAATATCTTCTAAATAGATGTGAATCTATTATCTCAAATTTTTTGTTTAACTATGACAATAATAACTAGGAATAGAGGTATAAATGGATATGGTGTATGCCCTGATGGAGGGCATCGCACATAAGTCCGATGATGGCATCGTATTATGCTTGATTGTTTGTTGCTGAAACGATACACACACTGTTTGTGCAAATTGGTGATCGGTCAGGGTGATAGATGACCCGGGTAACTTTTGCTAAACTTTAAGACCATCTTGATGCTCCATCAGCAAATCCGATGTAAGGTTTGGGTTGGTAATCCATTGCGGCACTTGAGCCTGTGTTGTAATAAGTCTTTCGGTCAAAAATTTAAAGTGTACGTTAGCTCTAAGGTAGGGCCTTCTTGGCCCTTATGGGTATAACTTCTTGAGGTAAAGGCCATTGACGGGGTTGTTGAGGAAAGTCTCTTCTGGCTCTATGAAGATGTATTCCCCCTGGCAGAGGTAATTTTTTACGATGTAGTGTACTTTCCACAAGGTTTCAAACATTCCTGGACCTAGGGTTTCGTTTGTGACATCATAGCGGAGGACTAGTTCTCCCTCGGTGAATGAAAAAGGGTTGATGTAGTGATCAAACAATGCTTTTACCCATTTCTTGTGGGCCTTGTTGTGATGCAGTGTTATTTTCAGCTTTCATTGATGAGTTCTAGTTGTACTAGGAATTGTTCTAAAGGTTGGGTATCAACGAGGAGTTCGATAGCAGCATGCAAATTCAGGATCTCGCGTTCTATGTGAATCACGGCTTCGACCCTATATACCATGTGGAAGGGAGTGAAACCAGTGGATGTCTTCACAGCCATGCGGTATGCCCACAGAACAGAAAAGAGCATGTGGTGCCAGTTTCTTTTATGGTTATTCACCATCCATTGTAACATAGTTTTGAGTACTTTGTTTATCGCTTCTACTTGTCCATTGGATTGGGGGTAGTATGGTCAGGCGAATTCGTGGGTGAATATGAGGCAGTGAGATAGCTCCTTGAAAGCTTCATTCTTGAAGTGTTTCCCATGGTCGGATACTAACTTTTTGGGAATGTCAAACTGGTGATCACGTGGTTAAATAGAAATCAAATGGCGGTTTCTGTGATGTTTTCATATATGGGCATGGCCTCTGCCCACTTGGTTAAATAATCGACAGCCACTATGATATATTTATGGTTGCCCGATGATGCGGGGTTGCAAGTCATGAAGTCAATTCCCCATTTACTAGATCGATCGGTGACAATGATAGGATGTACAAGAGTGGGGAGTGTTCTTTCTTTATGGGTGAGGCATTGGCATCGCTCACATCTCTTGACTACTATAATGCAGTCGTGATATAGGGAGGGCCAAAAATATTTTTCCTGTATTGTTTTTTAGGAAGTGGCCATTCCAGATAGTTGGCCACTACAAGCACCTCTATGGTAGTCATTAAGGGCTTGTTCCGCTTGGTCGTGAGTGAGGAATAGACGTAAAATGGTGTCGATGCATCGTTGGTACAAAACATCTCCCATGAGGAAATATCGAGGGGCTTGTTGGTGTATGCACCGATGGTTGTCTCAAGAGAGATGAAGTATGAACTTTTGAGTTCGTAGAAAGAGGAGAATGTCTCCATACCAAGGGTCATCGGTTTCTAGGAAGAAGAGATGCTCATCTGGTAGCAAATGATTTACTGGTGATCCCTTGGTATCTTTTGGGAGGCCCATAATGAACTCTGCTAAGGTAAGCACCTTTTTTCTCTTAGGGGAGCGAAACTGTAAGTCATATTCTTGGAGAATGACTATCACAACAGGCGTACTTATGGTTCATTAGGTGACGTGTGAGCAGGTATTTGATGAGATTAATATCTGCGATGACCGTAGTGGTTTTTAAGATAATGTAGTGGCAAGGCTTCCAGACTGCATGTATTAATGCTAGGGTAGTATTTTCTTCAGGCTCATATATTAATGTTGGGACTAATAAGGTTTTCTGGACATAATATATTACGTGCTCCTTCCCATATAGGCCTTCCTGGATCAAAAATCTTGCCAATTTGGACTCAGAAGCTAATAGATACATGATATAATCTGTGCAATAGTCTAGGGGACTGATGAGAAATGCTGAAGATAATGTTTCTTTCAACACATCGAATGCTTGTTGGGCATGATCATCCCATTTGAATGGGATTTCTTGGCGAAGGAGGTATAGGAACCCTTGAGTGCAGGTGGCATAATCTAGGATGAAGGGTCTTAGAAAATTGGCCTTCCACTGCAGGCTTTGCAGTTTCCTGACGGTTTGAGGTGGAGGTACCTCTTTGATGGCTTGAACCTTGAGGGGGTCCACACAAATCCCTTTCTGGGACACAATAAACTTAAGAGTATTCCTACGCTAACGTATAAGACACACTTGATGGGGTTCAGGCATAGGTTGTATTGACGACATCATTGGAATACCAATCATAGATCCTCAAGATGGTCTGAGCGCTTCTTGGAGAAAACGGTCAGGTCATCCAAGTAGGCGAGGATAAGGTGTGCCAAGTCATGAAATATATAGCTCATGGCCCTTTGGAAGGTGCCTCCAGCATTTTTTAGGCCAAATGGAATTACCTTGTATGTGAATGTGCCCCAAGGGGTGGTGAATGAAATTTTGTATCGGTCTGTGTGACGGATTTGATTTTGGTTGTATCTACAAAATCCATCCATAAAGGAGAGAGCCTCCTCTCCCACACAAGAATCGATGCCATCCGGTCCTAAAAATCGATGCAAACGAGTATACACTGAGCCATTATGGGAAATTGTGTTGGGAACCCAGATGTGTTAGCCGATGGGGTAGATAAACGTGGTCGTGTAAACCTTATCGCATTTCTTGTTTTATCGCTTCTTCACGAGGTACGTCAGGCCAAGTGTCAATATATCTCTATACTCTTGTAGAAATTGGGTATAGGAAGCTATTTCTTCTAGAGATCATGCTGCCCCCAGTGAAATTTATTTGACCTTCACAAGATTTTGTGATATGTTCACCTTGACGGTAGGTGAGATGTGTGAAATATTTCCTTCCTCGAATGCATTGGGCTCTGGAATGGGATTTTTGAACCAATAGACTTTTCCTGATGGGAGGAAATATTTTTATTTGATTGCATAGATCTCTTTTTCTTTTGTCTTGTTGAGACTGAACGTATGCTTGGGGAGAAAAATCGAATGGTGATGCATTGCATCCCATAGATAATCTAGTTGCATCATTACCTTTAGGATGTCTTCATCTGAATGAAATAGGGATCCTAAGGGAGATTGATCCTACGCAAGGTTATGCTGAATAGGTTCAATCCGTGTGGAGCTCGTTGAGAGACACGAGAAGGATTCCATTGTTGATGTGGTGGAACCAAATGTGGTCAACAGAGTGCAGACACATTGGGTTTGCACTGTCATAGGTACAGCTACTGTCGTAGTTGCAACTGACTCGACACTTATGGCAGATGAGCAGACATATCGAGTCATAGTTCTTATACATGATGATCTCAATCGTATATGGTGTATCGTGTCATCGGTGATTGGTGGTGGAATAATATTTGTGATTAGAGTTTACATAAGTTCGAGGTTGGGTTCCTCGCTAGGATGGTCAATTTATTGTGGTGGAAATTTTGCCTTGTTCAGAGGTGCCTGAATGTTTCCATTAGCGGGCATACCTCTGGCTCGTGGTTTATGCTAATGCAAACGGTGCATGTTACCATCCTGCCAACTCGGTAGATTGTGTGGGAATCAACACTACTCACCATCCCAGATGTGGATGCTTGGAAAGAATCTGTTGTACATGAGGAGGTATTCTACTTCCATTTCCGTGTTGTTAGGGTGGGTGTGTCTAACTCTTTGGGGGAGTATAGAATTAACGCTGCTCTTTCCGCTCTTAGCTTGGGGAGATGCTTACATTCAATTGTATGATGAAATTGTTAACAAATCCGACAATAGGTATGTGTGATCTTCTCTTAGTTGGAGAGAAGTCTCTGAGGCAGAGAAGAGACTTTGCGAAAACTGCTTGCCAGGGGCTTCAGTTCTTTGCACTAATTGACCCAGTGGTCATTCAAGTCGCATAGTCCGCATGTTATCCTAGGTTTGGCCTGGGTCATGCTTGCTTGGTGCGTTGTCCTAGTTTCTCCATCATGCTCGTGGGGGTGTGGGGTCACTAGCCTAGGGATGATGTAATTTCTATATCGTTTGAGTTCCTCATCCCGCTTCTTCTCTATTCCATGAATCATATTAATGAGGGGACAAAATCATGGGATATAGGTACAGTTTTTTCCAATGTGATTGCCCTGACATACTGGGTGAAATAGCCTAGATATGGGTGTTCTTTCATGCTCAGTTTGTGGTCTGGTAGGGTACCTGCATCGTAATTTTTCTAAATCAGGTAAAATGGCGACCACATGATTGGGAGTTTTATATAACTCACATGTTGGTCTTCTCAGTGGACACTAGTGGGGGTAACTAAGGATTCCATGATTGGTCTCCTTTCAGCTAAAAATAATAGGATATATCTGCTCATCCCCTCTTCCTGGGTTTTCAAACTATTCATGGATTTTGAGTCGGTGTCATCTTCTTGAGAGAGGTAGACTATGGTTAACTACAAACTAGCTAGTGGTAAGCTGAATCGCGGTATGTAGTGACAATTATTCAGAAGGTGGTTGTTGGCGCATAAGGGAAATGTGAATTGCGTTGCTCGCAAGCTGATTTAGTAAACCCATTCTATTGGATACCATCAGTGGATGAGTTCCAGGGCTGTGCATTATTCGATGAGGTGACCACTTTCATCACAGACATGCAGTGTATGATAGGAGGGGGGAATATAAACAGGCATCTTTCTAGTGACTGTCATTCCTCCTGTAGGTATAGGATGGTACGAGGTTCATCTCGAGAAAACTGGGTGGGGGGATCCTGCTAATAGGATCACTCGATTGTGTGTAAATCATCCTTATATCACAGAATATCTGGGAAATGATGGGTATAGTGCCTATAATTGCTACAGATAGCGCATGTGTGATTAGTACACAATGCTTTAACTTTACCTTTGGTGGTAGGATCTTTTTTATAGGAACGTAGCGTCATGATGTCTGCCTCAGAGCTGAGGAGCGGTTTTAATTCATCTAGCTCTGGGCAGACATGTGTAGGGTGTCCTATTATGTCGCATATGGCACAAAATGGTGATCCCCGTTATATGGCAGGAGTTTCTAGTTTATTTTCTCTTCTCTCTATTTTTTTAGCTGTAATCATCGATTTTGCAATGGGAACATCCTTTGCAGGGATGTTTTTTATCGTTTCCTAAATGAGTGGGGCCTCTTTATGACTGAGGGGCTTTAACCCTATGGCAGTGATGTGTGTGGCCCATGTCACTGTAGGGGGAACAAGATACCAAACTGGTATTGCAAACAATATTTTTGGTAACACCATTGTTGCCAAAACCTGCTGGGATATGAAACCAGCTTGTGGGTAGAGAAAAGGGGTTTGGGAAGCAGTGTAGGCTAGAGAGGCTATCCTAGCCGAGGAATCGATGGCATTACTGCTTGGGTCTATGTCGTGGCCATCTTCAATGCTTGATGTGGAAATCATGCACATCAGAGCTCCTGTGACATTAGGTGATGCCTCAGGTATAATGGGGGGATCTCTTAGGAATTATCCTAAGATGGATGGCGGTTTTAATTTGCTAGGGCTAAATTGTTGATACCATGAAATCAGATCCGTGGATGTATCTACGTAGGGTATAATTACATCGGTGTTTGTTAGGGGTCATTTTTTGCTATGCATCAATTGGTTGAAAGTAATGATGCGGTACCCATGGGGGAGCATCATAGTGTGGAAGATGGAGGAGGCTATGGATGACATGGCATACATATAGCTCCAACCAAGGAGTATATTATAGTCCAAGTGAACATCCAAGACTTCAATTTCTATAAGGACTGTATTTTCGGCTAAACATACCGAGATGTTTTGGTAGAGGCTGATGGGGGTTGAAGGACAACCATTGTATGCTCTAAATGTGATGACTGATGGTTTCATTTCAGGAGACCCTAAATTCTGCCAACATTTTTTGACATGATCCTCGTTGATGCACCCTCATCAATGACACATTAGTTAATGGTGATATTTTTGACTAATACTAGTATCTGAAAGGTGACCATTGAAGGAATCTTAGGGGTGGCTTTGTCTAAATCAAAATCCATTAGGTGTGTATTGTCAGGGTCGATACTGCCTAACGTGGAAAGTAAAGATTTATGTTGTTTTGGGCATGACTGCAATATTTCCAAAGATAACATAGCAGTGAGAGATTGAGCTAGATCATACACGATGTTATAGTTGTGGGCTACTTTGGAATATTTTCCTACTTGCCTAGTTGGTCCCTTAGCCATCCTTTGCAAAGGTTCAATAGGAATCTTTGATATAGTTAAAGGTGTTGTTAGTGTACTAGTACTTTATAATTTCGATTCTGTGTTTGAAAAAAAAATCTCTTCGCCAGTCATGTAGATTTTGTAAACTGTTTTTTTGGGAGTCTTTAGGATTTTGTTGTTGAGTGTTAATTGTCCCTTGATGGGGGAAAGGTTCTTGGATCACTGTTGTCTGCTGGGTATATCCCACTTGTCCTCAGTTACTCTATAGCTTCTTTAGCTCATGGAGGTTGGGACAGTGGTGAGTGTAATGGTTGTACCCACCACAAATCGAACAAGAGTGGTTTGTTCGAAGAGGTGGCCCTTTTCTCTGTCGTTGGGCATTGCTTGGCTCCTGGTTTAGATTTTGGTTGGAGTTACCTCCAACCTGAGATCATGGAGGGCATTGCTGGTTGTTTCCCCCCTGTCCAGGATTTCCTTTGAGCTCATTTTTCCCTCTTTTCTTAGCCATGTTAGGAGGGTAGCTATCCCGGTTATATGGTTGGTGTGGTTGATTTTGGGAAGGCTGCACAAAGTTCACTTGTGCATTATTTTGAGATCATGGAGGGCATTACTGGTTGTTTCCCCCTTGTCCAAGATTTCCTTTGGCCTCATTTTTCCCTCTTTTCTTAACCACGTTACGAGGGTAGTTATCCTGGTTATATGGTTGGTGTGGTTGGTTTTGGGAAGGATGCACAAAGTTCACCTGTGCATTATTTTGCATAGGCGGGTTTTGTGCTAGGGACTAAGCATAACACAGTCCCTAGTTTGAAACTAGTTGTTGTAGGGGAGGTCTTCTCTCAGCATGTCTATTTATGTACTAGGTGATACGATGACACCCTACTAGTGAAATTTTGCAGAGGCATGTGATGACATTGGTAGCCGGGTAGTGGTACATTCTCAGTAGAATCATATGTGTAACTGGGGTTTTGAATGTTGTTTCCTCGGTAAATTTGGGTCAATGACCCAATTAAACCATCTGCAGAGTTTGACACACCTGGAAATTCTTTGTAATTTTGCAGGCGTGGGGCATTCGACATGATATTGTAGATATAACCTAACTAAGTATAAATCAACTCGTGCTATTGGGCCTTGCTGATGGCGTCCTATTTGGATATGGGGATTTGTTGCACCACATCCTTTGAAATATATGCAATGAGAGTTTTTAGGAACATTTCTAATAGTACCTGATCATCGAGTCTGGATTTACACAACCTATGACGTTGCCGCCGTTCATGGATATGGTCTAAATTATGGACGACGAGAGATTCCCTAAAGTGTTTTAGCAGTTCCATTCCAGAATCATGGTGGATGGGTAACTGAAAATAGGTTAGGAACACAGTGGCGAGGGTGTTAAAGGTTCCATGTGTAGCAGAGGGTTTCTCCACATACCATTTCCTTGCTACTCATGTCATAGAGTGTTGAAATAGTCTCAATCAAATAGTATCATCAACGATGTTGTTTTATGAGCACCATACGTGGAAATTCATGACATGATTTCCTGGGTCTTCCACTTACTTTCCTTCAAACTTTGGAATGTTCAAAGGGAGCTTCGTGGGCATGGGAGGCCATATGGGGTTGTGTGCAATGGGTTTTTTCGTGAACTTGGCTAAATCTGGTAGATTCAACAAAGCTGGGAAAGGTGGCTGCTAGGTTGTAGCCATTGCGACTTGTGAAGACAAAATATTCTAGCTAGGAAGAGGGTTTGTCTGTAACGTAACCTATTGTGTGTTCAACTGGCTTCCTGAATGGGTATCACTCCTCTGCCCTTTCAGGGTTGTGGGAGGATTGGTATGTGGTGTGGTGTTGGGATACTGACCAGGCTTCCCATCTAAGGATGCTGCAATAAAGGATGAACAAATAATGGTGGCAGCATTCCATCTTTGACGCCTAAAGGGTGAAAGACTTGGAACCCCTCCCGATAATGGGGGGAGGTCCAAAAGACTTCTATATCGACGAGGTCCCATTTGTTCCATTCTAGCATCAACTAGATCTGGATTTGGAAAAAATTGAGAGGATAAAGATCATAATCAAAGAAAAATTATTACCAAATACATAAAACAAAGCGAAAATAAAATAAATTTCCCCTTTAAATTAATCCTATGTGATTAGTCAATAAAAAAATATTTTTTTTATTTGTTTGTGTATGATACTAAAATATTAGAAGACCTAATCATCTTCACACACTCAAATGTGACTAGGCCTTGAGAATATATCTTGCAAGTGCTGGCACAAAATCCCATAAGAGATGGTGGCGCCCCCATTCAGCTGAAAAAAATCCACCAAGGTAAGGGTAGAGGATGTAGTGCTTGCATGCACCATCACCTACAAGGAAAATATGCCCTAATTTTGGCCACTAAGTACCACCATCCCACCTAAGCATTCAATCCTTGGGCTTCTTGGTAGTTCACCTAACATTACTGAGTATCAGTTGGGTCAGGTAGCCCCAACGGATACCGCATGCACTGCGCCTAAGCCTAACCCCCTCTGAATAAGGTCTCTGCTACACTCAAATTTTATTTTTTGTGGGTTGATAGGTGGATTTGAAAGCTCCCTAAATAATCAACTTCTATGTTTCAAGATGAAGAATGATCAACGAGGCTTATTGGATTTCTACCCCCTTGATCCTAACTTACACTATAAATTCTTTTGTGGCCCCTGTGTGGAGAATTTAGCGAGTTTTGTTAAGTTATTTTTAGTTGTATTTTCTTTGCTTAGTGTGTGGATGTGTGTCAGAAAAAAGTGAACAAGCACATAGTTTGAACGTGTGGATATGTGATGATCCTTTTCAAAATCCCCTATTAAACTATGTTCTGTTGTTCGTTTCTCAAAAGAAAAACATGTACGAATATGGGGCGCTTTCTATTTTTCCTAGCTAATCTATGTGATCAACTATAGGGATATGGTGAGCTATGAATAGAGAGCATTCATATGCTTGCCTAGGATCACAAAAGGGTGCAAAGGCAATAGATATTACTTTCTCTTCTATCGACAATTCAATCGTGGTCCCGAAATCCTAGTGCAAAAATTGAGCTAGACTAATGAATTTTACACTAGAAAAAGGAACTAGTTAAGCATGCATGGACTTGGGCCACTTAATTTGGCTAATTATCTAGGTGTGTTGGTACCTAAATCTAAAAAACATAAAAAAAATTCAGAATGGAAGTTAATTTCCCGCCCTTACTTAAACTATGTGTGAACTTTGCAAAATTCAACTTAAAATAAAAGCTAACACCAAGCCTACCAAAAGTAGCTAAGAGTAAGCTTTAGCAAGTTATGGGGTACCTCAACCAGTGCTGGAAGATATATTATGGGCTTCCAGGCACTTTACAAGTATGAAAAGATAGAAATATGGGACAAATTTGTCCTTTTGTCTTTTTCACACAAAATGTCGCAACATGTGTAATGTTTGCACGCAGGTCAGCTTTGAACGCATGCCTTGGGTGCACATGTATGAGGGGAAACTATGCAAATTTCTACAAGAGTAATTTTTTGGAGATGTTCTGCTTCAGTCTGTCAGTTCGGATGAACTAGCGACTGAAGGAGAAAAAAGGGGTGATTTCAGCCAAACTCCACAACACAGATGGAGGTCTCTGCAAAAAGGAAGAACCACAAAAACATGGAAATAAAATTTAGTGGAGTCACCAATACTATGTTAGTGTGTTTGGTGCATTCATGTATGAAATCACACCAAATTAAGGGGTGTGTTTTACCATATTAAGTTATTGGTCACAGGGAGAAAATATATGGAGTTAAGAATGTTAATGGAACATTCTAGAACATAAACATACTAGATAGATAAATAACATGCAGATTCAAATACAAAAATTAAACTAACACTAAAACAAATAAGACAAAAGCTCTAAATAGAGTCAAACAACTTCAATAATCCAAGACACGGTGGTTACATCCCTTCTTATTGGGTGCTGGTAGGAAATGAGGATGAAACTTTAACCCACTTGCCAAGGGGCCCTTAGAACTTGGGTTTCTAAGCCCCGATGCAAGGATGTCTTTACTTCCAAGCTTGCCTTGACGCAAATTTTCCCTCTCTCTCCTATGTTGGAGTAAAGTTATTGGATGGCCAAAAATTGAGTCCCATCTATCTCAGCTCCAGATCACACACTGGTTGTATTTCTTAGGGAAATTCTAGTCAGCATAACAATGTGCTCTCAAGTTGTTTATCTATTGGTGGCCTTTTATAGGAGAATTTAAATCCTACTTTCCTCTCTTGGTACATTGTGGATGGCGAGCCAAGAGAGGAGGGTGATTCCATTGTGTGGCACATTTATTCCATTGTGTTCTCCCTTGATGTCCTAGGGAGGCTTGGGTGGTTGTCCTAACTTGGCTTCAAGTGTGGAATCAATGTCCTGCAATGTTCTTTTTGTGGTCCCTGTTGGCTTGAGGAATCCTGACGCAGGTTCAGAGTTCAAGGTTTGCCAAAAAACCCCTATAGTATTGGCCCTTTCAGTAGTGACCTACTTGCGTAGGTCAAAGTCTCACCTGAAGTAGTATGGATGGGTGTAGGAACCAGGTTTCTGCACCCTGAGAAAGGATAGTTAAGGCAAGCATAGATGTGTTCTGCCTCAAGATGTCTAGATCTCCCCGAGAAGGACTTATGGGTCTCTTTCCAAATCTAGGTGCACAAGGTTAATTGTACTATGGGGCTCAATAATCATATACTTCAAGACAATAGCTCAACATTTCATAAATAGAACATAACAGATATAGATGTAGCACAAAACATTCATCACTGAATATAGAATTTGCATAAGACAGTAATAAGCAATGTTTCGCATAAATAGTACACATAGATTCAGTTCCAAAATAGCTTTTTGTATTCCTTAATTCATCAACTTCCTCTTAAAATACCCATCCCATCTTGCGCACACAGCTAGTAGGAGTCCTTCCCCAAAAACCCAAACATACTTACTAAACCACAATTCACATCAATAGCTCTTCATTTCCTGCTTACAATTCAAAATTTTCCTTTATTTATAACAATCTAGCCTAATCTTTCCTAAGATCCACAAACCATGGTTTTCGGACGCCAGGCTTACCCTTTAACCCATTACAATGCTTTCAAGGCTTTGACCAACCCAAAAACCCCTGCGCTAAACTAAATATAATAAAAAATATACAAAATCAGACTAGTTTCACAGCTCATAGGGGACCCTCTTCCAACAGTCCCCAAAACACAATCTTGTGACTCGTCCTGAGTCATTGTGGTGCTGCAGTCTCTATCTGCACACACAAGGTATTGAAGGCAATGATGAGTAGAGGTAACACTTCCTGACTTTGGGAAGCAGTGCTCTATGCTAGGTCTACCACCTTTTGGTAATTCGGTCCTTCAGTTGCCACGGTGACACTCTCAAGGGTCTAAGTAAGTCACTTGGTTGCGCCATCAATATCTTGCGAATGTTGGAGGGTTGTGGTAGCCTAAGGCTTCAGAAATTCCGCCATGACGTGCTGTCTACACCAGCGCATCTCAATTTTATCCTTGAGATCATTGCTGGTCTTTAACCATTCCAAGCATTGCGCTGGTACCAAAGTGTGCAACATGGCATTGACCTGATCGAAAGATTCTTCCTTCTGTCGTAAGTCCTAACTGATTGCATGAAGGGCCGAATCGCATCGGACCTTAGTCCAGAGTTTTATGGCTGACTCCATCAGCTGGGCACCTTGGGCAATCTACCCCAAAATAACATTTGTCGCATCGATGACTAGGGCAGCGCACTCGTCATAGAATTCTGTATGCATTTCAGGCTGCAGTTTGGCCTATAAGTCAGTGATTTTTTGTTCCAACTATGTCTTGATAGTATGTTTTCCATGCGATTTGCTTTGACTGCCGCAACCAATTTTTCTAATTTAGCCTGAGGCATGTCAGTGGACAAGATTTCATTTGTAACCTCTGTACAGAGCTAGTGGATCATTGTTTCGAGCTTCACTTGCTGTGGCATGACAAGGAGAAAATCATCTGCCTGCTGCGTGATGGTGTGCTCCGCTGTACCATGCTATTGGTGTATGCGCTGGTCATGATGGTAAATCTTCTAGAAGACAAGATTATGGAGGCCCTGCAAGGCTTCATGGGGTAGCTTGGCTAGGTCTAGCTGGGTTTCGGTGCTTGCTGGAAGCTGAGTTCCTACCAAGGAAGCACTAGGGATAGTCCAGGGATGAATTTCCTCCATGAATGGCGCCAAAATGTTATGGACCGAAGGGGTATGTGCCTGGCCAACGCTGGTCATCAGTGTATTGATTTTTATCTGGAGAGCATGGAGCTCGGCTTGGAGAGTGTCGACCGCAGCCCTCTGTTGTGCCCTGATGGATGCCCACTTGTCCTCTGTATCCATGGTGACTGCATCAGTGATTTTCTCAAGGTCACCGTCAATCAGTGTGACCATTGCATCATATTGTGTGCAGTGGGAATACTGTTTATTATGGGATCCTGGTGTCGACTCCCCTGACCACTTCGTACCGGGGGAAGGGATGGTATCTTTGTCAGACCCTACCTGGGCTTTAGCCGCAGAGGTCTATGGTGGCTGTGTATCCCTGGTCTTAGCAATTTCCAGGGTTGTCTGCCAGGGTTCTGCAATCTCCCCATGGGTATCTGTAAGGCCTTTATTTTAGTCAAGGGGCCATAGCGTGATCATCAGGTAAATCTCTTCATCAGCTACCATATAAGGGAGTGTCATCCATGCCTTATTTTTGAGGTTGCGAATCTGAATACGGTGCATGGTAAATTGGAACGCGTCAAACTTCTTGTATTTTTCATATATCGTTGGGGACAGCCAAGGTCGAGAGTTTATGGCGGCTACCATGTTGCTTTGCAAGAGGGTCCAAAAAACTTTATTATCCTCAATGCGTCGCGCATCCCTGGAGTCCCATAAGTGGGCATACCGGGCTCTTTCAAAAATTCCAGGAGGAATTTCACCGAGGATCGACTCCTCGGGGGTGTCCTAGGTGACCAGTGTTATTAGGAATAATGACCATGAATAAAATAAAGACATCCCTTGCTCCTAGGATTCACGAAAATTAGCTAGAAATTCATTACACAGGTATTGAGCCCAATTGAAAGAAACACCCTTTGCACACCGTCTAGCCATCTCGATCACATAGGTGGGGACAGTCGCAACCTGGCACTTCCTCATTAGCTTACAGGCTAAGAGCCTAGTACCCATCTGTGTAGCCGGGTCATTGATAGTCTAGATCATAAACCCTTGCTGATTTCGATGCACTGTGTAGGTCATCCGTACATATGTAGCAGTAGTTTGTTCATACGTTTTGCTACCCATTCTAATGGGTGCGGCCCTTCCATAGGAAGGCCTGTAATCTTGTGGATCAACGTAACATCAATAGGGAGCCTATCTCGAATCCATAAGCACCATCATGAATGAGGGCGAGCAACTGGCGAACCAACCAATATGTAATGTTGTAATGGCTGAAGTGAGGCATTTGGAGCAGATTCAAAAGTCCTGAACCAGCCAAGCGACATACCCAGTGGTAGGGCACCACCATGACTCCATCATTGTCCTGGATTGTATCAAATTATAATGTAGGGGCTAATTCACGGAGGGTTTCAAAGTCCGCCAAGTCATGATCATCAAACTTGACCTCATGGAGTCATCCGCAAGGATCACTGATGACAGGGACTTCTCCCAGGGTTAGGGGGGTTTGCAGTTTCAACACAACTTACTATTTCTAGCAGTTTTTTGGGTCCTAAACTTCTGGAGCCGTTTTGAGGCCCTATACGACGTTTTTTGGGCATCATTTGTCTGACGAATGTGATTCCATCCTAGAATTGACATCTGCAGCAATATTTGTAGTCCCTGGATAGATCTTTCCAACGATGTATCATACCCGTCAAACATAGATCGTATGTTGAAGTTATGTCCCTGGGAAGTTGAAACACCAATTTACCCAAACGGGGCCCATAGTTTTGGAACTTCATCTCCTAGGGTTAGGTTTTTGGAAGTTTAGAGTTCTCCATTGTTTCTCAATAATAAATAGGACCTCGAGCCTCATTGTAACATAGTTCAGAGGTCTGTAGCTACCACATCTCTTCTAAGAAATTCGCTACCAGCACCCTACCTAGTTTATTTCAATTCTGTCTGTAGGAAAATTTCAGTTCTTTGATATTAATGAAATGAAGTGCTATTTCCGCTGCATCTTTGTATTTATCGTTATATGTGTATTCTTTTGTGTTCTTGCATAAATCCGGATCAAAATTTCAGTGGTGACAATTCAATTTCTTTTAACCATAGGCCTTAATGTAAATTTTGACATCACACATACTCTTCCCGTTCCACGAGGAGTTATTGTCAACCCTCAACTCACCTTTAAAATTCATCTGACTCCCACATAAATGAAAATATATATCTTGGTTATAGTGATTGGCTGAGTTGGCAGTGTACAGTTCGGCTTTATGACGACAATTAAAATTAGGTTTGTATTAATTCCACCACACATTGTCGATGTACTAGCAGTGATAGCAGGAAAACCCTCCACTGTAGATCTTTCCCTATAGGATACAATGACGGAAAAGGGATTAGGTTTTTTTGGGTAATGACGCTCCCCTTTAACCATTTTTCTAATTATTTTCAGCGAGCCACTCTTTGCCAATTGAAACCCCTACCTCTGCAACAATTCCCGGTACTAAAGATCAAGCTTTCTGCTACGGTAAGCACTATCATGGCACTAGTTTTTATTCACGAGGGTTTATTTAGAAGTGCTAATAGTTATGCTACTATCCCTCAAGGTTTCATACTAATTTTTTCAAATTTTTTTTTTTGTGACAGCATTTAACTCCTGTTTCGGTGTTAATTTTGTGTACCTACTGCACCATATCATAGTATGCAGCTTGATTTTCCTCTGGATTGGAGAGAGACCTCTTCTCCGCCCTCCTACCACAGTTGTTTGTCACTTAATAGTGTATGGTAAGCATTGAAAATACTTTTTATTTTTTAAATTGTTTACATTTCAACCAATCTCCTCGCTTGATAACAAATAACTCAAAAAAGAAATATTGCAGGATTTGTACACCTGATAACTCTGTGAGGTTAAATTGGGTAAGTTTTTCATGATGCATAGCTTTTTATAAGGTTTATTCCTCCAGTATTTAGATGTTGAGCTAGTATAAGCATTTAACATGAATCTATTGTTTTGTGCAAGTAAACCCTTGTAAGATTTTTGCGTTGACGCTTTCCTTCGGAAAATTCTTTCGGTCTCATGGCTAACCTCAGACATTATGCCCTTGATAGGTATTTCCCTATTTGTGAATAGTTTGAGTTCCAATTTCATGGCTTGGATCTGGCTTACTCAATTTACGGCTATTTGGACTTGTGTGCTGACTTCCTCCATTTGAGATATTGTAGTTAGTTTATCTTTCTCTTGTCCATTCTGGTTCGAGGTGATTCCGTAGTAATTATGGTAGAACCTAATCCCATCATACCTCAACCCTAGTTGTGCTACACTGTTCTTCTCTTTGATAATAAATTTTAATAGAGGGTTGTAATAATTTTACGTTTAAGAACCTTTGGGTAATCCTTACTATACTATGGTACTTGCTTGGGTCTATACGAAATACATTGATTCTTCAGCTATATATCTGTTAAAAACTTGTTGGAATATTTTTAAGGTAATTAGTCTGCGTTCTCTGTAAGATGATTCTCTTGGACTATTAATTTTGTAAGCAAGTTCTTTTCTTTTAGAAAATATTACTTTCCTAAATAAGTATGTTTCTTTCTCCAGGAATTATATTTTCGAAATAGATAACAAAAATATAACTAGATCTCTGCAGTATTTCCAAATTCATTAGATTCTCAGAATCAGAAGCTTTCTTAGTACTTACTAGTTACAGTAGTTTGCTTCTTCTCTTATTCGTATTTTTCTTAGAAATTACAAAAAAATTTATGGAAATCTTCTCAATTTTTTATTTCATATATTTCTCAACATTTAGAAAATTATATACAAAAATTTGCTCAGACTATTATTTCATGTAATTTGTTGTCAAGGATAATAAATTTCCATATTTTGCATCGCAATGTACAAATGTTTTCTTGTTTCATGAAAATAAAATTTATAGCTCAAAGGGCACTACCTAAAGTTTCCTTGCTATTAATTCAATCTGTCTTTATTAAAATATTTGAATTCTTATGCGCCTATAGTTATGTTCTAGATTTCTACAGAACACTCTCACAAAATCTGTTTTGTTTTCTTCTTTGTTCTTAAGTAGTTGGATGACCGAACCATCTCTGTCCATGTATATAATAGGACATAGGTAACAACAAAAACAGAGCCCTCTTTCGAGGGTTCTATGTTAAGAGTTCTCTGTTAAGAGTTCTCTGTTAAGAGTTCTCTCCCCCATTCTGTAAGTCTAATCTTTATAAGTTGATAGAAAATTCTGGATAGACCTCGGGACAATCCGGTCTAGTCTTCCAATCCAAACAATTTTTTTCATTTCAGAAAATCAGAGTATTCCACTGGTTAGCACCAGCTCGGGAATTCCTCTCTACAAATTCGATTTTCTTAGTTACCGAACAGAACCCCCAAACCTCACTGGGATCCAACTTTTATCCTCAGAGGTTGGGTAGCTATTTGAATTGATTCTTCCAACCAACTCTTAGTTCTTGAATTATTTTATTTTATCATCAACCTTGTTATTCTTCTATGGAAATCACTTCCATAATTTATTTAATTAAAATTGGTTTCTGCTCATAATTTATTGTTTAAAATAAAATAAAATAAACTGACAGTTAATGTTTAATGTCTTAACAACAAATCATTAACATCAACTACCACTTAAGACAACTATTATAAATTATATATAAATTAATTTTTATCAACAATTACATCCACTCTAAAATGTATAGAAAATTTTTCTACTTTTACTACCACACGAGTTACCCTTCTATTTAAAACATAATCATTGTTGATATCACCATCTAATCATTATCTTTTTGGAATTCACTCAAATCATTGAAATCTTGGGGAAAAGGGTTGTGTTTTAGGTTCAAATTGATTTGGTTCAAGAAGTTAGAGATTCAAATTTTGGAGAGAAAAAGCGTCCAAAGCAGAAGGCTGTATGAATTTCTTAATATATTTATTTCATGTTATATGTAAGACTTTTGTGTTCCATAATGTAGATAAAAAAAATTTCGGATTAATCATATCATTAAGATTAGGTGGACATTTCAAAATCTTTACCTACTCTATCTAATCCTAATGATGTGATTAATCTGAAAGACATTTCATCTCATCCCTTTGATGTTTCCTTCATCACATCATTGCACCTTTATGAATCCCTTAGCAGCTCCATTGTGAAGAAATGAAAAGAAAAACAGAACCCAAAACCTCCAAACAACTCAGATTAAAATATTTGTTCAACTTCTCAGGTTTTTGTGATTTCTTTTTTAGAGGAGCATAACTATCAGATTCCTCAGAACCTGTATTCATCAATGTGTTGCATCTTTGGTTAGGGATCCTATTTTGTTTTATACAGTTGCAAGCTAATGCAAATTTCCCACGTAGATTAGTAATATCTTATTGTGCAGAGGAGGACTACACCCGCGCAAATCTACAACGCTGCTGTGGAGCCTTTATCAGATCTCGTGGCCACCATTCAGGCAGAGGAGGTCGTTTAGAGGTAGAGTGGTTATTTATCAAATCTGGTGAACACCATTCGGGTAGGGGAGGTCGTTTAGAGGCAGAGAGCCATGCAGAACTTCCCTTCGTATTCTTGCTCTGGTTTCCATTCCACGATTAATTTCTTATAATTGTCAAGCCTATGAAAGAACTTCTGGACTTCCCAATCATATTTTTTAAATTCCTCCATAATGACTGCCTGAAATGTTTCAGTTCATTTATTTTTTCTCTTGAAATCCACACGCAACTAATATCAACTATTTCGCATTCTCCTTTACTTTTTCTTCATATTGATCTCCTACTCAGCTTCAAACACTATCTTGTCTTCTTCCTCATCTCCTGCTCAGCTTCAAACACTATCTCGTCTTCTTCCTCATCTTCGAAGAACATTACATAATCAACCATGGGTGAAAATGCCCATAGCATGTCATCAATCAAACAACACAGAATCTATATGCTCTCACACACACCCGGGCTTTCTCAAGAAAGAAATTAGAATTGCACAAATTCAACCAGTTATTATTTCATCTAATTTTCTATTACACATCATTAGTATTAATATTTGTTTAATTTTTTTAAATTAATATTGGAAATTCAGAATGAGTCTTTAGTATTAATATTTGTTTAATTTTTTTAAATAATTTTAAATAGATTTTATTTAGAGATATTTTTATAATCTTGAATTTGAAGTGTGAATTTTGTAAAATTTAAATATTTGAGAGATTTTTTAAAGCTTTAAATTATTTATAAAATTAGTAAAAAAAATCACTATAAGATTAATCTCAATTCCTAATCAAGATAAAAAAAATTTTAACATTCAACATAAATCTATATTGGCTATTTATAATATCAAATTTTAAATCCTTTTTATACATTGTAAATTTTTTACGTTTAATATAAATCTATGTTGGTTATTTATAATATAATATTATAATTTATGTTGGTTATTTAAAATATAATAATTTTATATTTAATTTTAATTTTAATAATATTTTCATAATACAACTAGGGTTCCTTGTGATAAGATGTTCTGCAGCCTTCCCCATTTCAAAGAAATTTGAATTTTTGAAAATCTAAGCGCATACATAGGCATCCTTCTCGCTGGTCCTTCTTGTCGTCAATCGTTGAGGGGATATTTTTTCTTCCATTCAATGAAGAGGATGCTTTCTCAATTTTAATCGCGAACATTAAGTCCTATTCGCAACCTAAAGAAGTGCTAATAAAAAAAAATTGTAAAATGAGCCTCAGAAAAATTAGTGGAACAATGGGTTGAGAGGAATTGGAAGAAAATGATGAAAGGAAACATAGTTGTCCTCATAGTTGGAAATGGATTTTTCACTCTTCCCTTGGAGTTCAAGGAAGATCAAGATATAATATTCATTAAAATATCTAATTAACTCGAGTATGAAGAGTTATACAACCAGTTAAGTAAGAATTGAGTAATTAGATAGATGAATTTGGTAAGTGAGTTAGAGAGTAAGTTAAGTGAGTGTTGAGTAAATCAAACTTATGTGATAGATGAGTTTGGTAACTATGTGCATGTCAACTCAGTAGTTAGTCTAAAATGATAAATACCCTTCACCGGGCTCATTGTATTTAGAGAGATTTAATTTCCTCTTATTAATAGAAGAGTAGCAGCTCGTGTTTGTTTCGTGTGTGAATTATTTTTGTTTTTTGTGCCTTTAATCTTTTGTCTTTCTAGCAATATTCCGTAGTGGTCCATACTTTTTTTATTACAGAGGTATGTATTTAAATTCCTGGTCCTTGATTTTAATCCTAATGAAAATGTTCCTAATGTTTTCCCTATTTGGGTTAATCTCCCATGCTTACCCCTCTCATGATAGATTGTTGAATGTCCAAAATCCATTATGAATAACGTTTGTCATTACATCGACAGTGGTGAGCCTAAACGTTAGCTATTCTCTTGTGTTAAAATATATGTCAAAGTTGACTTAGATGAGGATCTACCCTCACAGATTAATCTCAGGCAGTGGAATTGGATCTTTTTTCAATCTATAGACTATGAGAAGCTTCCATTTAATTGTAAAAGGAAATTTGGGCATGATTGCAATAAGTAAAAGGCTTAGAGTAATGATGGTTATGTCTCCTCCCAAGAGGAACATTGACATATTATGAAACAAGGTGGAAGTAAATGAAAAGGAAGTTCAAATAATTACAATGCTTCAAAGTAGAATATGCCCTCTACCTCAGAGAACCCTTTTGATGTCTTA
Organism: Pinus albicaulis; assembly: GCA_034641835.2. NCBI lineage: Eukaryota > Viridiplantae > Streptophyta > Pinopsida > Pinales > Pinaceae > Pinus > Pinus albicaulis. The sequence continues at coordinate 1,017,463,216 of CM076577.1, read as the reverse complement.
TCCCAAGGTGAGCCTAAATATATAGCTCTTATTTATGAACATGAAAAAAATGGAGATGAGGGAGTTTAAAAGGATGCTCTAGAAAGAATTATTCATGCTATTGAATTTTTCCTAGGATGCCCTACCCATATTCCCCCACATCATTCTACTTTGGTTGTTTTCGATGGAAAAGGAAAAAGCCCAAGACACAGATTGAGGAACTATAAGGAACTGAGGAAGAATTCAATCAGGTTCTCACCAGAAGGAAAATTTTAAAGGGGGGAGGCCTAAAAACAAGGGGATAAGGAAGGTTGAAGAAACACATAATGTTTCATTTGGAAATTAATCTCAACTCCCTGAGATTTAAATAAAAAATCTAATAGAGAACTAGGAAACAACAGATCCAGAGGAGGCAAGTCATTGGCCTCAAAATATAAATGAAAGCTTTCTCTTGGAAAAATTGGTGTCTAGGAATCCCCAAACAAGTCTCAGGAAACAATGGATCTAATTAGAATGGAAAATCCATGGGTCTTATTATCATAAGATACGAAGTTGGCGGAAGATGAATCACTAGCTCAATTAAAATTCTCTTGGAACAAAAATATTTAGGTGGTTCAAATCTCCATTGGAGTCTCTGGTGATGCCATTGGTTAGCTCCCAACTTCAGGCCACCTCACAACAATTATAAGCCAAATATTTGAATTGCAGTTTTCCTTGAGGATTATCCTCATATTGGGGTGCCTATGTAATTCTGGGAGAAAATTAGGATAGAACCCAAGTAAAAGAGTTGAATGCTAATTTTCAGGAAAGACAAAATTTAAGAATTTTTTTTATTTGGAATGTGTTGCAAATTTATCTTGATTTAGGAGATTTTTGGAGAGTCTACCGTGGAATGGATTTCACCATCAAGTAGAGTGTCATCATCCTGCAAGTGTTATAACTAATTTTTTTATGGCTTCTTGGTTATATGAACTCTCTAAAAATGTGTGCCTAATATCAAATTTATATTATATATATTTCATATATATTTTATAAATTTATATATATATATTTTTAAATGACTTGTAAATATCTATAGGCATCAAATCAAGATAACCATCAAAATAATTACTCTACCATATATCTTACATCACCTATATTAAAATTTAGTAAAAATGAACTAAATTATAACTTCTTTATTATTATTATTATTATTAATTAAAAAATATTTAATTTATGTGATAAACAATATTGTTAATCATGGAGATTCTCCCTCACTTTACCATGGAAGTTTTTGAATGTAAATAGTCTATTTTTAAATGTTATGGGTGAATTTTATTAAACCAGCTTCCAAAATAGAAGAAAAGAGAGATCAATGCCTTAGAAATCAACCACTTCGAGGGGTTAACCTCCTTTACATTACATAAATGAAAAATTCTTGGATGAAAAATTTTTGTGACTACTTCAGGTTCCAATATAATTTTTCCTTCCTTATTAAGTTCTGGAAATATTGTTTGAACTGGAATTTTGTCACATATAACCTTCTTTGAAGATGAAACATGGAAAACCGGGTGCACTTGAGAAGAAGCCAAAAGCTCCATTTGTATGCCATAGTACCAATATTTTGCAAAACATTGTAAGGACCATAGTACTTTAGTGATAATTTATTATCCTTATTAGTTTTCTTGAGGAAAATTTATTTATATGGGTGTAGCCATAAAAATACCCAGTCTCCTACATCAAAACTTATCTCACTGCGATGTTGATATGCTTGTTGTTTCATTCGATTATGTGCCAAATTTAGGTTATCCTATAAGAGTTGGAGAACTTGTTGTTGATGCTCGATGTGATCTTCCACTGATTGAACCGTAGAATTTTCTGTTAAATATTATGTGATGGATGGTGGATGATATCCATAAAGTGCCATAAATGGAATCATTTTTGCTGCAGTATGGAAGGAAGTGTTATTCCACCATTCAACCAGAGGCAACAACTTGACCCATTGTGTTTGTTTATCAGATACAAAAAAATGAACATGTGCTTCAAAAAATTTGTTCACTATATTAGTTTGGCCTTTAAATTGAGGATGATAAGATGAGTTATGATCTAGTTGAGTACCAAAACAAGAAAACAATTATGTCCAAAAATTTATAGTAAAAATGGGATCTGTGTCGCTTACAATAATCATTGGGTTTCCATGTAGCTTTTGAATTTTTTCCATAATTGCGGTAGCAATTTTACTTTATTTAAATGGATGAGATAATGCACAAAAGTGTGCATACTTTATAAGTATATCAACTACCACCATGATGACACTTTTTCCTTCGGAATTAGGTAAACCTTTGATAAAATCCATTGAAACCTCCTCTGAACATTGAGCTGGAATGGATAAAGGATGTAGTATACTAGGGGTCTTAATTGTCTCGACTTTATTTTGCTGGCAAACCAAACATTCCGCCAAAAACTCTTGAATATCAGATTTAAGAACATCCGAAAAAAATTATTTCTTCACCTTGTGGTAAGTTTATAAAAATCCTAAGTTTCCTCCTAAGGAAGAGGTGTGAAATTCCAAAAGAATATTTTGTTTTCGTTGGAAATTCTTACAAAGCTATAAGTGATCTTTGTAAGATAAGGAATCATGTTTCCAACTAAATGTATCAGATGTAATAGGATCTTTCTGCAACTTTTGAATGAGTGTCCACACTTTTTCATCATTCTTTCATTCATCCCTTCCTTCGGCTATCCAATATGGTTAGGTAATAGAAATGGCACAAAGCAATGCATCCGCCTCTTCATCCTTTCTTGAGAGTGCATGTGAAACAAAATTTAGCTGCCCTTTTTTGTGGATGATTTGAAGGTCATAACCAAACATCTTTGTGACCCTTTTTTGTTTCTCTTCTGAAGATATTCTTTGTTCCAACAAGTATTTAAGACTGTCATGATCAGTTTTTACTCTGAAGTGTCTTCCCATTAGGTAAGGTCAGCATTTCTTTAGTTCATGTAGTATTTCCAACATTTCCATCTCATAAATAGCTTTCTATAAATACTTTCCTTTAACTCGACGACTTTCAAAATAAATGGGTCTTTCTTCTTGCATTAAAACAAATCCAATTCCATGTCCTAAGGCATAACATTCCAAAATAAAGGTTTTTGTGAAGTCTAGTGTATCTAAGACCGGTGCTAGGCACATTGCCTCTTAAAGATGTTCAAAGGCCTTAGCTGCTTCCGGGGTCCATGAAAAATGCATCTTTCTTCAATAATGTTGTTATTTTCCCATAATTCTTAACATAATTGTGATAATTCAATGTTAACCCAAGAAATCCTCGCAAATGCTTTATGGTTGTGGGGACTTTCCATTCACTAATGTCTTTAATTTTGGTAGGGTCTACCTTAACACCCTCATGTGATAAAATATGAACCAAATATTCCACCTCTTGTACTAAAAAGTAACATTTGGAGGTTTTTTCATATAATTCTTTTTCCTCCAATAGTTTGAGCACCATGTTAACATGTTGAACATGATCCTTCCAAAACTTGATGAAGATTATTATATCATCAAAGAAATACTAACACAAATCTTCTAAGGAAGGGTTTGAAATTGGAATTCACAACCCTTGAAATGTAAAAGGTGTATTGGTAAGGCCAAAAGGCATGACAAAAATTTCATAATGACCCTCATGAGTTCGAAATATTGTTTTCTACATATCTTCAATCTTCATTCCAATTTCATGATATCCTAAACGAAAATCCAACTTGGTAAAGTAAATTTCTCTATGTAATTCATCCAATAATTCATCAATAAAAAGCATAGGAAATTTATCTTTAATAGTGATCTTATTGAGCTCCCTATAATCCGAACACATGCACCATGATCCATCCTTCTTGTGCATCAATACTACTAGAGCAGAGAAAAAACTTTGCCTGGGTTGAATTATACAAGCCTCTAACATTTCTACAGCCATACATTCAATTTCGCACTTTTGGACATAAGGATATCTGTAAGGCACGATGTTTGGAGGAACACATCCTGCAATCAAATGAATAGCATGATCATGATCACGAATATGTGGGATTCCTTTGGGATTTTCAAACACCCTTGAATTATTATCCAATATTTTTTGGAGATATGTAGAAATAGATGATTTTGATGTTGGAAATTCTAGTGATCATAATTGTGCAATTATGCCTAAATGTTATTTCTTCAAAATATTTGTGATGACATAAGAGCTTATTATCTTTCCCATATTCTCTGTGATACCTTTTAATTCAACGTCCTTTCCTTCCGAAAAAAAATTCAAGAAAATTTCTTGAAAATTAAAAGCTACCATCCCCAAAGATTGTAATCATTGTACTCCTGGTACAAAATCAACACATTCCATTGGAATGGAAAGCATTGGACTATTCAATACAGATTCCCCCATGGTTAGCTTAATATTATGGAATTTTCCAGAGCAAGTTATAGTTCCTTCATTTGCAACCATCACTTGACACTCTGGTACTAGGTATACAAAGCAATTCAATTCCTAGGCTACCTTACAACGAATAAAATTATGGGTACTACCCTAATCAATCAACACTATTACATTTTTCTTATTGATATTTCCTTCTATATTGAGATTTTGAGGAGTGGTAATTACTGCCAATATATTACAAGATATGTTCAGACTCTTGAGTTATTTCTCTACGGTTGGTTAATGGTGTATATCCTCTTCTTTTGAAGTGCCTTTATCATTTTCTTCCTCCTCCTTACAATATATGTAAAATAATTTATTTCTCAGCACACTTGTGACCTTTAGTCTATTTTCTATCACAATTTTAGCAAAGCCCTTTTGCTCTTTTTTCTTCCAATTGTTGTGGTGTTAGCCTTGTAGGTTGTGGAAGTCTAGAAGTAGCAACACTTCTATCTTTATAGATGTGAGTGGTAAGCTTCCTTGTCACCATAATTTTACATTCAATTTTTCTTTCCAACCTAAATTCCTTCTCCAATGAATTAGGTTCCCAAAGGCGAACCTCACCTTGTATGTTATCCTTTAAAGTCCCTAGGATGACTTCAATCCTTTGTTCCTCTAGAATATCAGTTACCCTTGTATTCAATTCTTGGAAGTCCTCAATGTGCTCCACCATTGAACCCTTTTGTTTGAGATTTATCAATTGGCTAAAGACGGTGTTTCTCTTTGTATCCTCATAATGTGTTATCATTTCCTCCATAAAAATTGACCAAGTGACAATGTTTTTATGGGAGCAAAGCCATTGATACCATATCAATGTATTTTATTCTAAATATAAAGTTTCAATGCGTAACTTTTGTGTATTTTGCACATTATGGAGATCAATATTGCTCCATATGTATATCCACATTATGGGATCCTTGCCATCAAAATTCATCATATCGATATTTGGAATATGGTGGGACTTCCATCCAGCATTAAAGTTTACAAAATCACGATTAACATTTATTTTATTCTCATCATGAGTTTCCTCTACTGTCATTTCGCCATTAGTAATCATTTCTTGTATCAAAATTTTATAACCTTTATTCAAACCTTCCATCTCTACTTTTATATAATTTTTCATGTCTTCCATGTTTTATTTCATTTTTTCTTAGATTTCATCCATGTTAGCTTCAATTCCATCCATCGTATATTCCATGTCATCCATCTTAGCCTCCATGACATTCTTCAAACCATCCATCTTAGGTTACACACATTTCTTCAAAACACCCATATTAGCTTCCACACCTTTCTTCGAACCATCCATATTAGCTTCCACACCTTTCTTAAAAGCTTCCATTTTATTTTTTGTTGCTCTTTACGAAAGTGAAATTTGTTGCACTTGCTCTTGTAATTTTGATATATCATGTTGTACTTATTCCTCTTCATCAGTAGCAGTATAGTATTCTAAGAGCTCAATGGGTGTTGAATTCCCTTTAGGGGGGATTTTATAACCAAATACTGATATATATGCTTCAATATTCCCTTGGGATCACTTTAAACTTATTTTTCAAAAAAGACTTATGAAATTTGAAAAAATAATACACACATTTTCCTTGATTTTGAGGAGCTCCATATTGGAAATGGTGTATGTATATAATTTCATATCCCTGAGATTTTATGTTCGGTCTTTTAGTACCCCTCTGAATATTCTTTCGAGTGCCAGAGATCTGACCTGATTTGGATTGTTCAAGACAAAGTAATGCCCAATCTCCCACAATGACCTAATTATGGACTAGTACAGTAGAGAGAACTTGTACTGCATGTCACGTGTCACTGTTTCCTCCTTCAACTCTAAAAGTGATACACAGGAAAATGCAATATGTGTGCTTAGGATCACTATTTACAGACTTCAAACCTGATGCTCAGAGAGATCATTATGACAATTTTCCCAAGGTCACCTCGTTTAGATGAAATTTGGGAGCCTTTAAAAGCCCTACCTTCCATCGATGAAATCTCTGAAAATGTTGCGAACCAAGATCTGAAATGTTTACACGACGTTTCTCAAGGTTTCTTCACAAATAATTTTTTTTTTTAGCATTTGAAGTCTCCAAGGTGGGATCAGATAGGACTCGAGCTCTTAGCTCAAGAGATAAGAGGTGAAGTCTCGAAGGTAGGATCACATAGGAATCGAGCTCTTATCCATGGTAAATAGTTAAAAAAAAACCATCCAAGCTTCTAGAAGAGGAATTCTAATCAACGTAGGTGTCTATGGGTTCAACAAGAACTGAAATAATGTTTCTAAAGGGGAACGATGCGTTGGGGTTAAAAACATTGATTTTGAACAGTTAATCCTAGAAACTTAGACTTTTTGGAAAGGTAATTATTAGGAATTTATGTAAGGATGATGAAAACATGTCCACAGATGTTGATTGATCCATATTTCAATCCTATTAACCACATGTGACAAAATGGCCTTAACATTTTATTATGAATTATTGTTGGCCAACTACAGCTTTTTAGCAGTTTCTTGATTATCTTCTATAATTTTTATTAGTTCCTCTTTCATATCTTTGATAATGTCTAACAATTCTATTGTATGTGGGATTCCTCACCACCTAATTGTACCCGAATTCTTCTCCATGAGGAGGTCTTGAACGTGTTTCTATCATGACTATTCTTTACTTCTCTCCTTACTGTGTAAGACAAAACATTTACTGTATTAAATTATAGTTGTGATATGGCTCATAGGCCTCACTATTATAGCTTACATCTTTGATACCACATGTAATGTAATTCCACATTTACACACTAAAAAAGAAAATTACCTTTACTTACTCCAATATTGGCATTATCTTATTTATGTAATGTAGAGAAGTTGAACTTTATACAAGTTCTTATTTTATTACATATATTAATCTACTAGTTTATAAAGTCTTTATTTATTTTGTCTTCATGCTATCACTTGGTATTAGACATCAACACTTGTTGGTTAAACAGATATTCTTAAAATCACATAGAGTAAATTAATATATAAGTAGGTTTGTTGTATATGTTTCCGATTCACAATAATGTACATAGGAGCATTAATCCTAGTATCACAAGTTTTTTCTCTAACTTTAAAAGAATTGTATGTGTGTGTGAAAAGGGATGGTAATTGAACCCCTAACCTTTGGTTCGAAAACACCTATGTAAAATCCCTGGTGTAAATTCATATAAATATATATAAAACCACAGTTGATGGGACATGTATTCCACGCTGAATGGTGGGAAAAACATCATAGTGGGTGTTCATTTCTGTTATTATGGCGAAAGGAATATATAAAAGACAATTCCAAAGGCTTTGGAAAGGCATGAGGAATTAATTGACATTTTGTTTATGAAAATAATTGAAATTAGAAGAAAATGAAGGTGAAAGGTCAAAATTTTCATGTCATGAGGAAACTGAAGGAAAATAATGGAAAATGAGAAAATAGAAGCCTCATGGATAAAAAGGCTTTTGAGGATTAGTTGGTAACCCTTTTTTAGTTCATCTTTGTAGCACTCCCATTATTCTCTCTCTCTCTCTCTCTCTCTCTCTCACTCTCTCTTGGACAGTTACAATTTCTAGAAGCATTTGGGCTTTGGACCAAGAAATTTAAGCAAGTAGGAAGGAGGAGGAAGCAAGAAAGGAGGAGTAGGAATCAAGCAACTACATTAATATTACTAGAAAATATCGATTTTCATGTGTATTTTCCTTGCTGTTATAGCATGCATGGTATTTAATGTGGTTTTTTTATATCATGGTATGGGTTTTTATAGGTGTGATGGTATTTTTTATCCTAGCCTTTCCATTTCTGTATATGTTTAAGGAGATGGGTTTCACATACTTAGGTTGATATGTATTGCCAGAGGGATTCGATGTTGATTTGGGTGGCTCTCTGACATGAAAAATACATGGCCTAGTGGTCCCTGAATTAGATCGTGGATCATGGTAAAGCCACTAGCATGTAACGCTTGAACCAGACTATGATTTTCAGAAAAGAAATATTGTTTGCCTCGGTGGGCCTAGGAATCCTTGCTGGTGAATGGAGGGATATACGATAAATAAAATAAGTGTATTTATCTCTGTTTGGCCTAGTACTCCTAGGATGGGATGCATGGTAAATCCTGTAAAGTGGGTCTCGCTGTAGGGCCTAGTTATCCCTCGATTAGATTGTGGATTATGATAAAGCCTAAGAGACTACGGGACACTCAAATTCCTTGCGGTGTAGGCAGATACCTCAAGTAGAAGTCATGCTTGTTTAGTTCTTGTTTTTTGGTTATCAGTCCCACATTCATGCTTGGAATATAACATGAGGGTGATTAGATGAAGATAGATTTGGCTTAGCCAATCTATGGTTGGGTGGAACATGAAAGTACCATATCCGGTTGGTTTCTACACTCATTAATGAAGAGTTATTTCCTTTTGTATTTGATGTAAAAATCAATTTGTTTATGTGGATTCTATTGTTGTTGTATCCATGGTATTTTTGTTGTTATTTTGTTGGTTATAATCATGCATTTTATTAGTGAGGCTGTATGAATCTATCCATGTTCTTACTTGTAAATGAAATCAAAAAGTATATATGTCCAAATAGACTGTAGTACAGCTAATGATGTAAGGGAAAAATGGTTGTTAGTGATTTTTAGATAAGTATGATACCCCTATGTTTAGAACTATTGTTTAAATCTATAAATTCAATGGTTGTGACATGTTCGAAAAAATGTACATCATGGGTAGGAGGGGTCCACATGTGTTCATATTGATTTGATTGCTTCTGCATTGTTGTGACGTTTCTATTTATCATCTCTGAATTTTTCATGAAGTTCTGGGAAAAGAACTAGGTTCTCGGCATGATAAGGTGGTTGCAATCTCAAGGATGCTAGCACAGAATTGATTATTTGGGACCTTGGTTGCTCGAATGTAGTGTTATGCCTCTGCCTATAGCCTCCTGGAAGCAAACATACAAGCTTGTGCCCATGACTATGGATCAATGTGGTCAAAATGTCGGTGTGACCAAAGGGTAAGATCCATGAAAGGTTGGGTTACCTACTGGATGTGTTCTTGTTGTTGTACAAGGTATGTATAGTGTGTTTCCATCAGTTCCACTTCCTTAAGGTAACTTAGGAGGTTGCATATCATTATATTAGCCTCTCATCACATGTGTTACCCCACCTGGTCGGTTACTTGGGTAGATATAGAAAGAGGATGTTACATAGGGGTATCAAAGTATGGTTCAACCCTTGGATTGGATGGGTAGTGTGTTGGTCAAACTTTTCTATTGGTTGAATATGTTTTTCTCATGCCTATGGAGTATGTGTTTGTTACATACAGTTGTGTTGGTGATGGTGGCAGTGGTGTCACCATGGAAGGGTTGATGGTGTTGTTTTCAACATGTTTTCATGAGTGTATGGCTGGTTATGTGTTGTTCATGCTTATGTACTTCTCATGCACGCTTCCTTACATGTTTCTACTTTTTTGCGTATGCATTTCTTGTTTATGATAGTTCACACATTGGTCATGTTTGTGTAGTGCACGTGCATGCTTTCTTGTGTGATGTTATATGTAGATCATGCATTGGTTGTTCATGGTTGTTTATACATGTCAAGTGGGTGCATGGGATCAAGTTTACATTGGTTTGGTGAAGGTTAATGTGCACATGGCCATTATATTAAATTAATTCATCATGATGATATTGGTATGTTATGATTCTAATGTGTTTCTTAAGATAGAGCAAGAGATGCCCACCATCAAAGTGAAGTTGCAACATTGGACCTCGAGGAAAGATCATGTCGTCATGCAAGTTTTGATGTTGGGACTATAGGTATGTAGGTTAAGGATTTTTATATGCATTATGGTCATCAGCATTCGTTTCATTCTATTGATGTTATGGTTACATAAATTATATATGCTAGTTGATTAGTTCGATTATCTCTGGTAGTTTTCATTTGTATTTTTGTTTTATAACTTATATTTTGTGGATTAGCATGTTATAGGTTAAATTGTTGTTTTTGTTGTATTATAGCTAGCTTGATGATTAGTTTACATGTTGTTGATGAGCATGATATATAACTTTTTGTTTTTACATGCTAGTGAATTTATGGTTAGTGTTATGACATTGAGGCATGATTTGACCTAATTATGATAGTGTGTTGCATTATGTCTAGACTGACTATGCATATGTGATTGTATGCATGAATAACTATTGTTTATGAGTTTAGGATGTGAACATGTTAGCTAGATACTATTATGGATATCATGAACTTATTTATGATTGGGTTTATATGTTGTGAATTTATATCACACTAATATAAATTAATTGCACAGACAAGGTAGCCTCCCATCAGATACATTAAGGTATGAGCTTGTTTATGTCATCTACATTGTAATTAGATGTTTGATTATGCCATCTATTTGGTGTTTGAGTGTTGGTGTCTAATATGTCATATATTTACTATTGAATTTTTGATTACTTACATGATATGAGCATGTCCCTATAAGATTGCATGAAGAAATGATCTTGTTTTGAGATTGTCGTACTAACACACTATGGGTAACATCATGTATTATGAATCATGACGGTGACTTGATTGCTGATTATCACATGGTTTTAGACATGGTAAATGTTGATTACAAATTAATAGATATGTTGTATTGATATTTGCAACACATGAATGATATGTGTGTGTTCAGTTACATGGAAACATGATTGGACCAACAAAGTAAGGTAACTAGGTCGTTGTGTTTATTTATGCACTAACAATTATGTGGTTATGCCAGTCTGTTGCAGTGGATTACATCGAAAGAGACTGCCATGAAATATTGAAAAAGCTTCGTTTGAGATTTCCTTTGGAAGCTTTGGGAACCCATGGTGAATCGATTCATGGCGTTTTTTGTTAGTCTTGTTCTTTTGTTATGTTGTGGTTTGTTGCAATTTATTTGTTGGTTTTTTTATTTCTAGTGTATGGCCATACCACTTTGGTTGTGGTGTCATATTTGTATTGGCTTTCATGGTTTTCTTCAAGTTTTTTTGTTATTATTGTATTTATCTTTTATGTTCTTAATATTCTTGGGGATTGGTTGGGAAAGAGGAAATTTAATGGAGCTCTATGATATTTGGATCAAACCCAATAGGTAATGTAAAATTAGAATGAAGCTCGGTACATGAGTAAGTGCAACAAAGGTAAGAATATGATAGTAGGTTTTACTGGTTGAGTCCGTTGTGGTAAATGGATGGTGGAAGTATAATAATGAGAAAGGTAATTATAAAAGGTAAATAAAATGTATCTGAGGTGATTAGATGCCTTGGTTGTTTTGGGAATTGTTGTTCTCAACGTTGTGCATGTTGTGTACAAATAAAGGAAGTTCTCTTAACATAGACGTTATGATATCTAGAAATTTTGTTATAATCATGATTATGTTGATGTTTATATAGGTATACATGTATGTATGTATGTATGTATGTATGTATGTATGTCATGTCGGATAGCTTCATCATGGATCATGATTGTTTAATGCTAATGTTTACATGTATATATGTGTGCATGTATGTTGTTGGCCGAGAGGATCATGATTGTTCTATGCTAATGACTATGTGTGTGTGTGTGTCTATGTATCTATGCCACTTTATGATAGGGTTTTCAAGGATCATTATTTTGGAGGAATGATTTCCTATGTAGGTGAATGGCATGAAGAGGTTCTTGGTCTTATGAGGAATCAAGTGGGAATAGTAACTCTAACAAATATATGAGGTCAGTATTAGGTGGACATGAATTTCTATTGTATTCTTGTACTATGCCTATGTTTATGCTACAGATAGGTAATGTTGAGGGTTACATCAACAAAGTGAAAGGAGTGTGATCTACGACATGATAGGATAAGCATGGATAGTGGAAATACACTAGAAGCAAGATTTATTTGTGGAGTGAGTGTGTGGTCTATGGATGTGTAATAATACTATTTTGTATATGTTGTGCATGTTGTACATTGAGTGATTGTACCTATGGTGATCTGTACATGTAACATATGTAGTATGGTGTACCTATGATGTTGTATGCATGTTGTATATATGGTGTTGTGTGTATATTGCATTTGCAGTGTTAGGTATAGCTGGTGATATGTACATGTTAGATATGAGGTGTTCTATACATATCATACTATGCACATGTTGTATATGCAGTGTTGTGTGCATATGGTGTTGTGTTCATGTGGGACATATGGTGTTGTATACATATTGTGCTATGTACATGTTGAATATGTAATGCTTATATTTACATATGGTGTTGTGTGCATGTTGTACATATGGTTCTATGTACATAATATGGTGTTTTGTGCATGATTGTACTTGTGGTTTTGTGTACATATTGTACGTGTGGTGTTTTGTACAGGTACTGTCATGTAAATGTCATGCATGTGCTACTGTGTACATGTGGTGTCATGTACATGTCATGCATTTGGTGTTGTGTATGTATGGTATTTTGTACACATGGTACATGTGGTACGATGTACATTTGGCATTGTGTACATATTGTGCATGTAGTGTCATGCATATATGATGATGTGCACATGTTGTGCAAGGAGTGTTGTGTACGTGTTGTGCATATGGTACTGGTATACATGTGATATTGTGTACATGATGTACAACTTGTGTTATGGGCATGTTGTATTATGTATGTGCATCATTTAGTCATGGTATCATGACATATGTATTCATTGTGTTGTACTCTATCTACGTATATGTATGTATTATGTTGTATTGTACACTGGGTGTATGTGCAGGTATTGTGTTTTTTGATACACCCGATGCAGGCATATGCGTTATCTTGAATGACTCATTGTAGGTGTCTGTGTTGTATGCTGGTGTAGGCATATGTATTTTGTTTCGTTTTATGATGGTGTAGGCATATATGTGGGGTTGTGTTATAAACTGGGTGTTGGAGTATTTATTTTGTTACGTGCTACACTAGGTGTATGTGTGTGTATTTTGTTCTACATTGGGTGCGGATGTAATTGTTCTATTGTACACCAGGAGTAGCTGTATGTGTTGTATGCCATGGTAGGTGTATGTATTGTGTGGCGTTGTATGCCATGCATATATTTATGTGTTGTGATGTATATTTTGTGTATGTGTACGAGATTTAATAGAATTAAAGGAATTGAGTGCTCATCAACTATGGAAACCAATTCAGTATGGGTACAAAATAACAAAGGAAGAAGTAAGGACCGATGAAGGATAAGTATCGATATTTTATTTTAGTTTTACTATGCATGTGATATGTGATTCTAAATTATGATGGTTACATATGAGTTATGATTGTGGTTCATGATTATTGCGTGTGATTCATGATTTTGACCTATGAGGGTTGTGTTTTGAGATAACCAAATGTGATATGTTTGTACATTATGATTTGATCAAACAACTAGTTTTACTTATGTTACAGGAAGTAAACATAAGTTCAAGTGTACCACATTGACGAGCTACCAATGAGGTATGATTTTAAGTTATTTAAATTTATTTTGAATCTAATTGAAATTATGTGTTTAGTACAGGAAAGCATGGAAATTCCTATTTGAATGGTTGAAATTGATTGCAAGCATTAACAACAACACAATGATTTCCATGAGCACTCTATGACCAGTATGATGGTTTTGAGGGTTGTATATGGATTTGTTTTTGTATCTTCCGATGCGAGGAATCCTTGCCAAGTGATGGATCGCCTGGGATAGGGGATGTTAGGGAATTGGAAGGTGAGTGATTCCATAGAAGGAGATTAATAGATTTTCGAGGGACTTTATAGGAGAGAAGGGAAGGCCATGGATGGAACTGTTTTTGTCATTAGCATTTCCAGATTGAATCAGATGCACATTGGGAGTGTGCCCTAGAACAATGAATCAATAAATTTTCAACGAGGTTACAATAGCACATGATTCTATTGTTGGACATTGGATTCAACTTTGAATTTGGTAGTAGATTCTGGACTTCCTAAGAAGGAGGTGAATCGTGGTATTACCTTGAGGGTGGAGGTGTGAGCCTCTGGGTTCCCTTTTTTATAGATACAGGCATCGTATCCTTTTATTTCTGGTTGAGGAAATGTGTATATATGTATATATGTACGTTATTGTAAACTTTATATCGAGTTGGTTTATAAAGCTCCACATATACTATGGTTATTTAGTAGTTGAAGAAAATGTGCATGAGCATATGTAGTTCTTATTATAAATAACTTAATGAGTTATGTTATAAAGCTCCAATAAGGGGTATGATTGTCATGTTTTTAGCGCAATTTCATTGTAAACACCACAACGAGTTTGTGTTATAAACCTTCATAGGCAATATTTTTTGTTTGAGTAGTTTAATGGTTTATAGGTGTCATTGCACATGGAGACGGTGTTGGGTTCTGTAATAGTCCTCGTAGAAATTAAAGTAAATATATATAAGGCAATGGTTGATGGGACACATATTTGAATATGTATGGTGGGAAAAACATCCTATTGGGTGTTCATTTAAGTTGTTATGGCTAAAATAAATTGGTAAATGAAATGAAAAAATATTTGGAAAGGCATAAGGCATTGATTGGAATTTTATTTATGAAAATAATGGAAATTAGGAGAAAAGGGAGGTGAAATTTCATAGGTCGCATGTGAGGAGTAAATTGGAGGAAAATAATCAAAAACGAAGAAAATAGGGGCCTCATTGATAAAAATTGTTATGAGGATCAAGTTGTAACACTTTGTGTGTTGATTTTTGGAGCTTCCTAATTATTATCTCCCTCTCTTGCTCTCACTCTTGGACACTTAGAGTTTCTGTGAGCATTTTGGCATTGGACCAAGAAGGGAAAGAAAACAAGAAGGAGGAGGAAGCATGAAAGGAGGAGTAGGAATCAAGAAAATATAACAGGATTCTTAACAAACATCAATTTTCATTTTTATTTTCCTTCCTAGATCTAGCATTCATAGTGTTCCATGTGGTTATTTTCTGTCATGGCACGGGTTTTTCCACATGTGGTAGTGTTTTTCAGTCTATCTTTCCCATTTCTGTATAGATTTGATAAGATGTGTTTCTGATATTTAGGTTGACCTGTATTGCCGAATGGATTCAATGTTGAGTGGGGTGGCTCTCCAAAATGCAAAAAAAATGGCCTAGTGGACCCTGAACTAGAATGTGGATCACGGTAAAGCCACTAGGCTAGAAATAGCTAAACCAGACTATCGGTTGTGCTAAAGCCAAATTTTGTGCCTAAGTAGGCCTAGGAATCCTCATTGGTGAATGGAGGGATATACAGTAAATCAAAGAGGTGGATTGCTCTTCGCTGGGCCTAGTAGTCCGAAGGTGTGATGTATGGTAAAGCCTAGAGAGTGAGCCTCGGTGTAGGGCCTAGTGATCCTTGGATCATAATGTGGAATACAGTAAATCCTTAGAGACTTGGAGGCACTAAAATTCCTCACGGTGTAGGCGGAGAAATCCGCTAGAATTCATGTTTGTTTGGTTATAAGTCCCACATTCATGCTTGGAATATGGCACGAGGGTGATTGGATGCACGGAGATTTGGATCAACCAATCTATGGTCGGGTGGAACATTGAAGTCTCATCTCCAATTGGTTTCTAGATTCATTAATGAAGAGAACATTCCTTTTGTATTTGATGTAAAAATAAATTGGTTTCTATGTGGATTCTATTGTTGTTGTATCCATGGTATTTATGTTGTTATTACGTTGTTTATAAGCGTGTATTTTATAAGTGATGATGTATTTCTCTATCCATGTTTTCACTTGTAGATGAACGTACAATCTATCTATTTCCAAAAATACTATATTGCAGTTAATGATGTAAAGGAGCAATACTTCTTAGCGTTTCTTAGGTAAGTATGAAAACCCCATACTTAGATATTTTTTTTGCACCTTTAGTTTTAATGTTTGTGACATGTTTGACAAAATTATTGTCATGGATAGGAGTGTTCGGAATGAGTTCTTATTTATGTGATTTATTTTGTATCATTGTCCTATTTTTATTTATCATCTCTGGACATTCCATGAAGTTATAGGAAGAGCATTGGGTTCTCAGCTTGAGAAGGTGGCTCAAATCTTGTGGACGTTGGAAAAAAATTGATTATTTAGGGCCCTAGGTGCTGGAATACAATATGATGTCTGCGGCTATAGCCTCCTGGATGTAGTAATGCAATCCTGTGCCTATGACTATGACTCAAACATGTCAAAATGTCAGTTTCATGGAAGGGTAAGAGGCCTAAAAGGTTGGGTTACCTTTTGGGGGTGTTTTTGTTTCTGTACAAGGTCTATATGTTGGTTTTCCACCAATTCCACTTCCTTAAGGACACCTAGGAGGTTGAATATCTTTATAGTCACCTCTCGTGACATGTTTACCCCGTTTTCCTCATTACTTGGGTGAATGTCGGAAGAGAGTGTTACAACATAAGTAATCCACGTCTATACACAATGCCATGCTCATGAATTACATCATTTTTCAATCCTTCACATGATATGATGCGTGAACCCCTCCCCCATAATCTCTACCTTCGAAATACTTATGATTTTTTCAATATTAGGCCACCCTTGATCCCTCTCATGAAGTGACACTTAGAGTTCATGTGTCAATATAAAAATAATGGTTCTAATCCATCCATGTGTCGATATGAAAACAACGGTTCTGATCCATCCATGTGATTAAGGTAATCAATAATGGCTCACTTAAAAAACTAGTTGGATTGAATACCCTCTCAAAATTTTCATTTGGAATTGTGTTCATCTAGATACAAACCAAAACTTATGTGTGACTATCTAGGATTTCAGTTCTACGTATTGTACTATACTTTGTAGACCGATATTTCCAAGAAATGACTATGATTTCATCTTTGCATATTATTTTTTTCTAAGTAATTGATGCTATTTTTTTGGTTTTCAAAGAAATTTTGCTCTTCAACTCTTCCCGTGGTAGAATATTAGATTGTAAGCACCAATTAACTAATTTTGTAAAATTTTCTTCTTTACATTATGTTAATGATGGTTTATAAATGCAAACTTAAACTCTTTTCTATTTCATCTTAAGTAGTGTGAAATAAATAGAAACATGACTAACAACTTCTTTATTTTCCTTTATGGGTCCTTTCAAGGGCCTATCAAAATTATTTTGTTATAAAGAAATTTGTTTAGGGTTTTAGAGCCTCATTATTTTTTCAAAGAGAGAAATCTGAGACAACTACCCTTGAAAATATTTATTTTGACACATTTAGCTCAAGGTCCAAGGAAAGATAGAAGTTAGTTTGATGTTGCAATCACTTCCAAAAATTTAAACACATGAAAAGATGTATTTCCCCTCTCATGTCCCCTCTCACCTATGATATACATAATTTAAATATTCTCATTAGACTTTAATGGTTAAGATAATTATTCCCCCATATATTTATCTTAGGGTTAAAGTGAAAAAAATGTAAGTGTTTCCTTTATTTAAATCTCATTGATAAGACTTCGATTAAGGACATTGTTTGTTGTGGAAACCTAACAGAGTATCAATTATCATGTGATGAATGCATAGGTATTAAACAAACATTGAACCATACTTTACTAATACTCCCTTTTCCTCTTTCCTTGATACTAGGGTTTTGGTTTTTGAGGACATTGCTTGTTGTGGAAACCTAACATGGTATCAATTAGCTTGTGATAAATGCATAGGTATAAAACTAGCACAACCACATTATATTTACTAATGTGGTTGATATACGCCGATAGGCCTATATCCACTACCCATCACATTAATTTATATATCAATAAATAAATATTATATATAATAATTTTATTATATTAACTTGAAATATATATATTATATATTAATAATAATATTTATTAATATATTAATTATGATTAAAATCACAAAAATATTTTATATATATTAATAACATTGATTGATATATTAATAATATTATAATATTTATTAATATATTAATATCATAGATGGTTATATTATTAATAAACCAAAAGAACTAATAATATATTAATAATATATATATATATATATATATATATATTATTAATAATATATATTAATATATTAATAATATTAAACCCAAAAACATAAGAAAGAAATAAACTTTAAGAATTAATATATTAAACTCAAGACAGTAATAAAGCATATGAAACAATATTTAAAAACAAAAAACCAAAGAGATTAATAAACCCTAACAATTAATATTTTAAAGTGAAGATATTAATAACCCCAAGGGATAATTATTAATACAAACCCAATGTCATCATAAACCAAAGTTTTAAATATTATAGACCAAAGGAATTGGTGAACCCAAGGGATAAATATTATAAACGTAAGGGATCAATATTAAAAGCACAAGAGATTAATAAACCGTAAGAATTGATATTTTAAACTAAAAAACCTAATAAATTAATAATCCATAAGAATCAATATTTTAAACATAAGATATTAATAAACCAACGGGATTATTAACATTATAAACCAAAAGAAGTAATAGACCCAAGGGTTTAATATTATAAAGCAAAGGAATCAGCGAACTCAAGGGATAAATATTATAAACCTAACGGATGAATATTATAAACAATAGAGATTAATAAACCCTAAGAATTATATTTTAAACTGACAAAATCTAGGAAATTAACAAACCCTGAGAATTAGTATTTTAAACTCAAGAGAGTAATAAACCAAATGCGTGATTAAAATTATAAACCAATCATACGAGTAATAGTAGTAGTAGTGGATGGCGTGTTGTGGCGATTTCGATACCCTAGGGCTTCCTGCTTCCAAAACTGTTGTCGCCGCTTGCAGATCTGCGACTTACTGGAGGCGCCACCATGTCGAGGAGCTCCGTGTCTTACCTGCTAATCCTCATGGCGTCTATTCTGCGTGGCTTTGGGACTGGCTTTCTATTTGTCAAGCCAATAGACTGGATGGGATGGACTCTGTATCTTTGGTAGAGGCCCCCTGCAGATTGAATCACTGCGATTTTCTACTGCAAAGGACACCATCGGACGGGGAGGGTGAGTGTTTCACCTACATTGGTTTGAGATTCTCTCTGCAATCTAGTGAGGAGGGTAGCATATACATGACTTTTGTTTGTGGGACATGGTGTCGCGCTCGCCCCCAGTTGCAGCGCCATTACATTATGGCCGAGTTGTGCTTATTGGGTACTGTTTGCGGGCTTTTCGATCTGGGTACGGCTCTTTGGTGCAGAGTTGCAAATGGCATGTCGGCATCCTCCGGATCAGCTTTGGCTACTGCCCTAGACTTGGAAATATAGTGGCAGAATAACCCAGAACTATCTGCACAGAAATCCAATACATATGCACAGGGTAATCGGTTAAGACCACTCTGTTTTCAGATTTTTATAAAAACTCCTAAAGGAAATAGTATATTATTTTGGGTAAATGGATCTGAATAGGTCTTAGACCTGAAGAAAATTATTGAGCAGTCAACAGGATACCCATGTCAGGAACAGTCCCTCATCCATGGAGGGAAGTCATTACAAGACACCAGCATCCTCAAAGACTATGGTATTTGTCCTGCTTCTACCATCCTTCTCAATATGCGATTGAGAGGGGGTTGCTGCCGGACTGCATAGCGCACAGGGTCCCCGGTGTTCAAACTCTAACAGCCATGGGGTCCCCACAGGAACATCCTACAAGAATATATTAAAGGGGAAGAACATATCTGCTGCTCCCATGACTCCGACTACAAATTCCCCTAAACCATACATTGTGGAACAACTCAACCAGATTCCAGAATTACAGATTGAACTACCTGAGATTGATGACTACAGATCTGCATTTGAATCACAAGCACTCATATGTAGATTTAATTTTTTTTGGCCAAAACCAATGGAGCTTTTCCATTGGATCTTCACAAATTGGACAACAGATTGCGAAATACACCTCTGTTCAAAAGGATTTTTCATAGTTAAATTCTTATCCTCGGAAGCCAGAGAACACATTCAGATGTTTGGGCCATGGTTCTGGGGCTCCACCGGCTTATTCATCACTCCATGGTTTCCAGAGTTTGATGCAAACACCATGAAGGTCACCAAAATGCCGGTCTGGGTGCGGCTTTAAAACCTTCCACTTCATTTCTGGAATGAATTTGTATTGGGAAGCATTGGAGACATGATTGGGAGTTATATAAAAATGGATACCCAATGCATGGAGGAACGGGTTTACACTTTTGCTCGCATTTGTGTGGAAGTGGACCTCAGCAAGGGGCTTCCATAATGCATTCTATTGTCTCACAAATAGCGAAAATGGACACAACACCTTGATTATGAGAACACCGCCTTCAGATGCAGAATATGCAGAAATACAAGGCACTTGCAAAGCACATGTCTGGAGGCTAAAAGAGACAACAGAAAAAAGAAAAAGACGGGAAAATCTACAAAGGGATGGAAATTTCCCTCTGATGAACCAGAACAGGAGATGGAATATGTAGAGACAAAACCTACTCCAGAAGAAAACATACAGACAACAACCGAATCTCAGACACAAGAAAAAGAGATGCAAGAGCCATCAAACACAGCTCCAGCATCACTGGACCAAGAGGCACCAGGAAGTGGAGGACATAAAAGACAACACAACACAGACACATCTGATTCGGACAAGGACAATGGAGCAAGTATAAACGAAAATCAGCTCACTTATCACAACCATGCCAACACCCGGTCATTGGCGAAAGGTTGAAAAGAAAAAAGGGAGACATAATTAATTTTTCACTCCCCTGTTTTTTACTAGCATCTGGATGCAACTTCTTGCATGATTTCTCTGTTTATTACAGCAAAGTGTAACATGTAATTTTGTTATCAAATAATAAAATTACGAATTTTTTCTTTGTGAAAAACATTATAAACCAAAAGAACTAATAAACCCAAGGGTTTAATATTATAAACCAAAGGAATCAGTGAACCCAAGGGATAAATATTAAAAACCTAAGGGATTAATAAGGCTAAGGGAAATATTAAAAGCAATAGAGATTAATAAAACCCATCTGTTTAATACTATAAACCAAAGGAATTGGTGAACCCAAGGGAAAACTATTACCCAACAAATTATAAACCAAATTAATTGGTGAACCCAAGGGAATTGATTTAAATATTGAGACAATTGTTGTCACAATGCGACGTTGGACCAACTATGACCAGCGTTGGCCATGGGTGATTTTCATATTGATACAATATTTGTCATAAAGTGACATTTGATCATGGATGACATTGATCGATTATTCATATTATAAACCAAAACAACTAATAAAACCAACGGTTTAATATTATAAAGAAAAGGAATTAGTGAACCCAAGGGACAACCATTACCCAACAAATTATAAACCAAAAGGAATTGGTGAATCCAAGGGAATTGATTTAAACATTGAGACAATTGTTGTCACAATGTGATGTTGGACAACCTATGACCATGGTTGGCCATGGGTGATTTTCATATTGAGACAATGTTTGTCAGAATGTGTCATTTGATCATGCATGAGATTGATCGATTATTCATATTATAAACCAAAAAAACTAATAAACCCAAGGGTTTAATATTATAAACCAAAGGAATTGGTGAACCCAAGGGAAAATCATTACCCAAAAAATTATAAACCAAAGGAATTGGTGAACCTAAGGGAATTGATTTAAACATTGAGACAATTGCTATCACAATGTGACGTTGGACCAACTATGACCATGGTTGGCCATGGGTGATTTTCATATAGATACAATGTTTTTTAGAATGTGACATTTGATCATGGATGACATTAATCGATTATTCATATTATAAACCAAAAAAACTAATAAACACAAGGGTTTAATATTATAAACCGAAGGAATTGGTGAACCCAAGGGAAAATCATTACCCAACAAATTATAAACCAAAGGAATTGATGAACCCAAGGGAATTTATTTAAACATTGAGAAAATTGTTTTCACAATGCGATGTTGGACCAACTATGACCATGGTTGGCCATTGGTGATCTTCATATCGAGACAATATTTTTCAGAATGTGACATTTGAACATGGATGACATTGACCGATTGTTCATATTATAAAGCTAAATAACTAATAATCCCAAGGGTTTAATATTATAAACCAAAGTAATTGGTGAACCAAAGGGAATTGATTTAAACATTGAGATAATTGTTGTCGCAATGCGACGTTGGACCAACTATGACCTTGGTTGGCCATGGGTGACTTTCATATTGAGACAATATTTGTTAGAATGTGACATTTGATCATGGATGACATTGATCGATAATTCATATTATAAACCAAAATAACTAATAAACCCAAGGGTTTAATATGATAAATCAGAGGAATTGGTTAACCGAACGAAAATCCATTACCCAAAAAATTATAAACCAAAGGAATTCGTGAACCCAAGGAAATTTATTTAAATATTGAGACAATTGTTTTCACAATGAGACATTGGACCAACTATGAACATGGTTGGCCATGTGTGATTTTCATGTTGAGACAATATTTGTCAGAATGTGACATTTGATCATGGATGAAATTGATCGATTATTAATATTATAAACCAAAATAACTAGTAAACCCAAGGGTTTAATATTATAAACCAAAGGAATTGGTGAACCCAAGGGTATTGATTTAAACATTCAGACAATTGTTGTCATAGTGCAACGTTGGACCAACTATGACCATGGTTGGCCATGGTTGATTTTCATGTTGAGACAATATTTGTCAGAATGTGACATTTGATCATGGATGACATTGATCGATTATTCATAATATAAACCAAAAGAACTAATATGCCCAAGCGTTTAATATTATAAACCAAAGGAATTGGTGAACCTAAGGGAAAACCATTACCCAAAAAAATTATAAACCAAAGGAATTGGCGAACCCAAGGGAATTGATTTAAACATTAAGACAATTGTTGTTACAATGCGACGTTGGACCAACTATGACCATGGTTGGCCATGGGTGATTTTCATATTGAGACAATATTTGTCAGAATGTGACATTTGATCATGGATGGCATTGATTGATTATTCATAATATAAACCAAAAGAGCTAATATACCCAAGGGTTTAATATTATAAACCAAAGGAATTGGTGAACCCAAGGGAAAACCATTACCCAAAAACTTATAAACCAAAGGAATTGTTGAACCCAAGGGAATTGACTTAAACATTGAGACAATTGTTGTCACAATGCGACGTTGAACCAACTATGACCATGGTTGGCCATGAGTGATTTTCATATTGAGACAATATTTCTCAGAATGTGACATTTGATCGTGGATGAAATTGATCGATTATTCATATTATAAACCAAAGGAATTGGTGAACCCAAGGGAAAATCGTTACCCAACAAATATTAAAAACCTAAGGGATCAATAAGGCTAAGGGAAATATTAAAAACAGTAGATATTAATAAAACCTAAGGGTTTAATATTATAAACCAAAGGAACCGGTGAACCCAAGGGAAAACCATTACCCAACAAATTATAAACCAAAGGAATTGGTGAACCCAAGGGAATTGATTTAAACATTGAGACAATTGTTGTCACAATGTCAGAATGTGACTTGAGACAATATTTGTTAGAATGTAACATTTTATCATGGATGACATTGATTGATTATTCATATTATAAACCAAAAGGACTAATAAACCCAAGGGTTTAATATTATAAACCAAAGGAATTGGTGAACCCAAGGGGATTGATTTAAACATTGAGACAATTGATCTCACAATGCG
This sequence comes from Pinus albicaulis, assembly GCA_034641835.2. Taxonomy (NCBI): domain Eukaryota; kingdom Viridiplantae; phylum Streptophyta; class Pinopsida; order Pinales; family Pinaceae; genus Pinus; species Pinus albicaulis. Next base: position 1,017,439,075 of record CM076577.1, on the reverse strand, counting down.
ACATTTGATCATGGATGGCATTGATCGATTATTCATATTATAAACCAAAAGAAATAATAAACCCAAGGGTTTAATATTATAAACCAAAGGAATTGGTGAACCCAAGGGAAAACCATTACCCAACAAATTATAAACCAAAGGAATTGGTGAACCCAACGGAAATGATTTAAACATTGAGACAATTGTTGCCACAATGCTATGTTGGACCAACTATGACCATGGTTGGCCATGGGTGATTTTAATATTGAGACAATGTTTGTTAGAATGTGACATTTTATCATGGATGACATTGATCGATTATTCATATTATAAACCAAGACAACTAATAAACCCAAGGGTTTAATATTATAAACCAAAGGAATTGGTGAACCCAAGGGAAAACCATTACCCAACAAATTATAAACCGAACGAATTGGTGAACCCAAGGGAATTGATTTAAACATTGAGACAATTGTTGTGACAATGCGACGTTGGACCAACTATGACCATGGTTGGCCATGGGTGATTTTCATATTCAGACAATTTGATGATCGATGACATTGATCGATTATTCATATTATAAACCAAAAGAACTAATAAACCCAAGGGTTTAATATTATAAACCAAAGGAATTGGTGAACCCAAGGGAATTGATTTAAACATTGAGAAAATTTTTGTCACAATGCGATGTTCGACCAACTATGACCATGGTTGGCCATGGGTGATTTTCATATTTAGACAATATTTGTCAGAATGTGACATATGATAATGGATGATGTTGATCGATTCTTCATATTATAAACCAAAAGAACTAATAACCCCAAGGGTTTAATATTATAAACCAAAGAAATTGGTGAACCCAATGGAATTGATTTAAATATCGAGACAATTGTTGTCACAATGCGACGTTGGACCAACTATGACCATGGTTGGCCATTGGTGATTTTCATATTGAGACAATATTTGTCAAAATGTGACTTTTGATCATGGATTACATTGATCGATAATTCATATTATAAACCAAAAGAAATAATAAGCCTAAGGGTTTAATATTATAAACCAAAGCAATTGGTGAACCCAAGGGAATTGATTTAAACATTAAGACAATTGCTGTCACAATGCGACGTTGGACCAACTATGACCATGGTTCGCCATGGGTGATTATCATATTGAGACAATATTTGTCAAAATGTGACATTTGATCAGGGATGAAATTGATCGATTATTCATATTATAAACCAAAAGAACTAATAAACCCAAATGTTTAATATTATAAACCAAAGGAAATGGTGAACCCAAGGGAATTGATTTAAACATTGAGACAATTGTTGTCACAATGAGACGCTGGACCAACTATGACCATGGTTTTCCATGGGTGATTTTCATAACGAGACAATATTTTTCAGAATGTGACATTTGATCATGGATGAAATTGATCAATTATTTATATTATAAACCAAAAGAACTAATAAACCCAAGGGTTTAATATTATAAATCAAAGGAATTGGTGAACCCAAGGGAAAACCATTACCCAACAAATTATAAACCATAAGTGATCAATCAACCTTACTGATTGTTAATATTATTAACCGACGTTGGACCAACTATGACCATGGTTGGCCATGGGTACTTTTCATATTGAGACAATATTTTTCAGAATGTAACATTTGATCATGAATGACATTGATCAACTATGGCTAATGCTAATTATGAATGGTTTCCCATGGTTGATTTTCATGTTGAGTCAGTGTTTTTCATAATGTGAAATTGGAGCATGCATTAGTATTAAACTCTAGGACTAATATTTAAACCTCAATATTTGGGGAACCTAAGGGAAAAATATTAAGAACATAAGAGATCAACAAGGCCAAGGGATACCTATAAAAAACAAAAAAAATTAGTAAAGACTAGGAATAAATATTTTAAATACAAATGAATGAGAAACTCACATAATTAATAAAGAGATTAATAAATCTTAGGAATCAATATTTTAAAAATACTATTTATATTAATAGCATTATTTTTGGTATCAATAGTAATATCATTCATAATATTAATCAACATAAACATTATTAATATTAGTTATCAATATTAATGTTAATAGGATTTATATTAACAATATTAATGTAATTAATCATATTAATATTATTAATAAAATGTTATTAATATTATTGTTATAATTTAAATGTTATTAATAATTTTAATAAACCTTAATCATGTTTTAAGCTTATTGTTATTAATACAATTATGAACATTAATGTAATTAATCATATTAATATTAATATTTATATTTATATTATTTATCAATATTAATGTTAATAGGATTTATATTAACAATATTAATGTAATTAATCACATTAATATTATTTATAAAATGTTATTAATATTATTGTTATAATCTAAATGTTATTAATAATTTTAATAAACCATAATCATGTTTGAAACTTATAGTTATTAATACAATTATGAACATTAATGTAATTAATGTAATCAATCATATTAATATTATTAATAAAATGGTATTAATATTATTGTTATAATTTAAATGTTATTAATAATTTTAATAAACCTTAATCATGTTTGAAACTTATTGTTATTAATAAAATTATGGAAATTAATTTTAAATAAACATTGTGAATATTGTATTAATGATGTTTTTAATAATATTGTTATTATTATTAATAATGTAACACCCCCAATTTGTGTGTTGAATTTGTTTAAGTTAGACAATTGAACTTTAATCCTATGGGGGTGGACCCCAAGGGATGACTATGGTGTGAATGTATTTGCATATTTTATTTGAGGAAATAAATAAAATGATTGTGCATTTTGACCAAAAAGAGAATTTGAGATCACTTGCCAAATCCATGAGGATGGATAAGGCAACAAATCCCCAAAAAATCTTTCAAAAATCCTTGAAAGAAATTTATTTAGATTTGAGGAGGAATCTAAATTTCCCCAATGAAGAGGAGTAGTTGGGAAGAGGTGAGAAAAAGCTGGAAAAGCTGAGGAAAAGCTTAAAGCAGCTTTAAAGACTCCCAAGATGGGAAGCCTAGGCTAAACAGGAAAGAAAGCATCCTGCTATTCTGGACGCAGAATTAGAAACATGCTTTGGGGAATTTTGAGCTTAAATAAGCTGCTCCTACACAGATCAGAGGTTGATCTGTGCTAGGAGGTGATCTCTTCTCGGGGGTGAATCCTGGGAGATAAAGAGGATTCTAAGGTTGGGAGGTTGGTCAAATTTGCAGTTGTGTGGTATGTTCTGAATTTATCCTTACTATGTTTTATTCCAGTATGAATTGGCTACATATAAAAAAAAAAAAAAATGGTATGGTTGACAATGAGAAATTTTGATTTACTCCAGTTAACAGATTCTATTTTTATTTATTCACCTTTAAGATTTTTATTAGTTGCAGACTAGCAACCCTTAATGTATAAACCCTAGAATCTCTAACCAAGGTTGGGTCAGAACAGATGTTACTTAAAAACCCTATAGAAGTCTATTTACTATTTTGTTCCTGGTATGCACCATTGTGATAATTTCAATTTATGAATCTGTTAGAGGAATAGCATAGCATTTTTATAATTCCTATTCTACATACCACAGTTGAACATAAATACCCTGGACTTCAACAAGTGTAATTATGCTAGAAAAGAAAAGTATTAACTCGTTAGTTTTAAAAGAAATAATGGTGCAAGTGATACTTTTATGTAAGAGAAAACCCATATTAGTATACAATTTCAATGGAGATATTCTATACTCCCACGTAGGAGAGGAAGTTATGTATTCGAGTAGCAAAGCAAAAATAGTTGAATTAGCATATAGACAAAGACATTTTATTCGAGAAGGAAAAAGAAACGTATGTAAAAGTATTTTAAGCTACTTTAAAACTATGCTAACTATTTTAATTATGACCTAAAACGTCATATTTCAGAGTTGAGGGAACGAAATATAACACCATAGCATATGAACTTTCGGTAGAAAGAGTTTGGGTAGAAACATTTAAAACATTAGTATCGGGAATTCTAAAAACTAGTGGCTAAGAAATATTTACACTTAGGTTATTAATTATCCTCTAAACATGAATGGATTTGCGATAAAATTCAACAATTCTATCCACAAGTAATAAAGGTGTGGTTATGAATTTAAATAAGGTTCACAATATATTATAAACCGACCTACGAAAAACACATAGTAAAAGTATACCTGTAATTACTAATGCACAGGAATAAAACCATTTCTCTATAGGGCTGTGTTTTATACAGGGCACGAGCCCTTTAATTTGAGAAACCTATGAATCATAGGTATTAAAATAGAAAAAAAAAATATAACCACGATGCGGCTAAATCATTGCATGTGTGACAGAGAAAGTTTAATTAAATTGTCAACACGACTCTGTTATGAAAACTTCATAAATACAACCAAACGTTAGTAAGACCAAATCTAGGAGTATTAGCAAACGCAATAGATATTAAAATCGTTCTGGCTGTGGTATCAAACGAATAATGTGGTTACGTGCTGTGTGAGTGAAAATAATTCAAATGAATACATCTCCGCCGCCGGGAGCGTAAATCCGAAACAATAAAAGACACAGTGTGCGGGCCGTCTGATACAAGCCCCGCGCGCCCACGATAGTGGCACATTAAAAATAATTTCACCTCTGCAATCACCATAATTCTTATACGTGTTAGATAACCCAGTGCACTATAAGATAAACGACGAACGCATAAATTTAAATGATTGGACTTGACGTGCTATAGTTGCAAATGTTCGTCCAACATCTCAACACTAAACGCCATGATAACCAGTACCGCACGAGTAATTCAGGCAAAAAGTGGGGCATAGCAGTATAAGGATAACCGAAAGAAGACTGGTTATTTTCGTAAGGATAAGTTCGAACGAGAATCATTATTGCAAACAGGAAATCGTATGATAAATTAACATAGATTCCTGTTACGCATCAGATGGGCCGCGGCAAATGGAAAGGTCGTCGTAGTCACTGCAATCACTGTGAAATAATATCTCCACTGTGGCGGTGCACATAAAAACCTGTTGCCCACGCCTAAGTTCGCTGAAATGATTTCGGCGATTAATCTATATCGACATCAGTGGTATAAAAATAAAACCTCGTAAGGTATACTATCCTCATTAACGGGATGATAGTATATAAATGCACCGAACTGTAATTCCAGGAGGCCGATCACCGATATAAACATCGGCATCGTGTCCTCGTTCGAATCTGCGCACAGACATCAGTAAAGACAAAGTAAATAAGTGGAAGCACTGTGCGATACCAAGTTAGGAAACGAAGTCAAGGGTTTCTCTGTGAGAAGAGTCTGCCTCTGCGTCATGATGACGGTACCCACAGAAAAACCCGAGAACGAGACAGTGTGCGAAGAGTGAGGCAAGGAGTGCGCAGCTATGTCTGCTGCGTTAACCTGGGCTAGAGAGGGTTCAGAATTTTCGCGTGAGATGAACACAAACCGAGCCTGTAAATAAAAAGAAAAAAATTGGAAACCAATAGTGGAGTCCTGGAAAACGAGGGCAGTGGAATAGGGTTTCAATTTAAGGTAACAACGAAACCCTAATTCCGCTATGACCGAAACCAACAAATCCCAAGGTAGGTTACAAAACCACCGACTATGGCAGGAGAAGACGAATACCAGAAATGGTCTTAGAAGAGATAATACGTTTCCGCGAGCTGTCACCCGGTTGTGTACTAGCCGTATCAGAACGCCGCGCGTTCAGCCCCTCGCACCTTTCGATTTGACATCTCCTGCTGTAACGAGTTATGCACTCTGCTATAGATACGAGACTCGTCCCTGCGATGAAGAAAAATTACGGAAACCAACAGCGAAATGCAGGAATTGTAATAGCTAATTACACGTCAAGGAAATTACAAATCAACAGGGTTATACTCCTGTAGCAGACTTCATATACAAACATGGCAACGTACCACAAGCAAATTTCCGACGAGGGAACATGCAACGCGTGTAGCAGCAAACTTCAACTCGGGAAATTAGGGTTTAGACCCTGCACCTAACGCCAACCTGCGGTACTTTGATGAACACCGTGGTCACGCCTGGATTGAAGAAAAAAAAATATATACATATGCCAGCAAGTTAGAAATGGTGCAGAGCGTGCTATACGATTGTCAAATTTTAATGAATGAGATGCCGTCAGACTGTGCATGCATATACATAAACCCTAGATAAAAGTATGGTACCTGCGCCGGGTTATGCGTACCTACACTGGAACGGTCGCGTGTCCTTCGTTGACTGGGGTATACCTGAGTCACATTTCGTATTGTTTAGAGCCGGTTACATGGCTCCGTCGAGTACCTACGGGAATGATTTGAACTGTCAGTTATACATATAATAATTCACATAAGAACGTCGGGTGGTAAAATGTGTAATAAAAATTCATGTTAACCGAACTTCATAAAATATATATGGATTGCACACGATATACCTATGGGAATTTACACATGCGTAGGTTGTCGGTAGTTCCCATACATATATAGGTCATTATATATGAAATTACATATGGGTTTTAGGAATCTATTCCAAGAACATATTTCGAATCCCTATAGGCGTTAAGTAAAGATTTTAATTTCCTATGTTATATATATATGTCATGGGTGGGACCTATATGTTAATGATATGTTATACAATTGTCCTACATATACATATAATATATTATTCCTATGTTATATATATGTCATGGGTGGGGACTAAATGTTAATGATATGTTATATAATTACCCTACATATACATATGATATATGAAATGCATATTTGCTATACATATAGGGGAATATATGTAATGCTTATGAGATCGACAATTGCTGAAGTATACCTAGGGCCATAAGGAATCTATAAGAAAAATAGGTAAATCAGTTAGCAAAGAAATTGACGAAATGGAAACGAAATAAATGATACGGTTGGAATTAATTACTTCATTAAAAAAAAAAAAAAAAAATCAGTTAAGAGAGGTGTTACAAATGGTATCGGAGCCCTAGTTACAACAATTGGGCTGTCAGTTTGTGCTCACTGCTTATTACATATTTTCTTTTTTTCTTTTTCTGAAATGTATAAAAATTTGCTAATCGGTGTTGTAAGTGTATACAGTTGAAATGGCTGAAGGTGAAGGGATTTATGTGGATCTGCATAATGAGTTTTCTACTCCAGATCCCAATGCCCCGATAATGGCGATGTTGCACAGGATGCAACGAGATTTGGCTGAACTGAGAAGCCAGAATGATGTGTTGTCATCAGCTAGTAAGGAGCAGGAAAAGCTCATCAGGGAATTAACTTCTCGAAACAGCCAGGAAGGCGAAGGTTCCGGGAAGAGAAAGATGGATGAGTCTGATGAGGATGAGGCTGCTAGACAGCAGCATAAATAGAAAAGAGAGTTGCAGGGAGAATTTAGAAAGATCAAACCCCTGTCCTATGATGGGGAAAAGGAGGAGGATGCTGAAGCTTGGTTGCTAAACATGATCAAGTATTTCCAAGTTTATGAATATGAGAGCAATCTGAAGGCTAGATTAGCTGTGTATCAGCTGCAAGGAAAAGCCACACTGTGGTGGGAGGAGACCAAAATGGTGCATGCCATTGATGAAAAAACAGTTACTTGGGAAGATTTTCAGACTAAGTTCAAGAGTCGTTATTTGAATGAACGTTATTATGATGATAAAGCCAAAGAATTCCATGAACTTAGGCTAGGGCAGCTCACTATTGATGAGTTTGTCACTAAGTTTACTAATTTGCTGAGGTATGTTCCTTACATTAGAGAAGAAAAGGCAAAGGTGCAAAGGTTTTTAAATTGTTTGCCTACTAATTACAAGGAGAAAATTGAATTTGAAAACCCAAAGACCATGGATGAAGCTGTTAGAAAAGCAAGACTATGCTATCAGCAGTTTAAAGGTAAAGCTGAACAAGGGAAGAACTGGACGAATAAGGTTGAGTTCAAAGGAAAGAGACAAAAACCAGCATATTTAAGGAATTTTGGTAGAGACCATCAAAGGAAAAAGTTCAGCAAACCAAAAGAAAGTCAAACTGCTCAGTCCCAAGTGGCTTCAAAACCAATAGAAGGAAATATTAGAAAAGAAGGGACAGTCAGAATGAAGGAACCTTTGAAATGTTGGGGCTGTGGAGAACCCCATATGATGAGAGACTGCCCTCATCGAAATATACACATGATCAGCAGAGAGCGAGAGGCAACAACAGTAAACGACATAGCCAGAAATATACCAACTATCAGTGTAGCATTGGAGAATCGATAAGCAGAACATCAAGCAACCATGGTGGAAATAGAGGGTAAGATTTCTGAACTACCTATTACTGTTTTGATTGACCCAGGTGCTTCGTTGAGTTACGTTAGTCCTGGAATTGTAGAAAAATGTAAAATTAAACCTGAAAAATTTCAGCAGTCATGGTTAGTACAGTTGGCCACTGGAACTAAGAGAAAGGTCACTCATAAGTTGCCCAAGACAGCAATACAATTAAATGGGTTCCCAACAGAAGTAAATCTGAACATATTGCCATTAGGATCCTATGATCTGCTGATAGGAATGGATTGGCTAGAGAAGAAGAAAGCTCTGATGAACTGCTGGGATAAAACCTTGCAGTGTGTGGATGAGGAAGGGAAACCTTTTACACTAAAAGGGAAACCAAAACTCATTGTAGTAAGACAAATATCAGCCTTACAATTGAAAAGAACAGCTAGAAAAGGATACCCAGTCTATGCAGTGCATGTAGAAGAAATAGAACAGAAAACTGAGGAAGAATTACTGGATGCTATACCAGTCATCAGAGAATTTAAGGAAGTCTTTCCCAAGGAAATCCCTCATCTTCCCCCTCAAAGAGAAATTGATTTCTCTATAGATTTGGTGCCGGGAGCTACCCCTGTCTCTCGAGCCCCTTATCGGATGAGTCCGCCAGAATTGATGGAGTTGAAGATGCAGCTGCAAGAACTATTGGATAAGGGTTACATCAGACCAAGTGTGTCTCCTTGGGGAGCCCCAGTTTTATTTGTGAAAAAGAAGGATGGAACTTTTAGGATGTGTATTGACTATCGTCAATTGAATAAATTGACCATTAAGAATAGATATCCACTTCCTAGAATTGATGATATTTTTGATCAAGTGAGAGGAGCTTCAGTCTTCTCCAAGATAGACCTCAGGACTGGGTATCATCAACTCAGAATTAAAGAAGAAGACATCAGCAAAACAGCATTTCGAACCAGGTATGGGCATTACGAATTTGTAGTCTTACCTTTTGGGTTGACAAATGCCCCTGCCACATTTATGTGTCTGATGAACAGTGTGTTGAATAAGTATTTGGACAAATTTGTTCTTGTGTTTATAGATGATATTTTAGTCTATTCTAAAAGCGAAGAAGAACACCAGGAACATCTGAGAATAGTGTTGCAGACTTTAAAAGAAAACCAGCTATATGCCAAGTTCAGTAAATGTGAATTTTATAAGGATAAAATTAAATATTTAGGCCATATTATTTCTGAAAAAGGGCTTGCTGTTGACCCTGAAAAGATCAAAGCCATTAAAGAATGGCCAGTTCCCACTGATGTCTCCGCAGTAAGATCATTTATGGGAATAGCAGGCTATTATCGCAGATTTGTGGAGAGATTTTCTGCTATAGCAAATCCCATAACCTCATTACAAAGTAAGGGTGTTAAGTTTGTGTGGACTGAAAAATGCCAAAACAGTTTCGAACAACTGAAACAGAAACTTATTTCAGCTCCTATATTACAAATTGTTGATCCTGATAAAGAGTTTGTGGTGTGTACAGATGCGTGCAGAGAAGGGCTAGGAGGAGTCCTACTGCAAGAAAATTCAGTTATTGCCTATGAGTCTAGGAAATTAAAAACTCATGAACATAATTATAGTGCATATGATTTGGAGTTTGCAGCAGTTATTCATGCTTTAAAAATGTGGAGGCACTATCTACTGGGGAAGAAGTTCACCTTAATGACCGATCATATCAGCCTTAAATATTTCTTTTCCCAAACTGACCTGAACGCAAGACAGGCTAGATGGTTGTCTTTTCTAAGTGAATTTGATATGGACATAAAACATATCAAGGGAAAAGAGAATAAAGTTGTTGATGCCTTAAGTAGGAATGCTTGTCAACAGTTAAGCAGCATTGGGAGTAGTGCACAGATGGAGATAGAAGAATTGGTGGGAAAAGCAGCAACTCAAGATCCCAACTATGAAGCACTTTTGGTGAAATTACAAGCACGGGATAAAACAGATTTCACTAAAAACCCACAAGGGATGCTCTATTTCAAAAACAGGTTGTATATTCCAAATATAGAGTCATTGAAAAGAGAAATACTAGATGAATATCACAAACAGCCCTATGCAGGACATCCAGGGTACCAGAAGATGTTAACAGCCTTGAAGAAGAAGCTGTTCTGGCCGGGAATGAAGAGAGATGTGGCAGAGTATCTGAGTAAGTGTATGGAGTGTCAACTAGTCAAGGTTGAGCACCAACACCCAGCCGGGCTTTTAAATCCTCTGCCAATTGCAGAATGGAAATGGGATACAGTTTCCATGGATTTCATAACAGGACTACCCAAAACTAAATATCAACATGATTCAGTAATGGTAGTGGTAGACACTTTAACCAAAGCTGCTCACTTCATACCAGTCAAATCTACTTTCGGAACAGCTCAAGTAGCAAATGTTTTCCTGAAGGAGATAGTAAGGCTTCATGGGGTGCCCAAAGTAATTGTCTCCGATCGAGATGCAAAGTTCACCGCAACATTTTGGAAAGGGTTGTTTGGAGGGATGGGTACTAAGCTGAACTTTAGTACTGCATATCACCCACAAACAGATGGGCAGACAGAAAGAACAAATCAAATCCTGGAAGATATGCTGCGAATGTATGTGATGGATAGACCATCAAAGTGGGAAGAGTATCTGCATCTAGCTGAACTCGCTTACAATAATAGCTACCAAGCCTCTATTAAGATGAGTCCCTTTGAGGCACTCTATGGGAGGAAATGTCGTACTCCCTTGAGCTGGAGTCAACCAGAGGATAAACTAGTATTGGGACCAGATGCACTACAAGAAATGGAAAGAATTGTTAAACAAATACAGAAAAATATAAAGACAGCACAAGACAGACAGAAGAATTATGCTGATAAGAAAAGGGTGCACCGAGAATTTAAAGTGGGGGAGCATGTGTATTTGCGCATCAAACCCAAAAAGAGCACACTTTATGCTGGGAGTTGTGAAAAAATTGCACCTAGATATTGTGGACCTTTTGAGGTTCTAGAAAGGGTGGGACCAGTGGCTTACAAGTTGGCCTTACCACCCCATGTTAAAGTGCATAATGTATTTCATGTTTCATTATTAAAAAGATATGTGCATGATGCTTCTCACATAGTTGATTGGAATGTTGTACAGGTGTAACCAGAAGGGGAGTTTCTGCCAGAACCGCTTCAAATATTGGAGCGAGAAGAAATTGAATTGAGAAACAGAACAGTGGTCAGAGTAAAGGTGCAGTGGAAGCACTTTACTGCTGAAGAAGCCACCTGGGAAAGGGAAGCTGAAATGATGGAGAGATATCCATTTTTGTTTAAATGAACTCTAGTAGTTGAATAAGAACACCGAGGACGGTGTTTATTTTCAGAGGGGGAATATGTAACACCCCCAATTTGTGTGTTGAATTTGTTTAAGTTAGACAATTGAACTTTAATCCTATGGGGGTGGACCCCAAGGGATGACTATGGTGTGAATGTATTTGCATATTTTATTTGAGGAAATAAATAAAATGATTGTGCATTTTGACCAAAAAGAGAATTAGAGATCACTTGCCAAATCCATGAGGATGGATAAGGCAACAAATCCCCAAAAATCTTTCAGAAATCCTTGAAAGAAATTTATTTAGATTTGAGAAGGAATGTAAATTTCCCCAATGAAGAGGAGTAGTTGGGAAGAGGTGAGAAAAAGCTAGAAAAGCTGAGGAAAATCTTAAAGCAGCTTTAAAGAATCCCAAGATGGTAAGCCTAGGCTAAACAGGAAAGAAAGCATCCTGCTATTCTGGATGCAGAATTAGAAACATGCTTTGGGGAATTTTGAGCTTAAATAAGCTGCTCCTACACAGATCATAGGTTGATCTGTGCTAGGAGGTGATCTCTGCTCGGGGGTGAATCCTGGGAGATAAAGAGGATTCTAAGGTTGGGAGGTTGGTCAAATTTGCAGTTGTGTGGTATGTTCTGAATTTATCATTACTATGTCTTATTCCAGTATGAATTTATCATTACTATGTCTTATTCCAGTATGAATTGGCTACATATAAAAAAAATGGTATGGTTGACAATGAGAAATTTTGGTTACTACAGTTAACAGATTCTATCTTTATTTATTCACCTTTAAGATTTTGCTTAGTTGCAGACTAGAAACCCTTAATGTATAAACCCCAGAATCTCTAACCAAGGTTGGGTCAGATCAGATGTTACTTAAACCCTATAGAAGTTTATTTATTGTTTTGTTCCTGGTATGCACCATTGTGATAATTTCAATTTATGAATATGTTAGAGGAATAGCATAGCATTTTTATAATTCCTATTCTACATACCACAGTTGAACATAAATACCCTGGACTTCAACAAGTGTAATTATGCTAGAAAAGAAAAGTATTAACTCGTTATTTTTAAAAGAAATAATGGTGCAAGTGATACTTTTATGTAAGAGAAAACCCATATTAGTATACAATTTCAATGGAGATATTCTATACTCCCACGTAGGAGAGGAAGTTATGTATTCGAGTAGCAAAGCAAAAATAGTTGAATTAGCATATAGACAAAGACATTTTATTCGAGAAGGAAAAAGAAACGTATGTAAAACTATTTTAAGCTACTTTAAAACTATGCTAACTATTTTAATTATGACCTAAAACGTCATATTTCAGAGTTGAGGGAACGAAATATAACACCATAGCATATGAACTTTTGGTAGAAAGAGTTCGGGTAGAAACATTTAAAACATTAGTATCGGGAATTCTAAAAACTAGTGGCTAAGAAATATTTACACTTAGGTTATTAATTATCCTCTAAATATGAATGGATTTGCGCTAAAATTCAAAAATTCTATCCACAAGTAATAAAGGCGTGGTTATGAATTTAAATAAGGTTCACAATATATTATAAACCGACCTACGAAAAACACATAGTAAAAGTATACCTGTAATTACTAATGTGCAGGAATAAAACCATTTCTCTATAGGGCTGTGTTTTATACAGGGCACGAGCCCTTTAATTTGAGAAACCTATGAATCATAGGTATTAAAATAGAAAAAAAATATATAACCACGACGCGGCTAAATCATTGCATGTGTGACAGAGAAAGTTTAATTAAATTGTCAACACGACTCTGTTATGAAAACTTCATAAATACAACCAAACGTTAGTAAGACCAAATCTAGGAGTATTAGCAAACGCAATAGATATTAAAATCATTCCGGCTGTGGTATCAAACGAATAATGTGGTTACGTGCTATGTGAGTGAAAATAATTCAAATGAGTACATCTCCGCCGCCGGGAGCGTAAATCAGAAACAATAAAAGACACAGTGGGCGGGCCGTCTGATACAAGCCCCGCACGCCCACGATAGTGGCACATTAAAAAGAATTTCACCTCTGCAATCACCATAATTCTTATACGTGTTAGATAACCCAGCGCACTATAAGATAAACGACGAATGCATAAATTTAAATGATTGCACTTGACGTGCTATAGTTGCAAATGTTCGTCCAACATCTCAACACTAAACGCCATGATAACCAGTACCGCGCGAGTAATTCAGGCAAAAAGTGGGGCATAGCAGTATAAGGATAACTGAAAGAAGACTGGTTATTTTTGTAAGGATAAGTTCGAACGAGAATCATTATTGCAAACAGGAAATCGTATGATAAATTAACATAGATTCATGTTACGCATCAGATGGGCCGCGGCAAATGGAAAGGCCATCGTAGTCACTGCAATCACTGTGAAATAATATCTCCACAGTGGCGGTGCACATAAAAACCTGTTGCCCACGCCTGAGTTCGCTGAAATGATTTCAGCAATTAATCTATATCGACATCAGTGGTATAAAAATAAAACCTCGTAAGGTATACTATCCTCATTAACGGGATGATAGTATATAAATGCACCGAACTGTAATTCCAGGAGGCCGATCACCGATATAAACATCGGCATCGTGTCCTCGTTCGAATCTGCGCACAGACATCAGTAAAGACAAAGTAAATAAGTGGAAGCACTGTGCGATACCAAGTTAGGAAACGAAGTCAAGGGTTTCTCTGTGAGAAGAGTCTGCCTCTGCGTCATGATGACGGTACCCACAGAAAAACCCGAGAACGAGACAGTGTGCGAAGAGTGAGGCAAGGAGTACGCAGCTATGTCTGCTGCGTTAACCTGGGCCAGAGAGGGTTTGGAATTTTCGCGTGAGATGAACCCAAACCGAGCCTGTAAACAAAAAGGAAAAAAAAATTGGTAACCGATAGTGGAGTCCTGGAAAACGAGGGCAGTGGAACAGGGTTTCAATTTAAGGTAGCAACGAAACCCTAATTCTGCTATGACCGAAACCAACAAATCCCAAGGTAGGTTTATAAAACCACCGACTATGGCAGAAGAGGACGAATACCAGAAATGGTCTTAGAAGAGATAATACGTTTCTGCGAGCTGTCACCCGGTTGTGGACTAGCCGTATCAGAACGTCGTGCGTTCAGCCCCTCGCACCTTTCGATTTGACATTTTCTGCTGTAACGAGCTATGCACTCTGCTCTAGATACGAGACGTGCTCCTGCGATGAAGAACACGAAAACCAACAAGAAAACGTGTGAATTGTCATAGCGATCATACGTCAAGGAAATTACAAATCAATGTACATACTCGTAGCAAGTATCATACAAATGGCACGCACACAAGCAAATTCTCGTTAGGAACACGCAACGATGTGAACAAACACGACTTCAACTCGGAAATTAGGGTTTAGACTCCGCACCTAACGCCGACCGCGGTACTTTGATGAACACCGTGGTCACCAGATTGAAGAAAAAAAACATACATATGCTGTTAGAAGAGGTGCGTAGCGTGCTACATTTACTGTCAAATTTTAATGAACAGACACCGCTGCATCACATATGCATATAAACCCTAGATAAAAGGTACCCCACGTTATGCGTACCACGCCGGAACGGTCGCGTCCTTCGTTGGGACCGGGGGTATACCTGAGTCACATTTCGTATTGTTTAGAGCCGGTTACATGGCTCCGTCGAGTACCTACGGGAATGATTTGAACTGTCAGTTATACATATAATAATTCACATAAGAACGTCGGGTGGTAAAATGTGTAATAAAAATTCATGTTAACCGAACTTCATAAAATATATATGGATTGCACACGATATACCTATGGGAATTTACACATGCGTAGGTTGTCGGTAGTTCCCATACATATATAGGTCATTATATATGAAATTACATATGGGTTTTAGGAATCTATTCCAAGAACATATTTCGAATCCCTATAGGCGTTAAGTAAAGATTTTAATTTCCTATGTTATATATATATGTCATGGGTGGGACCTATATGTTAATGATATGTTATACAATTGTCCTACATATACGTATAATATATTATTCCTATGTTATATATATGTCATGGGTGGGGACTAAATGTTAATGATATGTTATATAATTACCCTACATATACATATGATATATGAAATGCATATTTGCTATACATATAGGGGAATATATGTAATGCTTATGAGATCGACAATTGCTGAAGTATACCTAGGGCCATAAGGAATCTATAAGAAAACTAGGTAAATCAGTTAGCAAAGAAATTGACGAAATGGAAACGAAATAAATGATACGGTTGGAATTAATTACTTCATAAAAAAAAAAAATTTCAGTTAAGAGAGGTGTTACAAATAATGTTACTAATAATATTGTTTTTAATAATAATTAAAATTTTATTTTCATTATTAATTTAGTTTTTAGTATAAATCATAATCATCATTATTTAAATACTAATTATTAATATTATTTTTAGTGTATATTAGAATGTTAATGTTATTAATGTCATTTTTATTATTTCCACAATGTGACCATGATTATTTACCATAATAATATTCTTTAATGTTATTAAAATTAATAATTAAAATTAAAATTAATATTTATAAATATTAATAATATTAAAAGTAATATTAATATTATTATTCATATTAACAATATTAACATGAATAATTAATATTAGTATTAAAATTAAAATTAATATCAATATTTAATGTTAAAAAAATTAATATTTAAATTTATTATTTCATATAAATGATAATAATATTAATAATTTAAAATAATAATAATAAATAATATTGTAAATTAAAATTTATTAACATTATTGTTAATACTAAAGGTTAATAATAAATGTTGCTAATATTATTTATTAATATTAATATTAATAATATTAAAAATAACATTTGTATTCTTATTCAAATTAATTAATATTAATAGTAAAACTTATTTGTTTATTAATATTAGTATATTCCTACATAATAATTATTTAATATCAAATACTAATACAAATTATTATTAGAGTGATACATATATAACAAAGTATAATAATCATTAATATATTATTATCAAAATATTAATATTAATATTAATATTAACATTAACTTTAACTTTATATTTTATTTTTCTTAATTTGTTAACACAGGTAAATTTTGTACATTTAATTGAATTAATAATTAAAAGATCAATTTTTTTTATCACGCTGAAAAAATAGATTTAAGTTAACTTTATAATTCTAAATATAATTTATATTTAAAATCTTAAACTTTAAAATTGTAAATATAAGTTATATTTAATTCACAATGGAATTACAAAACATGTGTCAAATCTATATTGGAATTACACATCATTTCATACTCTATAATGAATTTTTTTATTCAATTATAATTAATTTTATGTTTTTTTATTATATTTTTACCTAATTAAAATGTTAAAAAAGACATTACATTATAACATCTCTATTATATCCTAAATCCACAAATGTTTCCAATTAAAATTACTCAAAATATAAATTTATTTTTTGTTTTATTATAGTTTGCAATTTTTTTATTTAGAAAAATATTTTATTTTTTTTAAAAACACGTTTAATAAAATAAACATTTAATATTTATAATTCTTTATTGATAAAATTATTTCCAAATGAAAATACTTTAAACACTGTGGGAATCTACAAAGATAATATTATTATGGAACTTTGTCAGGAACCACTAAATTGGTAGTAAAGAATAGTTAAGTTTTTGGAAGTGTTATAAAGAAATTTAATCTTGGAAACTTCATCTATCATATAAGAAACAAAAGTGAAGGAAGTTATAAAATATGTAAGCACATTAGGCGAAAGTAACTGTAAATTGTTATATTTTCCTTCACCCAAACTCAGGTTGATTTCTCGATAGGTGACAAATTGACAAATTTCTATAAATTTCAACAAAAAGTTGAAATATCTAGGTAAAATAAGTAGAGTAATTATATGTGGAAATTGGGTACATTGAACTGAAAATTTAATTATTAGGTATAATGGACATATGGGGCACGCAGTGAAATGCATAAATGAAAGGTAAAGATTGGGAAAATAGATAACCTAGTTTTTAGAAAAAGTATTGAAATCATTATAGTGGTACCCATCACAGGGTTGCACATACTACATACACTGCTTCTGATTCGAATTGGAACAATTAAGGCGTACAATAACATATTATAAATATGAGGAAGTATTCAATAAAGGAGTCTGTTAACAATAAAGAATATAACTTTTTAGGAGAACTGAATCTTAACAATCTTCGCGCGGAAAACCGACCTGGGAACAATAGCTTTAGTTAATAATGAGCCTGGTGAAAAATAGCTAAATAACGGGACAAGAAATGATAGAAAGTATAATGTGATACCTGTAGCAAGAGAAACAATGCAATGAGCAATTAATTCCATAAACGTGGCACCATATAATTATAGCAATGGTTCTAATATCAGAATTAGCGAGTAATGAAACAAGCTAACAACAATACTAACCTAGAAGGTGCGATGCTAACGACCTTCATGAAATACCTATGAAACAAAAACACCCATCACCCATCATCGAATATTATTGTCCTCATTCAATTAATTTTTTACACCGCATTGGTAGACACATGATTTCGACAAAAAGAGGTCGAAACAGTTGCAGCTACTTTCAATTCCCTCACTCTTCTTCTCAATTTCATGCGATATTTTTCCCCATTAAAATTTTCACGACTATTTCCATGTCCACATCCTCTCTAGTGACCAACCACTTCTGTTCGACTCTCTGCGGAGCCTCCACCACAAATTTAGAGTTGAAGTGCTGTAGCCACACAATGGTCTCCAACATGGCATTCCATCTGCAGTGGGAGACAAAGCCAGAATGCTCAATTGCAAGGCCCACCCCACAATGCTCAATTATGGAGGAAATCCTGGGCCGACGAGAATGCCTTCGATACAGAGTTAGATGGTGTTCACAGAACCCAAATGAACTTCACATCCATTGCCACTTCCTCACTCTGAGCGCTCGAAATTGAATTCTTGGTGCCAAAAGAAATGTAAAGCACAGCCTGCATGTCAAGCCAGTCCAAGCACTCGTCTGAGTTTTAGTGTGGGGGTGATTCTATGGGGCCACTCTTTGAAAGCCTCGGGTGGAAGCACGAGGCCTATTTTTCGCAGAGTGGCATTATCCTTTTCCACCTCGTAGAAGGTGTTGGAAATGATCCTCCAGTTTTGGAGGCAAAATGAAGGACTCGCATTGTTTGTAAGAGTATGGCTTGATCCCCTGTAGAATCACACTACAAGAAGTGTAGATATCTTAGAGATAATGCTCCGATTAGGATAAGCTACAATGGAAATGGCCTTTTCTAATTTCTTTTATTGTGGATAAGTTCAACTGACAATGTAGGTAGTGTTACGATTGCAAGTAATGTTTCCCCAAACGACGCCCCATGCTCTTTGTAATAGTTTCCAACCTTCAATTACATCCGCCTTCATCAACAAGCCGCTCACCTGCCCACTCTCGCCCACGTTCGATAACACCTACGCGTGGCCCATAATACTAAAACTTAATCTTCCATTCCGCCCATGTTCATCTTCATAGTTCATCCTAATTTGATAGGTGGCGTGCTCACATTTATTTGATAATTCATGTTTATTTGAGAATTTGAATCATCAATTAGGTGGCAATTAAGTTTGAACCATCACTTGTTAATCTTGATAGGTGGTGGTCAACAGATGGCATAGTAAATTTTTAATCATGTTTTGTAAAAAAATAATTTAAGTATGGTTTAAACATGTGATTTAGATATGCAAGGAAGTTACTTTTTTGAATTTAATCCATTGATTTAGTGGAGACAACCAGAATATACCGGCATCTTTCAATCTAGACCATCAGATCAAAAATATTAATTAACATCATCATAAAAGAAACTATTTCTGATATGGGGCTACACCTATCGGCGTAGTAAACATTGAACCATAATTTACTACTACTCTCTTTTCCTCGATGCTAGGGTTTTGGTTTTTCAGTTCATTCCTCAGTATCACGACATATTTTCTTTTTATTGTTAGGGTTTTTCTCATGCTAGTACATGAGGGTTTCTCTTATTTGAATCCTTCGATACTTTTTTTTTTAATGGAATACATAATAATAAGGGTTTTCGCAGTTGAGACCTCATATTTTTGAATGAAAATATGTATTGAGGAAAAAATCATTGTCCGTTTGGTATAAAGGATAGTTGTGGTGGCAAGAACTTTCTAATAAGTATCAAACTAAAAAAATATTGGTATCTCTTTTCAATTTTTTTGAATATTTAGATTTTTTTTATTCTTCGTATCATATTTTAGAGGAAAGGATTATGATTTTGTGAAATCATATTTTCGTCTCATATATTGTACCCTTGAATGAATTATTAGGTCCTCAACTTGTATAATTTTTACATGTTATTATTAAAAGCCACAACTACCTCAAGATTTTTTTAGGTAAATTTAAATTTTTAATATAATTTTATATTTAATAAGGGTTATATAATAGGTATTACAACTTATTTTTTAAATAAACTATAAAGCACATTTTCAGTAAAATATTTAGCATCTACGTTATTATTGAATGTAAACTTAATTATCACTTTTATCTATTGAAAACCATGTTACTATGAAATTATCTATTGATTATTCTTAAGTGCAGGTTTTCACTCTTACCAGATGCCTTTAGATCTTGGACTCTTAATATATTTCTTTAAGTTATAGGAAAATAAGCTCTGGCCCAAATAAAAATACTACCCTTAAAATAGTTGTTTAAACTTTCACTTCTACAAAATACCTCTAACCCTTCAACTGTTAATCTATTTCTTTAAATCCTAAAAAAATTAGTTCTAAGAACAACAAAAACAACCCTACAATAATTGTTTTAAATTCATAACTATATATATATATATATATATATATATATATATATTACAATTTTATATATTCATTAATTTTAATAAAATTCTAAACGATACACACCGAGAAAACAAAAAAATAGACGAACAAAGTATTTCATTTTTTGACCAATCTCAGATAATATCTACGTCACAACTATTTCACTTTTTATTTCGGGTTTGAAAGTTGAAGCGTCCGGTTATGCGAATCGTCCATTTTGGGCATCAGATTTAAACAACATTATGTTAATCAAAGTTTCCATCTACTCTCCAACAATGGTCGATGCAGAAGGTGGCATTCAAGAACTGGAGTTTAGATCTCCAGAAGATTAAAATATCTAGATTAAAATATATCTAGATTAAAAAATTTATATCTAGATTAAAATATTTTGAAATATTGGCTTGCATCATGTTCTTAATGTTTTTGGAAACTAAAAAGTCTAAATCTTTTTATCTAATTTTAATACCACTTCCTTTCATATTTTTGAGACAATAGCATCACTCTTATATATTTATCTTAAGTACGAATCTAACATAAACTTATTTTTATACACAATTTTTTATAGAGTGCAAATATTTTTCTGTACAGCAAAAAAATAAATGTTTATAATGCAATACTATAAAAATTGGAAAGTAAACATTTTATAAATACTTAGATATATCCTTTTATCAATATTTTAAAATTTTAAAATTTACAATATAATATTGAACCATTTATTATCATTCTAATCAAATGAAATTATAAATTACAACTATTAACTACAAATTCAAAATTATAACATTAAAAAAAAATATTTATTACTTTTTCAATAAAAACATTAAACATTATAATTTAATATTTATTAAAATTTTCAATAAAAATATTTATCAAAATTTTCATTATATATTTTTATTTATTTAAATTTAATAAATATATCACAAATATATTTATTTATTTTTTTTCCCAAAAATTAATCTGTTTTAAACATTATAATTTAATATTTATTCATATTTTCAAAATATATATATATATATATATATATATATATATATATATATATATATATATATATATATATATAATCTATTCTACCACTAATCATCCTACTTTTTAGCAGTCTTTACGAATTTACAAATCCAAATTCATAAGCCTATAAAAATCCTAACCCATTCACTTCCTAAAACATAGTTTTACAGATTTTATTAGCAGTCCTTACCGATTTAAAAATCCTAATCCCTAAAGACAGCTATTCACTTTACAAATCCTAAGCCATAAGTCTTTACATATTTTATTAACAACCTTGCTAAAAAAATTTACCATGCAAAAAACTATTGTATAAAAAGTTAGTGAAAGAGCATTATTATTCATTGTAACTTGTCATCTCATTGATCCAATCAGCTTTACCCTTCATTAAGAGGTAAACTGCCATCTCAGAATTTTTGAATAGTAGATGCGCACCACAAATCTGTAATTCTAATTGGAATCCCATGTCCCTGTAAACAGAATAGGCTAAATCTAACTCATTCATGGAAAGTGGTATAAATTTTAACAATTAATAGTATCCAATTTCATAGATGCTAAAGGTTTTATAAGGAAGGGATGGCCACCAGGAAAACTGCTGCTCTCTCAGATGTACTGAACATAGAATGGTCGAATTAATTCACTAACGGAATCCAAGTGCTATATTTTCTAAGTGTTTTTTTATTTTTGGGATGAAATTAGGTAATTATTAAATTTAATAATTATAGTTTAAATTGTATTTTTGAATTATGTATTAAATTTTTTGGTAAAAATTACAATAGAGAATTTTTTGTCCAGCTTTTCGAACTAGTCAGTGTGGTTCATTATCGAAATGCCTCCACAAAAATTTTTCGAATATAAAGTTAGAAATAATTAATTCCTATTTGTCTATGGTTGTAATTCTCCATTTGAGGACTTCGTTCCTACATAATAGGAAGTAGCTAGAATATAGTTTCTCCTATTTTAGTGTGTGGTTGAGAGAATCTCTCAACCACTTTACTATACGTCCAAGATAGAATTCCTACATTGAGACTTTTGCTTGTATAAATATGTGTGTAATTTCCTTCATTCATAATATAAAATTTGATTAGTGTTTGCAATGTGATATTTTATCTTGGTATCAGAGATTGGGCCTCAACCCCTCATGGGCTGAGGGAAATAGAAAATAAGAGAGTTTTTTTTTTTTTTTTTTGTCCACCAAGCTCGGTTTTGAGACTATAGCGATTTGGTGAGGCTGCGTGGACTGATGAAGCCAGTCGAAGCTAAATGATCGAGCGTGGGAGGATGCAGAGTGATTATATTCATGCTGCCTAAGGAAGAAAGCATCTCTGTGTAATTTTCTGTGTGGGAATAAATCCATAGTGTGTAAACAATGAGGAGAGGTCGCGTTCACGCCGCCCAGGTCAACGGCGCCGTGAAAAAGCATCGTGTTCATGCGGGACATGGCAAAAGAGAAGTTTTAGTGCTGCGTAGGATTGATCCTAGAGCACTGTTGGTAAAAGCTCTAGAAGGATGTCACAAAGATTGTGTGGTAGTGTGGTGTGTGCCTGATCCTGTGATAGTCGATTGGAAAAAGGGTGGAGCCTGCATATGTGCTCCGAGAGGCAGCGGCGTTGAATCGGTGGAGCAGTCTGTCGTGGAGAGGGCGGAGCCTAGAGACAGAAGAGCCCCATGCAGATCGGATCGGTGGAAGCTTCTGTGAGGTCATGCTGTGGAGACAAATGAATGTTAACGCTCTACCTGTGGTGGACGCAATTGGGTGAAATAGGGTTTTTCGTTGCAGCGTGCTTAATTTGGATAGGTTTCGGGCGCATCATTGTGGCGGGGTGCCCCTTATGGACGGGTGCATTAGCATTGCCTCGGTGACAGAATTGGCCGAGAAGTGCACTCTGGCATCTATTATCCAACTTGCAGGTTCATCGGCTCCACGTCGGGCATCAGGCTCGCAGGTTGGAGTCCTGCACCAGCTAAGGGTCGGGCACTTTCTCTCTTTTGCCCGCTTATGGTATGGCGGGATTGTGACGGAGCTTAACAAGGTCTGAAATGGATCAAATTTGTTTTCGTACACTAGTATTCTATGCAGCATCATGTAAAAGAGGGTGGTGTTGTTGAGACCAGTGGTGGCAGTGTCTCCTGGGGGACCACGGGAGCCTCGCATGAGGAGGCAGGCTCTTGTGATGCCACGAGGGGGTGGGGGTACGGTGAGGCGTTACTGGAATTCCACAATGGAAGGCTAGTTTGAGGTTAATGCTTGGATTTTTCTCCCATTCCCATATGTAGGGATGGACTTCCGAGGGGGTCATGAGATGGATCTCCCTCTCGGTTATGCCTAGGGGCCAGCAAGTATGTTTTTATGTTTTCTGCATTTATTTGAGTATATATTTTTTTATCTATTTTTATGGTTACAATGACATAGTTATGGTTACTCTTGCAGATGTTGGCGAGGTAGGTTGCTCTGTGGCTCAATTGGTTGGCCATGGTCCTCTTTAGAGACCCCAAGGCAGTCGTGGCCAGCTAGTAGGAGATCTTGCACAGCCTCACGGTGGTGGACCTAGTGGTGGTGTTCGCCCTTCGGGAGAGGGTAGCAGCTCGGCTTCTGCCGAGGCTGCGACTGAGCAAGCTCACGGCAATACAGAAGCAGCATGTGCTGATGCGGCAAAGGCTTGTATTGCTAAGCTGACTACTCAGGTGTTAGTTCTAGAGGATGCATGGGATTGTGTGGACTACTTGACACAGGGGATTCCTTCTCGAGGCTTTTTGGATTATCTCGAGGAGTTCTAGCTGGAGATGTTGATGGCCTGGGAAAGCGACTATCGACCTATTTTACGTCAATGTCACACCTCCCCTTCACTTTCCCACACATTTTTTTTTTTTTTTTTTCAGTATCCTATAAGAATAATTCCCACAGAATTGTTATACCATCACACTTAGATTTCTAGCTATTTAATACACCTTTCATTTCCACATACTTACTATACTCCAGTCAATATATACTAGCTTCCATCTCCATTGCAAGTTTAGTACATCCCTATACTACTCTTTTTATTTTAATTTTCACACTCCATTTTATTATTTTCAATACATTTAAATCAACCCTTAAGTTCTGTTTGTAAGGGTGTTATGTGTACTTCTGAGAGCCTAACATTCATCTTGAGTTTATGGTACAATTGGCTTTCATACACTTGGGCCTACAATCACCCCCACCCTCTTGTGCTAATTCATATCGATATGTATGATCATCTACTCTTAGGTATATATTAGTAGTTTGACTTCTTAGAACTTCAACATGTATATAGGTATCACACACAACTACTTAACTTTAATTTTTATATAATAACACCCCTATTGTACCTCTCCCTAATATAATAGGGTATCGTCCAACTCGGTATGTGTAATATCACTGTATTGTTCTTAACAATATAACTACATTCTGTAAGGGTTGTTTCTCTTCAGACTTTGTAGCCCTACCATATTGTTCTAACTGAACTCTATGGTGGCGCTTAACACTTATTCTTATGCATCGTTCACGAAATCAACTCGACGTGCTACCACCTCATTTCTAGTTTCGATGCCATTCAATTTGATTTGAGGATTTCGTACCTTGTCTTTATGGCTCGATTTCTCACGTCAACACTTTGTAGTACGCTAGGGTTTTGTTATCCATCCCGATTTACTTTGCTCTGGTTCTATGCTACTGGCCAAATCTGCCAACGTGATATGGAGTACTTCGCTCTTTATTGCTCGTATCAATTCTAGTTGGATGGTACGCTGCATTAAAATTGAACATTAACACCTAACCTTTTTGGATTCTTGTGGAATTACGAGACTTACTACCTTTTAGTGCTTAGAATTGGGCATCTCCAGCCACGTGTATGGTGGTGATTGTCTGGAATTAGGGTTTCAAAGGCATATAAAACTTTTGCATTCAACATATGACTTAATTTTCGCCTATCGTATTGAGTGTTTTCGACAGAGCTGTTCCAGAGTTTGTTTTATCATTTTGTTATCCTACTATGCGAGAGGAATCATTCATATGTGTCGCTCCTCACACCTCCTAGAGCTATGTGCGAACTATGACGTCGCACTCTTCAACCCAGGTAACGACTTTTAATGGATATCATTCATCCAGTTCGACCTTCCAATCCTCCTATCTCTGCATTTTAATTATATCAGTATGTATATAAGTTCAGAGTTGGATTTTAACCATTAGGATAGATTAAAACTTAGACAACCATTTTTTTTATACAGCTCTCCTTTGCTTTCACTTCAATTACAGTGCTTATCGGATGGTGTATATGAAATTTGAGTTTGCCTTAATGTCATGCTCTCTCTCGCTTCGGTGAGTTATAGTAAGCATTGATGACCTGGGCGTTCACGCGTATTTGACTCCCTCAACGTAGTTTGAAGACGTTGCAAGGTTCTTCCGAGAAGTTATTTCCATCTCATTGCTTTCCGGTCACATAAAATTTCCATTGCTATTTCTTCTGCATTTCTAAATTTCGATTTTTCTCAAGTGTTAATAGCCTGGCGTATTTGTTGTTCCAGTGTCTCCTTTGCCCAAGCTCCCTAAATACATTGTCAGGTAAGCTGTAAATGTTTGTTTTCGTTTTTGTGGTTTACCTCCCATTCAGGTTTTAATTATTATTCTTGTTTATTTTCCCTCACGTACTCTATCTCTTATTTGTTGCAGGTATATGACGACTATCGCACTCTCTGCTAACCATTTGGCTTATATGTGTTTAGCTCAACTATTAATCTTGCTTCCCTATTACTCACAGGTTGGTGCCTCATACAAATTCCTCAGAGGGAACGATAATTTAGTTTACCCTATTTAAATTCCTTATCTCCTACCGGAGAAATTTGGATATCAGGGTTATAAGTTTGTAATAATTTTTGAGTAATAACTTTGGTTGACTTCTCCTCCGAGGGGAGAGAATTTATTTGTTTTCAATTCTGGAACCGAATTCACTGTCATATAGATTTATATGTGTACATATATGTATATAACTCAGTTCTCTATCTGCTTTTTAGTGTGAATTTCGATGGAAATATTATGTATAGTAATTTTAGTTCCTCGTCAATTAAAATCTATACGGGTCGTGTTCCAAAATTTGTGTTTATAATATTTAATTGCTATAGCTCTTCTTATAGTATAGTAGTGTCTGTTAAATTTGTTACCGATGTATAGAGTTTCCCGTTCAAAGAGAATATAGCTTCTGTTGTTGTTGATCTAATATAACTGAATGTATTCTATGGTTTTATTCTCTTAGCATAATATTCCCAGTTTCTTTCATCAGTCTATTAAGCTGACCCTTCAGTCCAGTTCACAAATTTCTGTTAATGGGTAGCTTGAATAATCCCTGGTAATATAATTTGTATGTAAACAGAATTGCACAGTAGTTCTATGCATGTAGATGAGGAACTATCTTGTTACATATATCAATCAGGTCTAACTTATTTTTTTCATAATGACTTGATTCTCATTCATTTATGTACCACTCTGTAGAAAGTTTATTGCATGTCCTAGTAGTGTCTATATATACACAGTAATTTAATGGTCTAAGGTTTATCTTACTTCTACTACCGGGATAGATATAATGATATAATTCACCCATTTTGGTCGTGATAACTATAAGTGTGATCTAAGAATTCTCTTATAGTAAATCTTAGATATTCGTCTCATTTTTAATTTACTATGGACACTTACACAATTATTTCTCATGACATTTTGACTGATAAAAAATTACATACTCAAATGTGTTTCTGTTCTACTTCCATTGTGCATGGTTGAGATATTTACTATAGCCCTTATGTCAGGTTTAGCCAATTTATTTCTAACTCAACTTACAACTCCTCTGATTCTACTTTTAGCCATTGTAACATGCATCTCATGCTACTTTTCACTATGTATACATGCTAGAATTAATTACTAAACCAGAAGAAGATTAAAGTTAGATCATTAAATTTGTTTTGGGAAATATGTATTCTCAGATTTAAACCAGTTATGGTTTAGATTTTCTAATGAATTCTTTCCCATACATGTGATTCCTACAACTGTACAGAAATTGAAGGCTAAATCTGCTGAAGTTTCTGTTAAATGTATGGAATAGTATCACACATAGCATGCATATACAATACTTTCCATGCAACATTAAAATTTACATCTGCAATTCATAACATAAGATTAAAACTGAACTGTGCATACCACTTAATTAGATGACCAATCCACTCAACCTTATAATTCGTTTATCTTCAGAATTCACCCCTGAGCTAAGATCCCTCCTAGTACAGATCAACCTCTAATCTGTATAAAAGCAACTTATTTAAGCTGTCATTCCCCAAAGCCTATTTCTAATTCTACGTCTAGAATATCAGGATGCTTTTCTTCCTGTTTGCCTAGGCTTCCCTATTCAGCGATTTTTTTTTAAAGTTGTTTTATGCTTTTCCCAAGCTTTTCCAACTTTCTTTACCTCTTCCCAACTATTTTCCTCATCATTGGGGAATTTGTATTTTTCCTCAAAAATCTAAATTAGAAATAATTTATTTCAAGGATTTTTGAAAGATTGTGAGGAAGTATTTGCCTTCATCCATCCTCATGGATTTAGCAAGTGATCTCAAATTTCTTCTTTTGGTCAATCTGCACAAAATCTTTTTCTTCATTTCCTCCAAATTAAATATTTAATTACATTCACAAAATACTTGTCCTTTGGGGTCCACTCCCCTTAGGATTAGATTTCAAATGTCTAGTTTTAAAAACACATAAACTAGGGGTGTTACATACTCCCCCTCTAAAAGCAAACACCGTCCTCGGTGTTGTTATTTAACTACTAGAGTTCATTTTTCAAACAAAAATGGATATATTTCCATCATTTCAGCTTCTCTTTCTCAGGTAGCTTCTTCAGCAGTAAAGTGCTTCCACTGCACCTTTACTCTTGCTACTGTTCTATTTCTCAATTCAATTTCTTCCCAGTCCAATATTTGAAGTGGTTCTGGCAGAAACTCCCCTTCTAGTTCCACCTGTACAACTTTCCAATCAAATATGTGAGAAGCATCATGTACATATCTCTTCACTAACGAAACATGAAACACATCATGGACTCTAACATGGGGTGGTAAGGCCAGCTTGTAAGCTACTGGTCCCACCCTTTCTAATACTTCAAAAGGACCACAATATCTAGGAGCTAGTTTTGCACAATTTCCCGCATAAAGTGTACTCTTTTTTTGGTTTAATGCGAAAATACACATGCTCTCCCACTTTAAATTCTCGGTGCACCCGTTTCTTATCATCATAGTGTTTTTGGCGATCTTGTGTTTTCTTGATGTTTCTTTGTATCTATTTAACAATTCTTTCCATTTCCTGTAAAACATCTGGTCCCAACATTAGTTTATCTTCTGGTTGGCTCCAGCTCAAAGGAGTACGACATTTTCTTCCATACAGTGCCTCAAATGGACTCATTTTGATGGAGGATTGGTAGTTGTTGTTATAGGAAAATTTAGCTAAGTGCAAATAATCTTCCCACTTTGTTGGCCTATCCATCACATACATTCTCAGCGTGTCCTCCATAATTTGATTAGTTCTCTCCATTTGACCATCTGTCTGAGGGTGGTAAGCAGTACTAAAATTCAACTTGGTACCCATCCCTCCAAATAACCCTTTCCAAAAAGCTATTGTAAACTTAGCATCTCGGTCAAATACAATCACCTTCAGAACTCCATGGAGTCTTACTACCTCCTTCAGGAACACATTTGCTACTTGATCTGTCCCAAAGGTAGATTTCACTGGTATGAAATGTGCAGCTTTTGTTAAAGTGTCCACTACCACCATCACCGAATCATGTTGGTATTTGGTTTTTGGTAATCCTGTTATGAAATCCATGGAAACTGTGTCCCATTTCCACTCTGCAATCGGAAAAGGGTTTAAAAGGCCAGCAGGATGTTGATGCTCAACTTTGACTAGTTGACATTCCATGCATATAGTTAAATATTCTGCTACATCTCGCTTCATTCCTGGCCAAAACAACTTCTTTTTCAAAGTTGTTAACATTTTCTGATATCCTAGATGTCCTGCGTATGGCTGTTTGTGATATTCATCTAAAATCTCCCTTTTTAAAGTTTCTACATTTGGAATATACAATCTGTTTTTATAACAAACCAATCCTTTATAGTTTTGAGTGAAATAAACCATCTCCTTCTTCCAGATTTTCACTTGTATATTCTCATAATTGGGATCCTGGTCTGCTACCTGTTTCACTAACTCTTCTAAATCAAACTGGGCACTACTTCCACTACTGCCTATAATTTGAAAAGCATTTCTACTTAAAGCATCAGCAATTTTATTTTCTTTCCCTCTGATATGTTTTATATCCATGTCAAATTCACTTAGAAAGGATAGCCATTTGGCATGTCTCACATTCAGATCATTTTGGGAAAAGAAGTATTTAAGACTAATATGATCAGTCATCAATATAAATTTTTTCCCAAGGAGATAATGTCGCCACATTTTCAAGGCATGAATAACAACAGCTAACTCCAAATCATAGGCACTATAGTTATGTTCATGTATCTTCAGTTTCCTAGATTCTTATGAAATAACCACATTGTCCTACAACAGAACTCCTCCCAACCCCTCTCTACATGCATCTGTACATACCACAAATTCTTTATCTGGATCTGCAATTTTCAGTATAGGAGCTGTAGTGAGTTTCAGCTTCAATTGTTCAAAACTGTTTTGGCACTTTTCAGTCCACTCAAATTTGACACCCTTCCCTTGCAGGGAAGTTATGAGATATGCTATGGTAGAAAATCTCTCCACAAATCTGCGATAATAGCCTGCAATTCCCATGAATGATCTTACTGCTGAAACATCAGTTGGTACAGGCCATTCTTTAATAGCTTTTATCTTGTCAGGATCAACAGCCAGCCCTTGTTCAGAAATAATATGCCCCAAGTATTGAATCTTGTCTTTATAAAATTCACATTTACTGAACTTGGCATATAGCTGGTTTTCTTTCAAAGTTTGCAGTACCATCCTCAAGTGCTCTTGATGTTCCTCCTCATTTCTTGAGTAGACTAAAATATCATCTATGAACACAAGGAAAAATTTATCCAAGTACTTATTTAACACACTGTTCATTAAGCACATAAATGTGGAAGGGGCATTTGTCAAGCCAAAAGGTAGGACTACAAATTTGTGGTGACCATACCTGGTTCGAAAGGTTGTTTTGCTGATGTCTTCTTCTTTAATTCTAAGCTGGTGATAACCCGTCCTTAGGTCAATTTTCGAAAAAAATGAATCCCCTCTAACCTGTTCGAACAGATCATCAATTCGGGGCAAGGGGTATCTATTTCTAATGGTCAGCTTATTCAGTTGACGATAATCAATGCAAATCCTAAACGTTCCATCTTTCTTTTTCACAAACAGCACCGGGAATCCCTAAGGAGACACACTGGTCTGATGTAACCTTTATCCAACAACTCTTGCAATTGCATTTTCAGTTCTATGAGTTCATGGGGACTCATTCGATAAGGGGCTCAGGAGACAGGTGTTGCTCCCGGTACCAGATCGATTGAGAAGTCAATTTTTCTTTTGGGGGGAAGATAAGGGATTTCTTCTGCAAAAACTTCTTTAAACTCCCTTACTACTGGAAATGCATCCAGCAGATTTTCTTCATTTTTATGTTCTATTCCTTCTACATGTACTGCATAAACTTGGTATCTTTTTCCAGCTGTTCGTTTTAATTGCAGGGCTGATATTTGTCTTACAGAGACAGGTTTTTGTTTTCCTGTAAGAACAAAAGGTTTCCCTTCCTCATCCATACAATGCAGGGTCTTATACCAGCAGTTTAACAGGGCTTTCTCCTTTTCCAGCCAGTCCATTCCTATCAGCAAGTCATATGAACCTAAAGGGAGAATGTTCAGGTTTACTTCTGTTTGAAAATCATTTAATTTCATTGTTGTTAGGGGCAATTTATGTGTTACTTTCCTCTTGGTTCCAGTAGCCAGTTGAACCAATCATGACTGTTGAATTTTTTCAGGTTTAAGATTACATTTTTCTACAATTTTTGGACTAATGTAACTCAAATAAGCACTTGGATCAGTCAAAACAGTGACAGATTGGCCAGAAATCTTACCCTCCATTTCGACCATGGTAGCTTGATGGTCTGCTTGTTGATTTTCCAAGGCTGCACTGATGGTAGGTATATTTCTTGCTATATCATTTACTGTTGTAGCTTCTCGATCTCTCATGATCATCTGAATTTTTTGATGAGGACAATCCCTCAGGAGATGGGGTTCTCCACAGCCCCAACATTTCAAGGGTTCCTTCATTTTGACTGTCCCTTCCTTTTTACTGTCTCCCTCTATTTGTTTTGAAGCCACTTGAGATTGAGCAGTTTGAATTTCTTTGGGTTTATTGAATTTTTTCCGCTGATGATCTCTACCAAAATTCTTCAAATAGGCTGCTTTCTGTTTCTTTCCTTTGAATTCACTCTTATTGACCCAGTTTTTTCCATGCTCAGTTTTTCTTTTGAACTATTGGTAGCACAATCTTTATTTTCTAACAGCTTCGTCCATTGATTTTTGGTTATCAAACTCGATCTTCTCTTTGCATACAGCAGGAAAACAGTTCAGAAACCTTTGTACCTTTGCCTTTTCTTCCCTTATGTAGGGTACATATCTCAACAGATTTGTAAACTTAGTAACAAACTCATCAATAGTGAGCTGTCCCAGTCTAAGTTCGTGAGATTCCTTGGCTTTATCATCATAGTAGCGTTCATTCAGGTAGCAGTTTTTGAACTTAACTTGGAAATCCTCCCAAGTAACTGTCTTTTCATCGATTTCATGGAACATTTTCGTCTCCTCCCACCACAAGGTAGCCTTACCTTGTAGTTGGTAGACAGCTAATCTGGCCTTCAGATTGCTTTCATATTCGTAAACCTGGAAGTACTTAATCATGTTCAACAACTAGGCTTTAGCATCTTCCTCCTTCTCCCCATCATAGGAGGGAGGCTTGATCTTTTGGAATTCCCCCTGTAATTTCTTTTTCTATTTATACTGATACCTAACAGCATCATCATCCTCAGACTCATCAGTCTTCCTCTTTCCGGAACCCTCGCCTTCTTGGGTGTTCCACGAAGTTAATTTTTTGATGAGCATTTCCTGCTCCTCACTGGCTAATGACAATTTGTCATTCTGGCTTTTTATCTCAGCCAATTCTTGTTGCAACCTCCGCAACATAGCCATCATGGGTGCATTAGGATCTGGCACACTATCCTCATCACGCAAATCAACATAAATTTCGTCACCCTCTGCCATTTCAGCACCACTGCACACTACACAACACAGATCATTGGAAATTAAAAAAAAAATCAAATTTTTTTTTTTTCTACAGAAATCAATTTATATAGAGAACACACAGTCACAGTGAGCATAATGTCACCAGCCCAGTTTTATAACTTGGGCTCTGATACCATTTGTCACACCTCCCCTTCACTTTCCCACACAATTTTTTTTTTTTTTTTTTAGTATCCTATAAGAATAATTCGCACAGAATTGTTATACCATCACACTTAGATTTCTAGCTGTTTAATACACCTTTCATTTCCACATACTTACTATACTCCAGTCAATATATACTAGCTTCCATCTCCATTGCAATTTTAGTACATCCCTGTACTACTATTTTGATTTTAATTTTCACACTTCATTTTATTATTTTCAATACATTTAAATCAACCCTTAAGTTCTGTTTTTAAGGGTGTTATGAGTACTTCTAAGAGCCTAACATTCATCTTGAGTTTATGGTACAATCAATTTTCGTACACTTGGGCCTACAATCACCCCCACCCTCTTGTGCTAATTCATATCGATATGTATGATCATCTACTCTTAGGTATATATTAGTCGTTTGACTTCTTAGAACTTCAACATGTATATAAGTATCACACATAACTACTTAACTTTAATTTTCATATAATAACAACCCTATTGTACATCTCCCTAATATAATAGGGTACCATCCAACTCGGTATGTGTAATATCACTGTATTGTTCTTAACAATATAACTACATTCTGTAAGGGGTGTTTCTCTCCGGACTTTGCAGCCCTACCACATCATTCTAACTGAACTCTATGGTGGCGCTTGACACTTATTATTATGCATCGTTCACGAAATCAACTCGACGTGCTACCACCTTATTTCTAGTTTTGATGCCATTCAATTTGATTTGAGGATTTCGTACCTTGTCTTTATGGCTCAATTTCTCACGTCGACACTTTGTAGTACACTAGGGTTTTGTTATCCATTCCAGTTTACTTTGCTCCGGTTCTATGCTACTGGCCAAGTCTACCAACGTGATATGGATTACTTCACCCTTTATTTCTCATATCAATTCCAGTTGGATGGTACGCTGCATTAAAATTGAACATTAAGACTTAACCTTTTTGGATTCTTATGGAATTACGAGACTTACTACCTTTCAGTGCTCGGAATTGGGCATCTCCAGCCACGTGTATGGTGGTGATTGTCTGGAATTATGGTTTCAAAGGCGTATAAAATTTTTGCGTTCAACATATGACTTCATTTTCGCCTATCATATTGAGGGTTTTCCACAGAGCTGTTCCAGAGTTCGTTTTATCATTTTGTTCTCCTACTATGCCAGAGGAATCGTTCATATGTGTCGCTCCTCACACCTCCTGGAGCTATGTGAGAACTATGAAGTCGCACTCTTCAACCCAGGTAATGGCTTTTAATGGATATCGTTTATCCAGTTCGACCTTCCAATCCTCCTATCTCTCTGTTTTAATTATATCAGTATGTATATAAGTTCAGAGTTGGAGTTTAACGATTAGGATAGATTAAAACTTAGTCAACCATTTTTTTTATACAACTCTCCTTTGCTTTCACTTCAATTACAGTGCTTATCGGATGGTGTATATGAAATTTGAGTTTGCCTTAATGTCATGCTCTCTCTCGCTTCAGTGAGTTACAGTAAGCATTGATGACCTAGGCGTTCACGCGTATTTGACTCCCTCAACATGGTTTGGAGACGTTGCAGAGTTCTTCTGAGAAGGTATTTCCATCTCATTGCTTTCCAGTGACATAATATTTCCATTGCTATTTCTTCTGCATTTCTAAATTTTGATTTTTCTTAAGTGTTAATAGCCTAGCGTATTTGTTGTTCCAGTGTCGTTGTTGCCCAAGCTCCCTGAATACATTGTTAGGTAAGCTGTAAATGTTTTTTTTCTTTTTTGTGGTTTACCTCCCATTCAGGTTGTAATTATTATTCTTGTTTATTTTCCCTCACGTACTCTATCTCTTATTCGTTGCAGGTATATGACAACTATCGCACTCTCTGCTAACCATTTTGCTTATATGCGTTTAGCTCGACTATTAATCTCACTTCCCTCTTACTCACAGGTTGGTGCCTCATACAAATTCCTCAGAGGGAACGATAATCGAGTTTACCCTATTTAAATTCCTTATCTCTTACCGGAGAAATTTGGATATCAGGTTTATAAGTTTGTAATAATTTTTGAGTAATAACTTTGGTTGACTTCTCCTCCGAGGGGAGAGAATCTATTTGTTTTCAATTCTGGAACCGACTTCACTGTCATATACATTTATATGTGTACATATATGTGTATAACTCGGTTCTCTATCTGCTTTTCAGTGTGAATTTCGATGGAAACATTATGTATAGTAATTTTAGTTCCTCGTCAATTAAAATCTATACGGGTCGTGTTCCAAAATTTGTGTTTATAATATTTAATTGCTAGAACTCTTCTTCTAGTATAGTATCGTCTGCTAAATTTGTTACCGATGTATATAGTTTCCTGTTCAAAGAGGATATAGCTTCTGTTGTTTTTGATATAATATAACTGAACGTATTCTATGGTTTTATTCTCCTGGCATAATTTTCCCAGTTTCTTTCATCAGTCTATTAAGCCGACCCTTCATTCTGGTTCACAAATTTCTGTCAATGGGTAGCTTGAATAATCCTGAGTAATATATTTTGTATGTAAACAGAATTGCACAGTAGTTCTATGCATGTAACTGAGGAACTATCTTGTTACATATATCAATTAGGTCTAACTTATTTTTTTCATAATGACTTGATTCTCATTCATTTATGTACCACTCTGTAGAAAGTTTATTGCATGTCCTGGTAGTGTCTATATATACACAGTAATTTAATGGTCTGAAGTTTATATTTCTTCTACTACCGGGATAGATATAATGATATAATTCACCGATTTTGGTCGTGATAACTATAAGTGTGATCTAAGAATTCTCTTATAGTAAATCTTAGATATTAATTTACTGTGGACACTTACACAATTATTTCTCATGAAATTTTGACTGATAAAAAGGGATGATTACATACTAAAATGTGTTTCTGTTCTACTTCCATTGTGCATGGTTGAGATATTTACTATAGCCCTTATGTCAGGTTTAGCCAATTTATTTCTAACTCAACTTACAACTCCTCTGATTCTACTTTTAGCCATTGTAACATGCATCTCATGCTACTTTTCACTATGTATACATGGTAGAATTAATTACTAAACTAGAAGAAGATTAAAGTTAGATCATTAAATTTGTTTTGGGAAATATGTATTCTCAGATTTAAACCAGTTATGGTTTAGAGATTCTGATGAATTCTTTCCCATACATGTGATTCCTACAACTGTACAGAAATTGAAGGCTAAATCTGCTAAATTTTCTGTTAAATGTATGGAATAGTATCACACACAGCATGCATATACAATACTTTCCATCCAACATAAAAATTTACATCTACAATTCATAACATAAGATTAAAACTGAACTGTGCATACCACTTAATTAGATGACCAATCCACCCAACCTTAGAATTCGTTTATCTTCAGAATTCACCCCCAAGCTGAGATCCCTCCTAGTACAGATCAACCTCTAATCTGTATAAGAGCAGCTTATTTAAGCTGTCATTCCCCAAAGCCTGTTTCTAATTCTGTGTCCAGAATATCATGATGCTTTTCTTCCTGTTTTCCTAGGCTTCCCTATTTATGGATTTTTTTTTTAAAGCTGTTTTATGCTTTTCCCCAACTTTTCCAGCTTTCTTTACCTCTTCCCAACTATTTACCTCGTCATTGGGGAATTTAGATTTTTCCTCAAAAATCTAAATTAGAAATAATTTCTTTCAAGGATTTTTGAAAGATTGTGGGGAAGTATTTGCCTTCATCCATCCTCATGGATTTAGCAATTGATCTCAAATTTCTTCTTTTGGTCAATCTGCACAAAATCCTTTTCTTCATTTCCTCCAAATTAAATATTTAACTACATTCACAAAATACTTGTCCTTTTGGGTCCACTCCCCTTAGGATTAGAGTTCAAATGTCTATTTTTAAAAACACATAAACTAGGGGTGTTACAGTCAAGTGGCAGCCTCAGTTTTGACGACAGCTCTAGTAGTGGTATAGGGAGCAGTTGTGGGTCCAGGTGCCCCACCTAGGGGAGCACTGCCCTAGATTTTATTTGTACACAGGGAAATCACCCATTTCGAGGATGCTTCCCATTATTTGTGATGAAATTTTGTATATCTTTGGGCTGGCCAATGGGTCAGCAACACCATTTTTCATACTTAGACATACTCATCATGATATATACGAGAGATATTTTTTACGGCTCGACATGTTCCCTTAATTTCTATTTATGGATGATGTTATGTTGATGGATATCTATGTTTCCTATGTTTTTGTTTTTATGTGTGATGGTTTATTCGAGATGCATTCGAGTTTAGAATATTGTTAACTATGTGATCAGTTGTTTGGTTTTGACTCCTTGGTACATGTGTAAATGTAATATAGTCAAATTTTCCGCTTAATCTTTTTGCACGCAAATATTTTCTAAATAGATGTGAATGTCTTATCTCAAATGTTTGGTTTAACTACGACAATAATAACTAGGAATAGAGGTATAAATGAATATGGCGTATGCCCTGCTGGAGGGCATCACACATAATTCCGATGACGACATCGTATTATGCTTGATTTTTTGTTCCTGAAATGATACACACACTGTTTGTGAAAATTGTTGATCGGTCAGGGTGATAGATGACCCAGGTAGTTGTTGCTAAACTTTAAGATCATCTTGATGCTCCATAAGCAAATCCGATGTAAGGTTTAGGTTGGTAATCCATTGCGGCACTTGAGCCTGTGTTGTAATAAGTATTTTGGTCAAAAATTTAAAGTGTACATTAGCTCTAGGGTAGGGCCTACTTGGCCCTTATGGGTATAAATACTTGAGGTAAAGGCCATTGACAGGGTTGTTGAGGAAAGTCTCGTTTGGCTCCGTGAAGATGTATTCCCCCTGGCATAGGTAATGTTTTACGATTTAGGGTACTTTCCACAAGGTTTCAAACATTCCTGGACCTAGGGTTTCATTTGTGACATCATAGCGGAGGACTAGTTCTCCCTCGGTGAATGAACAAGGTTTGATGTAGCGATCGAAAAATGCTTTTACCCATTTCTTGTGGGCTTGTTGTGTTGTAGTGTTATCGTCGGCTTTCGTTGATGAGTTCTAGTTGTACTAGGCATTGTTCTAGAGGTTGGGTATCAACGAGGAGTTCGATAGCAGCATGCAAATTCGGGATCTCGCGTTCTATTTGAATCACGGCTTCCACCCTATATACCAAGTGGAAGGGAGTTAAACTAGTGGATGTCTTCACAGCCATGCGGTATGCCCACAGGGCAGAAAAGAGCATGCGGTGCCAGTTGGTTTTATGGTTATTCACCATGCATTGTAACATAGTTTTGAGTACTTTGTTTATCACTTCTATGTGTCCATTGGATTGGGGGTAGTATGGTCAGGCGAATTCATGGGTGAATATGAGGCAGTGAGATAGCTCCTTGAAAGCTTCATTCTCGAAGTGTTTCCCATGGTCGGATACTAACTTTTTGGGAATGTCAAACCGGTGATCATGTGGTTAAATAGAAATCGAGTGGCGGTTTCTGTGATGTTTTCATATATGGGCATGGCCTCTTCCCGCTTGGTTAAATAATCGACAGCCACTATGATATATTTTTGGTTGCCCGATGATGTGGGGTTGCAAGTCATGAAGTCAATTCCCCATTTACTAGTTTGATTAGTGACAATGATAGGATGTAGAGGAGTGGGGGGTGCTCTTGCTTTATGGGTGAGGCATTGGCGTCGCTCACATCTCTTGAATACTATAATGCAGTCGTGAAATAGGGAGGGCCAAAAATATTATGCCTGTATTATTTTTGGGGAAGTGGCTATTCTAGATAGTTGGCCACTACAAGCACCTCTATGGTAGTCATTAAGGGCTTGTTCCGCTTGGTTGTGAGTGAGGCATAGACGTAAAATGGTGTCGATGAATCGTTGGTACAAAACATCTCCCACGAGGAAATATCGGGGGGCCTGTTGGTGTATGCACTGACGGTTGTCTCAAGAGAGATGAGGTCTGAAATTTTGAGCTTGTAGAAAGAGGAGAATGTCTCCATACCAAGGGTCATCGGTTGCTACGAATAAGAGATGCTCATCTGGTAGCGAATGATTTACGAGTGATCCCTTGGTATCTTTTGGGAGGCCCATAATGAACTCTGCTAAGGTAAGCACCTTTTTTCTCTTAGGGGAGTGAAACTGTAAGGCGTATTCTTGGAGAATGAATATCAAAATAGGTGTACTTATGGTTCATTAGGTGACATGTGAGTAGGTATTTGATGAGATTAATATCTGCGATGACCGTAGTGGTTTTTAAGATAATGTAGTGGCAAAGCTTCCAGACTGCATGTATTAATGCTAGGGTAGTATTTTCTTCAGGCTCATATATTAATGCTGGGATTGATAAGGTTTTTTGGACGTAATAGATTACGTGCTCCTTCCCATATAGGCCTTCGTGGATCAAAACTCTGGCCAATGTGGACTCAGAAGCTAATAGATACAGGATATAATCTGTCCAATAGTCTAGGGGACTGATGAGAAATGCTGAAGATAATGTTTCTTTCAGCACATCGAAAGCTTGTTGGGCATGATCATCCCATTTGAATGGTATGTCTTGGCAAAGGAGGTGTAGGAACCCTTGAGTGCAGGCGGCATAATCTAGGATGAAGGGTCTCAGAAAATTCGCCTTCCCCTGCAGGCTTTGCAGTTTCCTGACGGTTTGAGGTGGAGGTACCTCTTTGATGGCTTGAACCTTGAGGGGGTCCACACAAATCCCTTTCTGGGACACAATAAACCTAAGAGTCTTCCTACGCTAACGCATAAGACACAGTTGATGGGGTTCAGGCATAGGCTGTATTGACGACATCGTTGGAATACCAATCGTAGATCCTCAAGATGGTATGAGCGCTTCTTGGAGCAAACAGTCAGGTCATCCAAGTAGGCAAGGATAAGGTGTGCCAAGTCATGAAATATATAGCTCATGGCCCTTTGGAAGGTGCCTCCAGCATTTTTTAGGCCAAATTGAATTACGTTGTATGTGAATGTGCCCCAAGGGGCGGTGAATGCAATTTTGTATCGGTCTGTGTTACAGATACGATTTTGTTGTATCTATAGAATCCATCCATAAAGGAGAGAGCCTCCTCTCCCACACAAGAATCGGTGAACTGGTCAATTAATGGGGTGGGATAATTGTCCTTGGGAAAAGCTTTGTCTAAATCTTGAAAATCGATGCAAATGAGTATGGTGCCCTATTTTTTCATAATGGGAACAGGGTTAGAAACCCAAGATGTGTAAGCGACGGGGTAGATAAACGTGGCTTTGTGAACCTTATCTATTTCTTGTTTTATTGCTTCTTTCTTTTATGCGTGTGGTTGATGTTGTTTTTAGTGCACTGGAGGTACGTCAGGCCAAGTGTCAATATATCTCTATACTCTTGTAGAAATTGGGTATAGGAGGCTATTTCTTTTAGAGATCATGCTACCCCCAGTGAAATTTCATTGACCTTCACAGGATTTTGTGATATGTTCAACTTGACGGTAGGTGAGATGTTTGAAATATTTCCTTCCTCGAATGCATTGGGCTCTGGAATGGGATTTTTGAACCAATAGACTTTTCTTGATGGGAGGAAATATTTTGATTTGATTGCATAGATCTCTTTTTCTTTTGTCTTGTCAAGACTGAATGTATTCCTGGGGAGAAAAAGCGAACGGTGATGCATTGCATCCCATGGATAATCTAGCTCCGTCATTCCCTCTAGAATGTCTTCATCTGAATGAATTAGGGATCCTAAGGGAGATTGATCCTACGTAAGGTTATGATGAATAGGTTCAATCTGTGTGGAGCTAGTTGAGAGACACGAGAAGGATTCCATTGTTGATGTGGTGGAGCCAAACGTGGTCGACAGAGTGCAGACACATTGGGTTTGCACTGTCGTAGGTACAGCTACTGTGGTAGTTGCAACTGAATCGACACTTATGGAAGATTAGCAGACATCTCGAGTCATAGTTATTATACATGATGATCTGAATCGTATATGGTGTATCGTGTCATCGGCGATTGGTGGTGGAAGAATCTTCGTGATTAGTGTTTACATAAGTGCAAGGTTGGCTTCCCCGCTAGGATGGTCAATTTCATGTGGTGGAAATTGTGCCTTGTTCAGAGGTGCCTAAATTTTTCCATTATCGGGCATACCTCTGGCACGTGGTTTTTGCCAGTGCAAATGCTGCATGTTACCATCATGCCAACAGGGTAGATTGTGTGGGAATCAACACTACTCACCATCTCAGATGTGGACACTTGGAAAGAATCTATTGTACATGAGGAGGTATTCTACTTCCATTTCCTTGTTGTTAGGGTGGGTGTGTCTAACTCTTTGGGGGAGTGTAGACTTAACGCTGCTCCTGCCACTCTTAGCTTGGGGAGATGCTTACATTCAATTGTATGATGAAATTGTGAACAAGTCCGACAATAGGTATGTGTGATATTCTCTTAGTTGGAGAGAAGTCTCTGAGGCAGAGAAGAGACTTTGCGAAAACTGCTTGCAAGGGGCTTCAGTTCTTTGCACTAATTTACCCAGTGGTCATTCAGGTCACATAGTCCCCATGTTATCCTAGGTTTGGTCTGGGTCATGCTTTTTTGGTGTGTTGTCCTAGTTTTTCCATCACGCTCGTGGGGGTGTGGGGTCACTGGCCTAGGGATGATGTACTTTCTATATCATTTGAGTTCCTCATCCCGCTTCTTCTCTATTCCATGAATCATATTAATGAGGGGACAAAATCATGGGATATAGGTACAATGTTTTCGAATGTGATATCCCTGAGATACTGGGTGAAATAGCCTAGACATGGGTGTTATTTCATGCTCATTTTGTGGTCTAGTAGGGTACCTTCATCGTAATGTTGCTAAATTAAGGAAAATGGTGACCACATGATTGGGATTTTTACATGACTCACATGTTGGTCTTCTCGGTGGACAATAGCTGGGGGTAACTAAGGATTTCATGATTGGTCTCCTTTCAGCTAAAAAGAATAGGATGTATCTTCTCATCCCCTCTTCCTGGGTTTTCAAACTATTCATGGATTCTTAGTCGGTGTCATCTTCTTGGGAGAGGTAGACTATGGTTAACTACAAAATAGCTAGTGGTAAGTAGAATCGCTATATGTAGTGACAATTATTTAGAATGTAGTTGTTGGTGCATAAGGGAAATGTGAATTGCGCTGCTCGCAAGCCGATGTAGTAAACCCATTCTATCGGATACCATCAGTGGATGAGTTCGAGGGCTGTGCATTATTCGATGAGGTGACCACTTTCATCGCAGACATGCAGCATACGATAGGAGGGGGGAATATGAACAGGCATATTTCTAGTAACTATCATTTCTCCTGTAGGTATAGGATGGTACGAGGTTCATCTCGAGCACATTGGGTGGGGGGATCCTCCTAATAGGATCGCTTGATTGTGTGTAAGTCATCCTTATATCGCAGAA
The DNA here is from genome assembly GCA_034641835.2 of Pinus albicaulis. Taxonomy (NCBI): domain Eukaryota; kingdom Viridiplantae; phylum Streptophyta; class Pinopsida; order Pinales; family Pinaceae; genus Pinus; species Pinus albicaulis. Next base: position 1,017,396,649 of record CM076577.1, on the reverse strand, counting down.
TCTCTGGGAAATGATGGGTATAGTGCCTATAATTACTACAGATAGCGCATGTGTGATTAGCACACAATTCTTTACCTTTACCTTCAGTGGTATGATCCTTTTTATAGGAACGTGGCATCATGATGTTTGCCTCAGAGCTAAGGAGTGGTTTTAATTCATCCAGCTCTGGGCAGACATGTGTAGGGTGTCCTATTATGTCGCATATGGCACAAACTGATGATTCCGATTATATGGTAGGAGTTTCCAGTTTCTTTTCTCTTCTCTCTATTTTTTTAGCTATAATCATCGATTTTGCAATGGGAACATCCTTTGCTGGGATGTTTTCAATTGTTTCCTAAATGAGTGGGGCCTCTTCGTGACTGAGGGGCTTTAAACCTATGGCAGTGATGTGTGTGGCCCATGTCGCTGTAGGGGGAATGAGATACCAAACTGGTATTGAAAATGATATTTTTGGTAACACCATTGTTGCCAAAACTTGCTGGGATACGTAACCAACTTGGGGGTAGAGAAAAGGGGTTTAGGAAGCAGTGTAGACTAGAGAGGCTATCGTGGCCAAGGAATCGATGGCATTAATGCTTGGGTCTATGTCGTGGCCATCTTCAATGCTTGATGTGGAAATCATGCACATTAGAGCTCCTGTGACATTAGGTGATGCCTCAGGTATAATGGGGGGATCTCCTAGGAATTATCCTAAGATGGACGGCGGTTTTAATTGGCTAGGGATAAATTGTTAATACCGTGAAATAAAATCCGTGGATGTATCTACATAGGGTATAATTACATCAGTGTTTGTTAGGGGTCATTTTCTGCTAGGCATAAATTGGTCGAAAGTAATGATGCGGTCCTCATAGGGGAGCATCATAGTGTGGAAGATGGAGGAGGCTATGGCTGACATGGCATACATATAGCTCCAACCAAGGAGTATATTATAGTCCAAGTGAGCATCCAAGACTTCAATTTATATAAGGACCGTATTTCCTGCTAAACAGACCGAGATGTTTTGGTAGAGGCTGATGGGGGTTGAAGGACGACCATTGTATGCTCTAAGTGTGATGACTGATGGTTTTATTTCGGGAGACCCTAAATTCTGCCAACATTTTCTGACATGATGCATGTTGATGCACCCTCATCAATGACACATCAGTGAATGGTGATATTTTTTACTAATACTAGTATCTGAAAGGTGACCATTGAAGAAAGCTTAGGGGTGGCTTTGTCTAAATCAAAAGCCATTAGGTGTGTATCGTCAGGGTCGATAGTGCCTAACGCGGAAATTAAAGATTTCTGTTGTTTTGGGCATGACTACAATATTTCCAAAGCTAACATAGCAGTGAGAGATTGAGCTAGATCATACACGATGTTATAGTTGTGGGATACTTTGGAATAGTTTCCTACTTGCCTAGTTGGTCCCTTAGCCATCCTTTCCAAAGGTTCAATAGGAATCTTTGATATAGTTAAAGGTGTTGTTAGTGTACTAGTACTTTATAATTTCAATTTTGTGTTTGAAAAAAAATCTCTTCGCCAGTCATGTAGATTTTGTAAATTGTTTTTTTGGGAGTCTTTAGGATTTTTTTGTTGAGTGTTAACTGTCCCTTGATGGTGGAAAGGTTCTTGCATCACTGTTTTCTGCTGGGAAGATCCCCCTTGTCGTCAGTTACTCTATAGCTTCTTTAGCTCATGGAGGTTGGGACAGTGGTGAGTGTAATGGATTTACCCACCACAAATCGAACAAGAGTGGTTTGTTCGAAGAGATGTCCCTTTTCTCTTTCGTTGGGCATTTCTTGGCTCCTGGTTTCGATTTCGGTTGGAGTTACCTCCAACCTGAGATCATGGAGGGCATTGCTGGTTGTTTCCCCCCTGTCCAGGATTTCCTTTGGGCTAATTTTTACCTCTTTTATTAACGATGTTAGGAGGGTAGCGATCCTAGTTATATGGTTGGTGTGGTTGGTTTTGGGAAGGTTGCACAAAGTTCACCTGTGCATTATTTTGAGATCATGGAGGGCATTGCTGGTTGTTTCCCCCCTGTCTAGGATTTCCTTTGGGCTTGTTTTTCCCTCTTTTCTTAACCACGTTAGGAGGGTAGTTATCCTGGTTATATGGTTGGTGTGGTTGGTTTTGGGAAGGCTGCACAAAGTTCACCTGTGCATTATTTTGCATAGGCGGGTCTTGTGCTAGGGACTAAGCATAACACAGTCCCTGGTTTGAAACTAGTTGTTGCAGGGGAGCTCTTCTGTCAGTATGTCTATCTGTGTACTAGGTGCTACGATGACACCCTACTAGTGAAATTTTGCAGAGGCATGTGATCACTTTGGTAGCCGGGTAGTGGTACATTCTCAGTAGAATCATATGTGTAACTGGGGTTTTGAATGTTTTTTCTTGGGTAAATTTGGGTAAATACCCAATTAAACCATTTGCAGAGTTTGACACACCCGGAAATTATTTGTAAGTTTGTAGGCATGGGGCGTTCGACAGGATATTGTAAATATACCCTAACTAAGTATAAATCAGCTCGTGCTATTGGGCCTTGTTGATGGTGTCCTCTTTGGATATGGGGCTTTGTTGCACCACATACTTTTAAATATATGCAATGAGAGTTTTTAGGAACAGGTCTAATAGTACCCGATCATCGAGTTTGGATTTACAAAACCTATGACGCTGCCGCCGTTTATGGAGATGGTCTAAGTTATGGACGACAGAAGATTGCCTAAAGTGTGTCAGCAGTTCCATTCCAAAATCATGGTGGATGGGTAACTGAAAATAGGTTAGGAACATAATGGCGAGGGTGCTAAAGGTTCCATGTGTAGCAGAGGGCTTATCCACATACCATTTCGTTGCTACTCATGTCATACTGCATTGAAATAGTCTCAATCGAATAGTATCATCAACGATGTTGTTCGATGAGCACCATAGGTGGAAATTCATGACATAATTTCCTCAGTCTTCCACTTGCTTTCCTTCAAACTTTGGAATGTCCGAAGGTAGCTTCGTGGGCATGGGAGGCCATATGGGGTTGTGTGCAATGGGTTTTTTCGTGAACTTGGCTAAATATGGTAGATTCAACGAAGTTGGGAAAGGTGGCTGCTAGGTTGTAGCCATTGCGACTTGTGAAGACACAATGTTCTAGTTAGGAAGAGGGTTTGTCTGCAACGTAACCTATTGTGTGTTCAACTGGCTTCCTGAATGGGTAGCACTCCTCTTCCCTTTCAGGGTTGTGGGAGGAGTGGTATGTGGTGTGGTGTTGGGAGACTGACCAGGCTTCCCATCTAAGGATTTTGCAATAAAGTACGAACCAATAATGGTGGCAGCATTCCATCTTTGATGCCTAAAGGTTGAAAGACCCGGAACCCCTCCCGTTAATGGGAGGAGGTCCAAAAGACATCTATATCGACGAGGTCCTGTTTGGTCCATTCTATCATCGACTAGATCTAGCTTTGGAAAAATTTGAGAGGATAAAGATAATAATCAAAGAAAAATTATTACCACATACATAAAACAAAGTGAAAATAAACTAAATTTTCCCTTTAAATTAATCTTATGTGATTAGTCAATAAACAAATATGGCTTTTCTTTGTTTGCGTATGATACTCAAATAGTAGAAGACCTAATCATCCTCACACACTCAAATGTAACAAGGCCTTGAGAATATATCTTGCAAGTGCTGGCACAACATCCCATAAGATATGGTGGCGCCCCCAGTCAGCTGAAAAAAATCCACCAAGGTAAGGGTAGAGGATGTAGTGCTTGCCTGCACCATCACCTACAAGGAAAATATGCCCTAATTTTTGCCACTAAGTACCACCATCCCACCTGAGCATTCAATCCTTGGGCTTCTTGGTATTTCACCTAACATTACCGAGTATCAGTTGGGTCAGGTAGCCCCGACGGATAACGCATGCACTGCGCCTAAGCCTAACCCCCTCTGAATCGGGTCTCTGCTACGCTCATGTTTTATTTTTTGTGGGTTGATAGGTGGATTTGAAATCTCCCTAAACAATCAACTTCTATGTTTCAAGATGAGGAATGATCAAGGAGGCCTATTGGATTTCTACCCCCTTGATCCTAACTTACACTATAAATTATTTTGTAGCCCTTGTGTGGAGAATTTAGCGAGTTTTGTTAAGTTAGTTTTAGTTTTCTTTTCTTTGCTTAGTGTGTGGATGTGTGTCAGAAAAAAGTGAACAATCACATAGTTTGAACGTGTGGATATGTGATGACACTTTTCAAAATCCCCTATTAAACTATGTTCTATTGTTCCTTTCTCAAAAGAAAAACATGTACGAATATGGGCTGCTTTCTATTTTTCCTAGCTAATCTATGTGATCAACTATAGGGATATGGTGAGCTATGAATAGAGAGCATTCATATGCTTTCCTAGGATCACAAAAGGGTGCAAAGGCAACAGATATTACTTTCTCTTCTATCGACAATTCAATCCTCGTCCCGAAATCCTAGTGCAAAAATTGAGCCAAACTAATGAATTTTACACTAGAAAAAGGAACTAGCTAAGCATGTGTGGACTTGGGCCACTTAATTTGGCTAATTATCTAGGTGTGTTGGTACCTAAATCTGAAAAACATAAATTTTTTTTATAATGCAAGTTAATTTCCCGCCCCTACTTAAACTGTGTGTGAACTTTGCAAAAATCAACTTAAAATAAAAGCTAACACCAAGCCTAACAAAATTAGCTAAGAGTAACCTTTAGCAAGTTATGGGGTACCTCAACCAGTGCTAGAAGATATATTATGGGCTTCCGGGCACTTTACAAGTAGGAAAAGATAGAAATATGGGACAAATTTCTCATTTTGTCTTTTGCACACCAAATGTTGTAACATGTGTAATGTTTGCACACAGGTCAGCTCTGAACGCATGCCCTGGGTGCACATGTATGAGGGGAAACTACGCAAATTCCTGCAAGAGTAATTTTTTGGAGATGTTTTGCTTCAGTCTGTCAGTTGGGATGAACTAGCAACTGAAGGAGAAAAAAGGGGTGATTTCAGCCAAACTCCACAACGCAGATGGAGGTCTCTACAAAAAGGAAGAACCACAAAAACATGGAAATAAAATTTAGTGGAGTCGCCAATCCTATGTTAGTGTGTTTGGTGCATTCATGTATGAAATCACATCAAATTAAGGGGTGTGTTTTACCATATTAAGTTATTGGTCACATGCAGAAAATATATGGAGTTAAGAATGTTAATGGAACATTCTAGAACATAAACATACTAGATATATAAATAACATGCATATTCAAATATAAAAATTAAACTAAAACTAAAAAAAATAAGACAAAAGCTCTAAATAGAGTCAAACAACTTCAATAATCCAAGACACGGTAGTTACATCCCCTCTTATTGGGTGCTGGTAGGAAATGAGAATGAAACTTTAACCCACTTGCCAAGGGGCCCTTAGAACTTGGGTTTCTAAGTCCCGATGCAATGATGTCTTTACTTCCAAGCTTGCCTTGACGCAAAGTTTCCCTCTCTCTCCTATGGTGGAGTGAAGTTATTGGATGGCCAAAAATTGAGTCCCATCTATCTCAGCTCCAGATCACACACTGGTTGTATTTCTTAGGGAAATTCTAGTCAGCATAACAATGTGCTCTCAATTTGTCCATCTATTGGTGGCCTTTTATAGGAGAATTTAAATCCTACTTTCCTCTCTTGGTACATTGTGGATGGCGACCCAAGAGAGGAGGGTGATTCCATTGTGTGCCACATTTATTCCATTGCGTTCTCCCTTGATGTCCTAGGGAGGCTTGGGTGGTTGTCCTAAGTTGGCTTCAAGTGTGGAATCAATGTCCTAAAGTGATCTTTTTGTGGTACCTGTTGGCTTGAGGGGTCCTGACGCAGGTTCAGAGCTCAAGTTTTGCCAACAAACCCCTATAGTATTGGCCCTTTCGGCAGTGACCTACTTGCGTAGGTCAAAGTCTCACCCGAAGTAGTATGGATGGGTTCAGGAACCAGGTTTCCGCACCCTGAGAAAGGATAGTTAAGGAAAGAAAAGCTGTGTTCTACCTCGAGATGTCTAGATCTCCCCGAGAAGGACTTATGGGTCTCTTTCCAAATCCAGGTGCACAAGGTTAATTGTACTATGGGGCTCAATAATCATATACTTGAATACAATATCTCAACATTTCATAAATAGAACAAAACAGATATAGATGTAGTAAAAAACTTACACAGAAATTTCATAGCTCAATACAGAATACGCATAAGACAGTAATAAAAAATGTTTCGCATAAACAGTACACATAGATTCAGTTCCAAAATAGCCTTTTGTATTCATTAATTCATCAACTTCCTCTTAAAATACCCATCCCATCTTGCACACACAGCTAGTAGGAGTCCTTCCCCAAAAACCCAAACATACTTACTAAACCACAATTCACATCAATAGCTCTTCATTTCCTTCTTACAATTCAAAATTTTCCTTTATTTATAACAATCTAGCCTAATCTTTGCTACGATCCACAAACCATGGTTTTTGGATGTCAGGTTTACCCTTTAACCCATTACAATGCTTTCAGGGCTTTAACCAACCCCAAAACCCCTACGCTAAACTAAATATAATAAAAAATATACAAAATCAGACTAGTTTCGCAACTCGTAGGGGAGCCTCTTCCAACAGTCCCCCAACACAATCTTATGACTCGTCCTGAGTCATTGTGGTGTTGCGGTCTCTATATGCACACACAAGGTATTGAAGGCAACGATGAGCAGAGGTAACACTTCCTGACTTTGGGAAGCAATGCTCTGTGCGAGGTCTACCACCTTTTGGGAAGTTGGTCCTTCAGTTGCCACGATGACACTCTCAAGGGTCTAAGTAAGTCACTTGGTTGCTCCATCAATATACTGCGAATGTTGGAGGGTTTTGGTAGCCTAAGGCTTTAGAAATTCTGCCATGATGTGATGTCTACACCAGAGCATCTCAATTTTATCTTGGAGATCATTGCTGGTCTTTAACCATTCCAAGCATTGTGCTGGTACTAAAGTGGCCAATGTGGCATTGACCTGCTCGAAAGCTTCTTCCTTCTGTCGTAAGTCGAACTGATTGCATGAAGGGCCAGATCGCATCGGACCTTAGTCCAGAGTTTTATGGCTGACTCCATCAGCTGGGCACCTTGGGAAAACTGCCCCGAAATAACATTTATCGCATCAGTCACTAGGGCAGCGCACTGGGCATAGAATTTCGGAGGCGTTTTAGGCTGCAGTTTGGCCTGTAAGTCAGTGATTTGTTGTTCCAGCTGTGTCTTGGCAGTATGTATTTCCATGCGAGTTGCTTTGACTGCTACAACAAATTTTTCTAATTTATCCTGAGGCATGTCAGCAGACGGGATTTCATTTGTAACCTCTGTACAGAGCTAGTGGATCATTGTTTCGAGATTCTCCTGTTGTGGCACGACAAGGAGAAAATCATCTACCTGCTGCGTGATGGTGTGCTCAACTGTACCATGCTATTGGTGTATGCGCTGGTCACGATGGTAAATCTCCTAGAAGACAACATTATGGAGGCCCTGCAAGGCTTCATGGGGTAGATTGGCTAGGTCCAGTTGGGTTTTGGTGCTTACTGGGAGCTGAGTTCCTACCAAGGAAGCACTAGGGATAGTCGAGGGATGACTATCCTCCATGAATGACGTCGAACTATTATGGACCGAAGGGGTCTGTGCCTGGCCAATGCTGGTCATCACTGTATCGATTTTTATCTGGAGAGAATAGAGCTCGACCTGAAGAGTGTCGACCGCAGCCCTCTGCTCTGCCCTGACGGATGCCCACTTGTCCTCTATATCCATGGTGACTGCATCAACGATTTTCTCAAGGTCACCATTAGTCAACGTGACCATTGCATCATATTGTGCACAGTGGGTACACTGTTTCTTATGGGATCCTTGTGTCGGCTCCCCTGACCGCTTCGTACCGGGGGAAGTGGTGGTATCTCTATCAGACCCTACCTGGGCTTTAGCCATAGAGGTTTATGGTGGCTGTGTATCCTTGGTCTTAGTGATTTCTGGGGTTGTCTGCCAGGGTTCTGCGATCTCCCCATGGGTATCTGTGAGGCCTTTATTTTAGGCAGGGGGCCATAACATGATCATCAGGTCAATCTCTTCATCAGCTACCATATAAGGGAGTGTTGTCCATGCCTTATTGTTGAGGTTGTGAATCTGAATATGGTGCATGGTAAATTGGAACGTGGCAACCTTCTTGTATTTTTCATATATCGTTGGGGACAGCCAAGGTCGAGAGTTTATGGCGGCTGCCACGCTACTTTGCAAGAGCATCCAAAAAACTTTTTTATCCTCAATGCGTCGTGCATCCCTAGAGTCCCATAAGTGGGCATACCGAGCTCTTTCAAAAATTCCAGGAGGAATTTCACCGAGGATTAACTCCTCGGGGGTGTCCCAGGTGACCCGTGTTATTAGGAATAATGGCCATGAATAAAATAAAGATGTCCCTTGCTCCTAGGATTCACGGAAATTAGCTAGAAATTCATTCCATAGGTATTGAGCCCAATTGAAAGAAACACCCTTCGCACACCATCCAGCCATCTGGATCACATAGGTGGGGACAGTCACAACCTGGCACTTCCTCATTAGCTTGGAGGCTAAGAGCCTAGTACCCATCTATGTATCCGGGTCATTGATAGTCTAGATCATAAACCCTGGCTAATTTCGACGCACTGTGTAGGTCGTCCGTACATAAGTAGGGGTAGTTGCTTCATACTTTTTGCCTACCCATTCTAACGGTTGCGGCCCTTGCATAGGAAGGCCTGTAATCTTGTGGATGAACGTAACATCAATAGGGACCTTATCTCGAATCCGTAAGCAGCCATTGTGAATGAGGGCAAGGAACTGGCGAGCCAACCAATATGTGATGTTGTAATGGCCGAAGTGAGGCATTTGGAGCAGATTCAAAAGTCCCGAACCAGCCAAGCCACATACCCAGTGGTAGGGCACCACCATGACTCCATCATTGCCCTGGATTGTATCAAATTATAATATAGGGGATAATTCACGAAGGGTTTCAAAATCCGCCAAGTCATGATCATCAAACTTGACCTCATGGAGTCATCCGCAAGGATCACTGATGACAGGGACCTCTCCCAAGGTTATGGGGGGTTTGCAGATAGGTGACCAGGCCATCCAAATTTTTGGGCATTTGGATAGAAGGCCTACATGGGCGAACGAAGGGAGGTAACCAATATAGTGGGTTAGCAGGCAAAGCACCCTCCTGTGCATCCAGATCTAGAGGTGATGCTGGCAGAGACTTGGCATGTCTTGGGGAAGTCCAAGGCTTTCTGGTAGCCCACCTCGCTACTTTTAGAGATTTTCCCGAACCTTGTGCCTTTTCCTTGCCCTTCCTTGTGATTGGAAAATGGGGAAGTTCCTCCAGCTCAGACTCAACCTCCATTGTTTCTTCGACATCAGGCCTCGTCAGGGCTGAGGGTTCGGTAGGGTTAGTGGCCAGCATTAGTGCATGAAAAATGAAGCCCAGACCTGGGTGACTGCTATCATATGGGGTGGATCATCCCGAAATGAGAGGGACAGTGTCAACACGAAAAATGCAATTTCTCAAGTGTTTCCAAGGAACGAATGAGGAGAGCAAGTTGTGTAAGTGAAACGGTGCCTCTGACTAAATTACCCTGCCCTCTTTATAGTACCCCCAACCATGAAATGGTGAGGTAAAATTTATCTCAGGCGGGTCCCCTAGGAAACGGTAAAAAATCTTCATAATTTTTTCAATTAAATGCCCAGGAGTCGCTCCTTCCATTGGCAACTTTTTCTTTTTACCAATGGGTACTGTTCCAACTGCTAGTTTTCGTATCACTGGTAGGCTCGACCCATCTGTCACACTAGGGTCACCCACCTGCATTGGTTGCATGTCTTCCCCCAACATAGGCTTGCTTCCTAGGCAAGTCATGACCCATGCCAACGAGGACCTTATTTTATGTGTAAGTGAGGGTGTAAGGGGGGTTGTTTTCAGAAGTGTTGGCTTAACCGTAGCTATTTTTTTTTTTAGAGGTGGCCGGATGTATGAGATCTCTACTTCCTAATGCTATAGCTAGTGTTGAGTGCAGTTTAATGAAATTTTTTAATGGGTCAGCCTGACTCTTTCCCAGGGTTGGCCTGCAACAACCACTACTTCCTAGTCCCATCAGGGTCCTTACCTCTAATGAAATGCAGTGGACGTCTTTTGTGATTCAAAGACAACGCAATGTAGAGATGTCACCTAACCGGTTCTTCCAAGTCTCTATTTCCCCATCGGGATCAGATAAGCCTTCAATATTCCCTCCCCCACATAGTATTTCATCCCTTGTTGGGTGGCCCGTGTCTTGCGCAATTAGCTTATAGATATAGTCCACATCCTCCTCCTTGGTTACTGGCTCCATGTAACATTTAATTTCCGTAGGATCTAATGGTATGATTACCCTGGTGCCATTATTTTTGAACACCATGCTTCTTTTTTTTAAGTTAATGATACCACCCATGTCGATGGCCCAATCTAATCCTAGTAGCACAGGGTAAGAGTCTGCATCCTCAATGATTTGAATGACTTCAAATTTAGACTAGACATTTACTCATGCAATATCTACCATGACCCGTGATAGCCTTCCCAACGGTACAATATTTTGATGATTAGCCATGTGTAGCTGGATAGAGGAACATTCCAACTTAGGTTCACCTATCCATTGCTAGGTCTATTTAGGTAATACATTGGTGTCCGATCCGAGGTCTAAGATAACCTAATCCATCTCGTAAGTGCTGATCTGGGCTGTTAACCACATCTCCCTCCCAGTGCGTTTCAGATACCTGTACAATTTGTATATGTCCTTAATATCGGGGGCCACAGTGGGGCGCATTGCACAACTATCTATTAAAGCCTGCAGACTTTGTACTACCCTTGGGTTTCGTAGTAATTTTATACATGCCTGTATGAAAGGTTTGACCTCCTTAGCTGCCTTAAGACCCTGAGGGAGTAGGTATGTAGGTGCCTTGGTCCCGAAGAAGTCCCTTCGAGCTTTCATAAACATTTCCTTTGCTTTTTCCAGGTCCAGTATTTCTTTTTTACCAACTACCTTGTGGATCATCGTTCTAGCTTCGACATTCTCGTCAATCCCTCTAGTAGCCATCCCACTGCGTGTGACAACATTTATGCTTGGGTTATGCTCAACCTTAACCCTCTGCACTGTCTGTGTAGGTGGGATCTGCTTCTCCTGTATTTTCACTATCAAGACTGGACAATCTTCAAGCATATGGTCCAACTGTCTGCAATACCTGCAGGACTATCTCGTAGGGTTTGGACAATCCTTCGCAAAATGCCCTGTGTCTCCACAGTTATAGCAGATCAATTGGCCTTGGCTCCAACTTTCGCTCCCACTTAGGCCTCCCTCCCTACTTCAGGGAGAGTTTTGCGAGGCGAGGTCTGACTGTACGTTATACACATTTCCCTGATCCATTACTAAACCATATGTCTGGCAGTTTTGCTCATCATGCCCTACTGAATGATAGAACTAACAAAAGTGCTACTTTTGTTCACTTGGGCCCTCTCTTCCTAGGCTAGGTCCCTCACTTGACCCTGGGTGCCTTTGGCATAGGTCCTCTGTATGCCCTGATACTTGAAATTGTAAGCACCATAGTTTTGCACCGTCATCCCTTCCATGTTCCTGCCATAGGTCCTAAATCTCCATGCGCGTTTCCCTGATCAGTGCCTTGATTTTCTGTACTCCTAACAAAGCATCTATCCTAGGCGTAGACTCTAGTTTCATACCTATTTCCAAATATTTGTCTTGAGAGTCGAAATTCTGGTGGCTCATAGGTACGTGTAGGTGAGGTAGCAGAATAGAGATGAACCATTCAGTATGCTGCCTGTCGTCATACTTAAATCCTTCCTCTTTGATTGTTGTCTTTAGTCGTTGATCAATCTCACATACCGACTCAGATGCACCTTGCTTGAAGTTATTTACTTCTGCTACCACCTGAGAGTAAGATTTTGGCTTTTAGAATTGTTGCTTCAGAGCGTCCTTAATATATTGAATAGATCTACTCCCTTTCTGAGAGACGTATCAGATGTATTAGTCAGACGCTCTCTCTTCAAATGCCAGGGACAGCTACGCCCTTTTCATAGTATCGCTCACCACCCCTTGTGTAGTCCATACCAAGTCTGCAACGAACCAAAATCGGTCCATTTCCTCCTCAACCGCATCTTTAAAGATAGGTAATTTCAAGTGCGCTGCCATGTCCCCCTCTCGAGTGTTTCGGTTGAGGTTTTGTTCTTACATGGTTTTCACACCAGTATAGCTATCTCTTTGAATGAGCTATAGCCAAATTTATCCCCTTCTAGATTTTTTTGATAGTACTCATCACTTCGCATCATACTTTCACCCAGAGTGGAGCTCATTCACTCACACCTGCTCTTCTTCGTTGTCAGTACTCTCTTGTCAATACCGATCCCTTTCTCATAATGGTCCAGGTCTTGGAAACAGAACCATTTGTTCGCTCGAGGGTTCTTGACCTAGGTTCAGAGTTCAAGGTTTTCCAACAAACCCCTATCCTACTAGCCCTTTCAGCAGTCACCTACTTGCGTAGGTAAAAGTATCACCCGAAGTAGTATGGGTGGGTGCTGGAACTAGGTTTCTGCACCCTGAGCAAGGATAGGTAAGGTAAGGAGCGTTGCGTTCTACCTCAAGATGTCTAGATCTCCCCAAGCATCACTTATGGGCCTCTTTCCGCATCCACGTGCGCAAGGTTAATTTTACTATGGGGTTCAATAATCATATACTTCAAGACAGTAGCTCAACATTGCATATACAGAACAAAATAGATCTAGATGTAGTAAAACACTTACACAAAAATTTCGTAGCTGAATACAGAATACACATAAAATAGTAATTACCAATGATTCGCATAAACAGTACACATAGATTCCATTCCCAAATAGGCTTTTGTATTCATTAATTCATCAACTTCCTCTTACAATACCCATCCCAACGTGCTCACACATCCAGCAGGATTCCTTCCCCAAAAACCCAAATAGACTTACTAAAACACAATTCACATCAATATCTCTTCATTGCCTACTTACAATTCAAAATGTTCCTCTATTTATAACAATCTAGCCTAATATTTCCTATGATCCGAAAACCACAGTTTTCAGACCCCAGGTTTACCCTTCGACCCATTACAATGCTTTCGAGGCTCCGACCCACCCCAAAACCCCGCGCTAGTCTAAATATACTAAAAAATATACAAAATTGGACCACTTTTGCAGCTCATAGGGGACCCTGTTCCAACAGTCCTGGAAAGTGACTTCCGCCACTCCCAGAATGGCGCACTTTTTGGGTCAAAAGGTGCCCAAAGGCTCACTTATCGAAGGATTTTGTGTGAAAAATCATTTATGTCCAGTTGAAATTTGAGTTTTCCTCAAACCTTAGAGATTTTTTAATACTATCCAAATTCTATAATGTCTCTTAGGCCCATAAATCCTTCTGCCTAAGATTAAATAATGTCATCTTTTCCTGTACTATTTTCCAGTGTTAACAGTTTTCCCCTAATGTGTGAGGTCTAGGAAGAATTGTATAGCTGAAATAGATTATAGTTTCTTTTTTGTATAATGTGTGCAGAGAGAGAGATACTTGTGTGTATCTCGGAATTGGAGACAACCTACACTGGTTCGAAGAACAACCATGTCCTGTGGGACCTCTATAAGAAAATATAATACAATATATACAATTTTTCTACCAGGTGGGCATGTCCCAGGCTTGTAATGTTGTGTCTAGTTAAACAAATATATTTGATAGATACATGTTCTGTCTGTGTCACTAATATGGTAGTGAGATTTTGTTTTATGACGACAACCGTTGACACCCTCAGGGGCATTTTTCCTTTGGCAATAGGTGGAATGTGGTATGCATGTGTGTAAACTTGGTATGTAATATAGCTTTGCATTGTACATATAGGTTTTGGCTGGGACCTTCTCGTGTAAGCATTGTTGGAAGAGACACTTCTAAAGGCACAGTTCTTTGACGAATTTAATCAAAGTGCAATGGTTATAAGGTACGATACCATCTTGACATGAAAGAGTGTGTTGTACTCAAATGTTAGAAGGATCGATGAAATTTGTGGGCAATGATGTCTCCCACAGTGCCACCCCAAGATGCCCCTTTTTTGGAGAGTGGCATGCCAAGGTACTGCTTCCTTTTTGGAAAGTAGGTGTCAGAGTCGACAGAAAGGAATCCTCAACAAAATGAGGGGGTCGTTGATATGGGGGATCACGATCCTGAATGTGATGGGTTTAACATAGGCATGGTTGCAAGGGGTGGCTGAAAACTGATGATGGGGATTCAGTCGCCCAAGGTCGAAGTATAATAAGAAGCTTTGTGGGAGTCATAACTAGTTGTGATTGATAAATCCTTAGAGTCGGTAGGACTTCTAGGGCGGGTATAAACTGGTTATGAATGTCATCATGGATTTTGCGTGAGCGTGGTATATTTCGACCAGGGGTGTTCAGGGACTTCTATCATGGGATAAAATATGAATGAGTGGGTGGATGATGAAGTGCACCGTTTGCGATCTTTGTACACTTAACAAAAGAATAAAATAATAGGATTTGGTTTGTACAAAACATAGAGGCGAGTGCCCCAAAACATGAAAGTGTTTGCTCACTGATGATGTGAGGAGGATGTTTATCTGAGGGTTGGGGCCCGATTGGTTGGTCTCATGCATGAGGTTGATGAATCAGATGAAAAAGTATCGCAGATGGGATTATGCTGAATGAGGTATGGTGGGCCAAATGCGAGGCGCAGTAGTGAACTTTTGATCTGCTTATACAACCTGACCATCCGAGAAAGGGGTTTTATTGATGGTAAAACTTGACCTTATTCATGGTGGATGAATTGGCATGAGGTGCTTCTTGGACTAAAGTGATATGGCCATGGGGTCACTTTTGTTGTGATATATTGTCTACTATGGGTGACGAGCGCCATGGAGGGAAGGCTCTACCAACCAACAAGGATGTTTATCATGTGAAGCGCATGGTGATGATAAACACGGTTGGATAGATGGAACCTATGGTTGATTTTTGATGGAGAAATGAGGTCAAGATATGCAGAGTTGTCTGGGATGCTATCATGCTAGGGGTAGAATGATACCTACATTGGAAATTTTAGTGAATGGAGTTGTGGATGGTTTGCGAGATTTCCTGCAAAAAAAAATACCTCACATGCAAGCATCTTATTTATAAAATATTATTGAGATTCACGAGCTTTAAAAAAGAAGATGAGAGAGGGTATACCTGCCAGCGCTGAATTTTTTTTTTTGGGGACAATGAATGTGTGGCATCACCTCTGCTTGGTATGGACTGTTGATCACAGTGTTGCTTTCGTTTCGGAGAACATACTTTATGATCTCTCATTATGGTCCTCCAAAATTTTTGAAAAGGGCGATATATAAGTGAATATGGCCCTAATTCAATTCATTTGTACTTGTTTGATTTTTGAGAAGTCAGAGGCTTCTGCAGAGCATTTCTTGCCATTGTGGTCAACCTGAGCACCAGGGATTAGGGACATCATGCCCAGGTAACCTCCATGATGTCCTCCACTTTAATTTTTTCAGTCTGAGGGTGCCAGGGTCCATACAAAACTAGTTTGTATGGATTCTAAGCCATCCTTACCCTAGATTGTGTGGGTGATCAGGGTAAGAGTGCGCCCTCTATGCATATTTTTTGGGGTTTTACATACCTTATGTGTTTTTTTCCCCTATTTTTGCATGTATTATGCATTCCAATGAGAAATATAGGCATGCCTTTAGCGCGACTATCTGAGGGACATGCGCGCAAAAGGACGAGGCAATTTTTTTTTGGATTTTTTGCCTATTTTTGATGTTTTTTCAGTTGCTGATGGGTTCCTGTTTGGATGAAAGGTTGTTGTGGAGGGAGCGTGATTGGCTGAAGCTCTAAACTGCATTATCCACTGAGAGTTAAGCACGCCAACATTTGGCACAATGGGGGCTCCTGAATTTCATGGAGAACAAGCTTCTTCGGTCATAGGATCATTTGATGTGTTACTTGATCCAGCATTGGCACAGAAGGCATAACATATTTGTGTTACGTGAGACTAACCTTGCTATCTATCTTGAGATGGATGTATACTTTGTGACCAGGATACTACCTCATGGTGAGGCATTGCGGTATCCACTCCCTTCTAGGAGAGTGGATTTGGAGAGGTTTCAGGTGCATCAATGTGGTGGAGTGCCCCTTACGAATGAATGCATTAGCATTTCCTTAGAGAGAGAATTGGGCGAGTGGTGCACTCTGGAATCTATTGTGTGACTTTCAGGGTCATCAACTCCACATCGTTCATCGAGCTCACAAGTTCGAGTCTTGCGCTAGCTGAGGGCCGGGCACTTTTTCAATTTTTCCCGCTTCTGCTATCATGGGATGGTGAAGGAGATTAACAAGGTCTGAAATGGATCCAATTTTTCTATGTACACCAATATTCTATGTAGCATCATGTACGAGAGTGTGGTGTTGTTGAGACCGGTGGTGGCAGTGCCTCCTGGGGGACCAAGGGAGCGTCGCATGACGAGGTAGGCTCCCATGATGCCGCAAGGCGGTGGGGATATGGTGGGGTGTTACTAAAATGCCACAACAAAAGACTAGTTTGAAGTCAACCCCTAAATTTTTGTCCCATTCCCATATATAGGGATGAACTTCTAGGGGGATCATGAGATGGGTCTCCCTCCTGGTTATGCCTAGGGGCCATTAGGTATGTTTTTCTGTTTTCTACATTTATTTGAGTATATAATTTTTATCTATTTTGATGGTGAGATTGACATAGTTTTGGTTACTCTTGTAGATTTTGGCGAGGTATGTCACCCCGTGGCTCGATTGGTTGGTCACGGTGCTCTTCAGAGACCTTGGGGTAGTCATGGCTGGCTAGTATGAGATCCTACATAGCCTCAAAGTGGTGGACCTAGTGGTGGTGCTGGCCCTTCAGGAGAGGGTAGCAGCTCAGCTACTACCGATTCTGCGGCCAAGCGAGCTCATGGCGATACGGATGTAGTGCGTGCTGATGCAGCAAAGGCTCGTATTGCTAAGCTGACTACTCAGGGGTCAGTTCTTGAGGATGCATGGGATTGAGTGTACCGATTAACCCGGGGGATTCCTTCTGGAGGCTTTTTGGATTATCTCAAGGAGGTTTGGCTGGAGACGCTGATGGCCTAGGAAAGAGACTATCAGCCTATTTTACATCGGGTGGTAGTCTTATTTTTTACGGCAGCTCTAGTAGTGCTACAGGGAGCGGCTGTGGGTCCAAGTGCCCCACCTAGGGGAGCACCGCCTTAGAGTTTATTTGTACATAGGGAGAGCACCCATTATGAGGATGCTTCCCCTTATTATTGATGACTTTTTGTATATCTTTGGGCTGGCCAATGGGTTAGTGACACTATTTTTCTTAATGAGACATATTCATCATGATATATACAAGAGATATTTCTTATGGCTCTACATGTTGTGACCTCTATTTCTATTTATGGATGATGTTATGTTGATGGATATCTATGTTTTCTATGTTTTTGTTTTTATGTGTGATGGCTTATTCGAGATGTATTCCAGTTTAGAATATTGTTAGCTATGCGATCAACTATTTGGTTTTGACTCCTTGGTACATGTGTAAATGTAATATAGTCAAATTGTTTGCTTAATCTTTTTGCACGCAAATATTCTCTAAATAGATGTGAATATCTTATCTCAAATTTTTTATTTAAAAACAACAATAATAACTAGGAATAGAGGTATACATGCATATGGCTATTCCCTGATGGAGGGCGTCGCACATAAGTCTGATGACGGCGTCGTATTATGCCTGATTTTTTGTTGCTAAAATGATACACACACTGTTGGTGCAGATTCATGATCGGTTAGGGTGATAGATGACCCAGGTAGCTGCTACTAAACTTTAGGACCATCTTGATGCTCCATCAGCAAATCCAATGTAAGGTTCGAGTTGGTAATCCATTGCAACACTCGAGAGGGTTTTGTAATAAGTCTTTCGATCAAAAATTTAAAGTGTATGTTAGCTCTAGGGACTCCCACACTTATTCCTTACGACTCAGAGGGTCCATCAAATCTTTGAAATAATTATAGAAGGAGGACTAAGTTTCTTAGAGGATGAGAAACCATTTGGTAAGGGGGTCATGATGAGCTCTATCAATAGGTACATTTGGAGGGGTCAATTGTCACCTTTTTTCCTTATTCAGCCTCTTTTGCTCACATTTTAATTATGTTATGGTCTTATGTTTCTAGTATATACGGTGATTAAGGCTTGTCATACTCTGAATGCCTAACATGAGTTCAATGTAATAAAATCATGAATATATTCCATTTTTTATGAATATTTTTCCATTAAATATCAGAGTAGACAACAAGGAGATATTCTAAGGGGGTTTTCCATATCCTTAACTCCAAAGTACAACCAAGGGATCCTCGATATTCCCTCCAACAACTCAAAATCAAAGGCATCGAAGAAAACTCAAGATCAAGTGCACCAAAGCTACACTTCAGTTGCAATCAAATTGGACACATCACCTACTTTTTAGGGATTTATTGGTAGCTACCCTATAGGTTAAATAGGACCGAGAAAGAGCTCATTAGGATTCAAACTTTAAAGGAATTTAATAGACTATTAGCTCTTGTAATAGGTTTTTGAGACTTTCATGTTGATGTAATGAGACTATTTTCTTCAATAAAATGAGCATTCCGATTGTGCTTCACTGATCTAGGTTCATAGGGCTAGGATTGTGGGTTAGGTATCAATCCATTGACCTTAGTCTCTCTTTAGTATTCATTCTTTACTTTTATGTCATGTTAGTTAGCTATATTATGAGTACTTAGGTAGTTTGGTTACTTTTCAATTCACTATTTTTAGTTTGTTTCCATTTTTTTTGCTCTATATTAAGCTTTCTTACATGTTGGTAGAATAGTTTATAAAGTTATAAATGTCTTTGTGAAGCCTCACCCCCTCATATTTCTCATTAGAGCTTCAGGAGAGTAGAAATTCTCCAGAGGCCAAAATTTATTTTTAATTTATGATTTCTTGGAATGAATAGTTTTGTTGTTATAGTTCCATGAACATGTTTAGAATGACATGTTATATTTTTATTTGTAGCATAAATTAGGCTTGCTTTCCAAATTCCAGTCATCTTTTCCATTTCATTCATCATGTAATCTTCAATATTTTCTGTATGAACAGTTAGCTTGCTTGTAGATTCAACTAACACAATAAATGAGGACTTCACCGACACCTTTAGCTTCATTTATCACCCTTCATAAACCTTCTTTTCCTCAAAATCACCATCAGCCATGTTGTCATATTTTTAATCTTCCCATAGTGAGAAAACCCTAGAGGTGCAACACAAGATTCTCAAGATGTTATGAGCTTTTCCAAGGGGTTGTCCACCTTCCACTCATCCAAAAAAACCTTCACTCCACCTTCCATACACTTTTCTCACCCATTTTTGGCCTTGGATTTACCTCGGACAATTTCCCTGTAGAAATTCAAAAATTTTCTATAGCACAATAGGAAACATGTAGAAGCACTTGCAACAGCACCAGTTGACCCCTCCTTAAACCCAAAAAGCACCATCCATCTCATCCAGGCCTAGAAAAACCACCCAAACACCTCCAGCCTTGCACCCATGAGTTCAAGCCATTCATAACTCACCTTGCACTTTCTCCTCCTAGCTATAAAAAAATGCATTTACAAGCATATTTAGGTCATGATTAGCATCATGATTAAAATCATGATGAGTAGAGCATGAAGTAGACATAGTTTTTTTTTCCATTTTTCCTAGCAAAGTGTGATTAGGTTAGTTTCCTTTATGCAATTTCAATTCAACAATTTACTTCATGCAAGATGCCTAGTTTGCTTGGATTTCTTATCATAGCTTAATGTATAGATTTATTTCACTAAAAAGTAGCTAGATGTGCTTTCCTGCTATAGAATAGTAGTTTTCTTGCTAATAGAGTAATGACTTTTGAAAAAATTGTATCCCTAGGTCCAAATTCATAAGTGTGACATACTTCATTCCAAAACCCTAAGAATAACACCCTTTCATAGAGTTCAGGAGAGGATGACATGAGTAAAATTCATCTATTGTGTATATAGAACTGTCACCTCAATTTTATATGAACCCCGGGTTGATAAAGTAAATTAGTGAAGCCTCTGGGAGTTGCATCATTCTTGATGCAATACTAGGGCTCCCTAGTACACTAGGTGTAGATGTATGTGTTGTATGCCACTATATGTATATGTATTGTGTGGTGTATATCCCATGTGTGGATGTATATGTACATGATTGAATAGAATCAAAGGAATTGGGTGCTCACCCAGTGTGGAAACCTATCTGGCATGGGTACAAAAGGAAAAATGAAGAAGTAAGGACCGACGAAGGATACGTATCGATATTTTATTTTAGTTCTATTATGCATGTGATTTGTGATTCTAAGTTATGATGGTAACATATGATTTATAATTATGGTTTACGACGATTGCGTGTGATTCATGATTTTGACATATGAGGGTTTTGTTTTCAGATAACTGCATGTGATATGTTTAGACATGATGATTTTCTCAAATAGTTAGTTTGACTTGTGTTACAGGAAGTAAACATAACTGCAAGTGTACAAGATTGACAGGCCAACAATGAGGTCTCATTTTAATTTATTTTGAATCTAATGAAAATTATGTGCATCATATAAGAAAGCAAGAAAATTCCTGCTTGAATGGTTGAAATTTATTGCAAGCATTATCAACAACAACAAATGGAATTGAAACCTGTAGTAGTATGTTGTTAATGCACTTTAGGAGAATGGATATTGTGGGACACTGGTACCAAATAATGTCCATTGATTTCCATGAGCATTCAATCATTGGTATTATGGTTTTGAGGCATTTATATGGATTTGTTTTTGTATCTTCCATTGGGATGAATCCTTGCCAAGGGATGGATCACTTGGGATAGGGGATGTTGGTGAAATTGGAATTTTATTGACTGCACAGAAGGGGATTATCAAATTTCCAAATGGAATATGTAGTAGAGAAGGGAAGGTCATGGATGAAATTATTTTGGTCATTATAATTTCCAGATGGAATCAGATGCACATTGGGAGTGTGCCCTGGAACAATGAATCAATAGCTTTTCACTAAGGATATAGTAGCGCACGATTGCAGCACTCAACATTGGATGCATCTTTGACTTTGGCAGTGGATTCTGGACTTCCTAGGAAGGAGGTGAATCTTGGTATTATGTTGAGGGTGGAGGTGTTATCCTCTGGATTCCATTATTTATTGATACATGCGTCATATAATTTTATTTCCTAGTTGAGGAAATGTGTATATGCGTATATATGTATATTATTGTAAATTTTGTATCGACTTGGATTATAAAGCTCGAAAAATAGTATGGTTATTTTTTGGTTGAAGAGAATGTGCATAAGTAGATGTGGTTCTTATTTTAAATATCGTAATGAGATAGATGTTATAAATCTCTAGTAAATTGTATTATTGTCATGTTTTCAACAAAATTTCATTGTAAATACTGTAACGAGTTGTGTTATAAAGCTCCATAGACACTATATATTTTTTTAGTGGTTGGTTGGTTTATAAGTGTCATTGAACACCGAGGATTGTGTTCCCCCAAGGGGAAGGGTTCTATAATAGTCCTGGTATGAATTCATGTAAATATATATCAAGCCATGGTTAATGGGAAAAACATCCTAGCATGTGTTCATTTCAGTTGTTATGGATAAAGGAAAATGGTAAAGGAAATGGAAAAATATTTGGAAAGGAATGAGGCATTAATTGGAATTTTATTTATGAAAATAATGGAAATTATGAGAAAAGGAAGGTGAAATGTCACGTGTCGCATATGACGAAGAAATTGGAGGAAAATAATAGAAAGTGAAGAAAATAAAGGCCTCATTGATAAAAAGGTTTATGAGGATCAGTTTGTAACATTTTGTCACTTCATTTTTGAAGTTCTTTCATTATTCTCTCCCTCTCTCTCTTTCTCTCTCTCTCTCTCTCTCTCTCTCTCTCTCTCTCTCTCTCTCACTATTGCACATAGAGTTTCTTGGAGAATTTTGGCATTGGACCAAGAAACGAAAGAAAATAGGGAGGAGTAGGAAAAAAGTAGCTATAACAAGATTCTTGAGAGGCATCAATTTGCATCTTTATTTTCCTTGCTAGATCTAGAATTTGTGGCATTGAATGTGGTTTTTTTCTATCATTGGATGCGTTTTTCCTGGCGTGACATTGTTTTTCATCCTATCCTTTCAATTTCTATACATGTTTGATGAGATGTGTTTCTCATACTTAGGTTGAGTTGGATTGTTGAATGGATTCAAAGCTGAGTAGGGTGGCTCTCCGAAATGAAAACACATGGCCTAGTGTTCCCTGAACTGGAATTTGGATCACGGTAAAGCCATTGGAATAGTAACCCCTAAATTAGAATGTGGGTTGTAACTTGTGGTAAAGCCAAATTGTGCTCCTTACTGGGCCTATGAATCCTCGTCGGTGAATGGTAGGATATACGGTAAATACAAGAGGTGGAGTTCTCTCCATTGGGCCAAGTAGTCCCAGGATGGGATGTACGGTAAATATTTGATAGTGGGTATCATTGTAGGGTATAATGATCCCTAGATAAGAATGTAGATTATAGTAAATACTAAGATACTAGGCAAAGAACTCTGGTAGCATTCTTGGTTTTTTGGTTCTGCTGGCTGGTTATGAGTCCCACATTCATGCTTGGAATTGGCATGGGGGTGATTGCATGAAGAGAGATTTGGCTTAGCCAAACTATGGTTGGTTGGAACATGGATGTCCCATCTCCAGTTGGTTTCTAGATTCATTAATGAAGCGATCATTCCTTTTGTATTTGATGTAAATATGCGTTTTTTTCTATGTGGATTCTATTTTTCCTCTATCCATGGTATTTATGTTGTTATTATGGTTGTTATAAGGATGTATTTTATCAGTGATGATGTATCTCTCTATCCACGTTTTTACTTGTAAATGAAAGCACAATGTATCTATTTCCAAATAGGTTGTCTTGCAACTAATGATTTAAGGGAGCAACGCTTCTTAGCAATTCTCAGGTAACCATGAGACCCCAATGCATAGATTTGTTGTTTACACATGTTGTTTCAATTCTTGTGACATGTTTGATAAGATACTTGTCATGGAAAGGAGGGATCCAAATGAGTTATCATTTATGTGATTTATTTTGTATCATTGTCCTATTTTTATTTATCATCTCTAAACTTGTCATGAAGTTCTCGGAAGAGAATTGGGTTCTTTTCTAGAGAAGGTGGCTCAAATCTCAGGGACGTTTGCACAAAACAGAGTATTTAGGGTTGTGGCCACTGGAATGCAGTGTTATGCCTATGGCTATGGCTCAAACACGTCAAAATGTCACTTTGACCCAGTGGTAAGAGGCATAAAGGGTTGGATTATCTACCGGGGGTGTTTTTGTTGTTATTGTATAAGGTCTGCATGTTGTGTTTATATTGATTCCACTCCCTTAAGGTCACCTATGAGGTTGACTCTCATTATAGTAGCCTCTTGTCACATGTTTACTCTTGTTGGCTAGTTACTTGGATGGATGTGGGAATAGGGTGTTACAACCTAAGTGATCCATGTCTATAGTAAATGCCATGCTCATGACTTATATCATTTTTCAATCCTTCATATGATATGATGCATGAACCCCTCCAACATAGTTTCAACCTTAGTCATACTTATGATTTTTTTAATATTAGGCCACTCTAGATCCCTCTCAAGAAGTGACACTTGAAGTTCATGTCATGTGCGCCATCTGTCTATGTGTCAATATGCAAACCACAGTTCTGATCCATCCATTTGACGAGATCACAAATGGATGGTTTTGATGATCAAGGTAATCGAACGGTGATAATAACTCACTTTAAAATCTGGTTGGATTGAATACCCTCTCAAAATTGTCATTTGGAATTGTGTTCATCTCTACAAACCAAAATTTATGGGTGATAGCCTAGGATTTTATTTCTAGGTATTGTACTCTTCTTTGTAGACAGATATTTCCGTGGAAATAGATTATGATTTCATCTTTGCGTATTATGTTTTTCTCAAATAATTGGTCGTATCTTTTTTTTCAAAGAAATTTTGTTCTTCAACTTTCCTCGTGGTAGCTTAATAAACTTCAAGCACCAAGTAACCAATTGTGTACATTATATTATTTTCATTATGTTAATGAGGGTTTATAAATTGAAACTTCAACTCTTTTCTATTTCATCTTAAGTCACGTGAAATAGAAACCTCACTAACAACATCTTTATTTTTCATTGTGGGACCTTTCAAAGGCCTATAAAAATTATTTTGTTATTTATAAATTGATTTAGGTTTTTAGAGCCTCATTAATTTTTCAAAGAAGTAACTCTGAAACAACTCCCCTTGAAAATATTTATTTTCACACATTTAGCTCAAGATCCTAGGAAAGATAAAAGTTAGTTTGATGTTGCAATCACTTCCATTGATTTTAATCCATGAAACCATATGTATTTTCCCATCTTAGGTCCCTTAGTCACATATGGTATACATGATTTAAATATTCACATTACAGTTTAATTATTAAGATAATTCTTCGTGCATATATTTCTCTTAGGGTTAAAGTGAAAAAAATATGAGGGTTTCCTTTCATTAAATGTCATTTACAAGACTTTGATTGAGAACATTGTTTGTTGTGGAACCCTCTGACAACATACTTTCAAGCTTATGATGAATGCAGAGGTATTGACCAGCATCAAACCATACTTTTCTACTCTCGATACTAGGGTTTTGGTTCTTTAGATTATTCCTCGATGTTATTGCATATTCTCTTTTTATTGTTAAGGGTTTTTCTCATGTGAGTACATGAAGGTGTCTCATAATAAGGGTTTTCACAGTGGAGACCCTCTCATATTTTTGAATGTAAACACATTGTGTCTTTGGTATAAAGGCTCGTTGTGGTTGCAACTTCCAAATAAGTATCAAACTATAACAGTTTTCTATATGTCTTTTCACTTTTTTTTTATTGAATATTTAGATTTTTTTTTCTTCATATCATATTTTAGAGAAAAGGGTTTTGATCTTGTGAAACCATTGCCACAACTACTTGAAGACTTTTTTGGTAAATTTAATTTTATATTTAAATTTTGAATCTGATTTTATCTTTAATAAGGGTTCATATAATACAACATCCTTTTTAAATGAACTATAAAGCATATTTCCACTAAAAATTTAGAATCTAATTTATCATTGAATGCAGACTAAATCATCATTGTTAATTAATGTAAACCATGTCACATGGAATTATCTATTGGCGATTTTTAAGGGCAGGTTTTCACTCCGACAAGATGCATCTATGTCTTGGACTGTTAATCCATTTCCTTAAGTCCTACAAAAATAAGCTCCTAAATCAAACAAAAAATTAACCTCAAAATAATTATTCAGACTTTATAAGACTTTCACTCCTACAAAATGTCTCTATAACTTGAACTCTTAATCTATTTCTTCAAATTTTAAAAAATTAGTTATAAAACTAAACAGAAAGAACTACCAAAGAATAATTATTTTAAATTCACAGCATAATATATATTTTACAATTTTATATATTCATGAATTTCAATAAAATGGTAAACTATACACACCCAGAAAACAAAATATAGACGAACAAAGTATTTCCTTTTTTGACCTTAATTCTCAGATAATATCTACGTTACAACTATTTCCCTTTTTGTTTCGGGTTCGAAAGTTGAAGCGTCCGGTTAGGCGAATCGTTCATTCTGGGCATCAGATATAAAGAAAATTCTGTTAATCAAAGTTTCCATCTACTCTCCAACAATGGCCGATGCAGAAGGTGGCATTCAAAAACTGGAGTTTAGATCTCCAGAAGATGGTGCGTGGTATCCAGTAACCATCAAGTATTTACAGCTTTTCGGAACCGCATTCTTCGATGTGCACTACGAAAGCGGACCTCTAAGAGGGCAGGTTTATAGCGTCAATATGAAAGACAGTAACCTCATCAAAGAAACGAGAGCCAGATTTCGATGCGAGTCCATTAAATTCCAGGATTCGCAGCACGGCGAATTGCTAAGCTGTTCCAAGATATGTGCAGAACGCAACGATCTTCAGTACTTTGATGCATCTGTCAGACAAGTTCCCTAATTTTTTACTTTATTTTCTATTTCCTGCAGAATTATGACTGATTGCTGATGTTTCTTTAGATTACAATTTTATATCTAGATTAAAAGATTTTCAAATATTGGATTGGTTTTTAATTTTTTTTTGGAACTAAATAGACTAAATCTTTTGATCTAATTGTAATATCACATTTTATGTTTTTGAGACAATAGTATTATTACGGGTATATAGTCATCTTAAATAAGGATCTAGCATAAATCTTTCTCCTCATGTATAAACTTTTCTAGAGTGCAAATATTATTATGTAAAAAAATATATCAATCTAATGAAATGAAATTCTAAATTACAACTATTAACAATAAATTCGAAATTATAATTATAAACAAAAATATTTATTACTTATTATTTTATATAAAAGATAACTTTAAACATTATATTTTAATATTTATTCACATTTTCAATTAAAAAAAAATATTAATTAATTTAATATATAAAAACAGCTATTCACTTTACAAATCCTAATCCATATAAAGACAGCTATTCACTTTACAAATCCTAAGCCATAAGTACTTACAGATTTTATTAACAACCTTGCTAAAAAATTTAGGTTGCAAAAACCTATTGTATAAAAGTCATAGAGCGTTATTATTCATGGTAACCTGTCATCTCATGGATCCAACCAGCTTTACCATTCATGAAGAGTACCCTTCATTAAGATGTAATCTGCCATCTCAGAAATTTTGAAAAGCGGATGGCCACAACAAATCTGTAATTCTGACTGGAAACCTGCTCCCCTGTCCCTGTAAACAGTGCTAAATCTAACTCATAAATGGAAAGTGGTATGCAATTTAACAATTAACAATATGAAATTTCATGGATGCTAAAGGGTTTATGGGGAAGGGATGGCCATCAGGAAACTGCTTCTCTCTCAAATGTATTTTTTAATTTTTTTGGTGAAATTTGGTAATTATTGAATTTGATAATTATAATTTAAATTGTATTTTTGAACGATAAATAAAAATATTAATAATAAAAATATATTTTTTTTATTTTATATATACATAAGTTATTTAACATAAATTTCCAAATAATTTATTAAATATCTTATCAAAAATATTTTTTACAATATATTTATTTTTTAAAACATACTTTTTAATTTAATTTTTTTATTTTAAAAACCTGAAGATTTACACATCACTCACAATATATTGTAGAATAAGCCTAGCCTCAATTACATCATTATTATGCACGCATCTGATATGGCATCACATATGATTGATAATGATTGCAGGTCCAATCAATTTCTGTCAATGTTTTATGGGACAACGACCCCTCTAACAGCAACGTCGCCGCCACTGTTCCCATCGAAAATATCCGCTTCTTGTCACCTGGAAGCATTGAAGGTCACCCTGTTATACAGTTTCTTGACAAGGCGTTAGAGGAACCTACGCATAAATATCCTTCTGATGTGAATGTGCCTGTGCCAGAGTCAGACCCAGAGCCAGAAACGGAAAGGGAGAAGAAACGATTAAAGGAAGAAACGACAAATCGACGATAGGATAAGTCTCAAGAAATTGTTAACGAAAAACTGGTTTTCATTCTGGCCATAAATCTATAGATGAAATCAATATGTAATTTTGAATTTATTTAATATATTTTATATCAACCCAATTTTAAAGCTGTTATTATTTTATATATTTTGAATAAATAAACGTTATGCGTAATATCGCTTATATCTCTTGGAATTTATAAACACATTTCTATTTTGGAATTTATAAACACATTTCTATTTTGTAGATGATTTAACCTTGTCATTTAATTTGAATGTTTTTATGCATTTCATCTTTGTCATTATACTACAATTATCATATTATAAATAAAAATATAAAATTAAAAGAGATATTTTACATTTCTACTGTGTACATGATTTAACATTGTGATTCGAGTTGAATGTTTTTATGCATTTGATCTTTGCCACTATACTACAACTATCATATTATAAATAAAATTTAAAATTAAAAGGGATATTTTAAATTTAAAATGGATGTTGAAAATTTTATAATTTAAATATTAAATTAGACAAAAATAAAGATATTTTAAAATATTTAAATTTATGAATTAAATATAATCAAAATATTTTTAATAAATGTGTTTTATATATATGAATGCAAATTTATTTTACTTTTGTATTTCTCATTCACATATATATGAGAAGATATGCATTTTTGTTAAATTATTATTAAGTAGAAAAATAAGTAAAAAAAGAAAATTTTAATATATTGAATATAAAATGAAAGATATTTATAATATTTTAATGAAATTTAATAAATAACAATTCCAAAATTATTAATAACTATAAAGCTTGTAAATTAAATATTTAAAAATTAGACATAGATTTCTAATTTAGAATCAAAATTAAGATATCGTTTAGATTCAAAATTCACCTGTACGTGTTTCCTTCCTCTTGTTTTTCGAATTGACGAGTGGCTGTTGTAACATTATTTAAAAGCACATCTATATTTTGTTAGAAACTTTATTAGCTAAATCATAAGCCGAAAGTAGAGAGGCCATCTCTCATTTTTCTTTGGAAAATAAGCTTGTAAGATCATTTCAGAGATAATTAGTTAATTTTTTTAGAATCAAATGGTTTAAATTGGGATTTTAGATATTTTTTATCTCTGAAAATATTGGTCTTTTCTTCAAAAGTTTGTTCAATATTTTTTTATTACCTTTATGGATCCCTCAATGATGAGATTGAAGAATCCACATAAACTCATTTACAAATAATGTGAAGTTAAATCTTTGTTTTCTTTAATAAGAACATCATCAATGACATTGGATTTGGTATTAAAACTTCTTAAAAAAATATCAACAATTATTTATTTATTAAATATTTTTAACTTACCATATTGCATAAGTATGTAACCAGTTTCAAGCTTTATTTTAAGAGATAATATTTTAATAAATTTTGGTTTACTTATTCCTTTTTATAAAGAAAACATAATTGCACACATTTATTTTTGTATTATATAGAAGAAAATTTTTTATTATATATCAAATTAGACAAATACATCATGGATTTATACATGAGTCTTTATAAAAATTTATGTAACATTCATCAAAATACTCATAAAAATTTCCTTTTTGCATTACTTTACTATATTATTTTACCATTATATACATATTTTTGTTCAAAAAAACAAACATATATATTACTTCACTTATTACTTAACATACTCTAAGACTTTATGAAATAACAAGAACTAGCAATTGTACCATATGTTGCAAAGGGAATCCTGTAAAGCAATTACATAGGAAGTAGTAATATAGAGGAAAAAATGCGATATGTTACGTGATTTAATTGAATATTTGACTTACAAATATGAATTATATTTCGATTGCACAAAAAAGAATGGAATACTCCAGATACTCAATACATTCTCATTTTGAACTAAACAAAAATCACTATTATATTGTTAAATTTACAGAATGACTTCCTTTTTTTAAATGTGGGTTGCCTAATTTTAAGAATTTGTTACTGGTTTGGAGAAAATTTAGTAGATTTAAAATTGAGATAGCTTGAAACATAATAATTCATTTTGAAGACCATTACCAATTAAGCAACCTCCAGAAAAATGTCGCAATTAGAGTAATAATCTATTTAAATTGAAAACAAAGTATAAAGGAATTAAATTAAAATAAAAAACCAACAATGTTACGATTTTTCCCTTTTCTAATGCAACAAGAAAAAAAGTGCTAAAAAATACTATGAATGAGTTGTCATTTTGAACTAAACTAAAATCACTGTTATATTATTGAATTTTTAGATATTTGAAAGCCCAAGTAGAGCTCTCCTCCAAAGTGGAACAAATCCTAGTCCAAATGATTCGGGAAAGAAGAACTCCACCCTTACCACATAATTATGAATCTTATGAATTACTAATTCGCATTGGACAAAGGAATGTTTTGGATATTTTTCAGCATATATAAAGATTAAGATTTTCTGACTTGACAAGATAAAAAGCATGGATAGTCATTGACCTTCTCATTTGAAAAATAAAGTATTGTATAATTATTAGCCATTAAAGTTTAAGATTATTTCAATTGCACAAACAAAATGACGCAAAGATACAATAAGTCCGTTGTCATTTTGAACTAAACTAAAATCACTGTTAAAAAAATAAATTTAATCTCTCTGCTCTCGTTAGATCTCAGCTCATTTTAAATCTGTATTTAAGATGTGAGATCTATGCTACTGACCAATTGAATCGCCCCACGTAACATGATTCTATGCTAGTTACCAATGAATTTCCCCACTTAACATCAATCTATATGTGAATCTATGCTAGTTACCAATGAATTTCCCCACTTAACATCAATCTATATGAATCTATTCTAGTTACCAATTGAATCCCCCAATTAAGATTTTGCTGTTATCAACTAAAATTTGGTTTTAAAAAGAAAAGAAAACGCCTTCGAATGACAGGCTTGTAAAGCGGTTTACTGAAATTTCATTATTTTCATTATTTGCCATGGACTTTGGTTTATGGTTCAAGTGAATTTTCACAAGCGTTTGTGTATTTTTTTGCTTTTGTGTATTTTTTTACATGATTACTGGTTATTTGGAAGCAAAATCGTAAAAAAATTTATTTGTTGGATTACCTAATTTAAATTGGTAAAGAATATGATAAAATCCAAGGCATTAGCTCAATTAGGAACTAGCTGAATCCTCTTTGTGATACATGTTTAAAAGATCATACAACACTACACTAACTACAATACTCTTATTAGTTTTCAAGCTTTTTCTTAATCTCAAGCTTCACAAAGCCTTTCGCGTGCCAAAAGCTCAGAATTCTTCCTCCAGCCATGGAAAGAAGCCACAGGCACAAGATCGAATCGCTCGTCTCTACCCTTCAAGCACCTTTTCTTTGACCACCACGACAATGCGCGTAGCGTTTCCAGTACAATGATCACTAACACTTGCCTTGATTGCTCTGCAAATTGTCAATCACATCACCACCGAATTAATCCACCGTCAAAATTAATAACTATATAACACTTTAATTATCACACCACCACCGAGTTAATCCATCGTCAAAATCAATAACCCTATAAAACTTTAATTAAGATTTAAAAACAAATCTCAGTAGTAAAAATAAATACAGACACAATCATAGAAATTTTATTTTGATACCTAAAACTCCCATCTCTGAAAATTTACATAAACAACATTGATTGATATTTTTCAAAATTTCCATTACGAAAGAGTTGTTTGAGGTGAAATGTTTATTTTAAAATATTCCATTTCTTCAAATATTTTAACTAAAAATTTTATACTACTATGAAAATAATGCCAACTTTCTTCATATAAATACATTAAATAATTTGGTCACTATCTTCACTCAATTTCAATTCCATCCCTACACCCTTTTATCTATGTATTATTATTCAACTTTTTTATTGTGACAACTTAACCAAGAAACCATATTTAAAACACAAGAAAAACTATTTACAAATTAACTAGATTATTATAAACATTCCACAATAATAAAAAATCTATTTTAAATCTAAATATCATTAACAATAATTTGATTAATCATAAACATATACACACTCATACTAATATGCTTTGAATAAAAATTTACACTCTTATAATATATTATAATATATGCTCTTTAATTTTTCCAGATAGATTTAACTAGAAATTGGACCATATGTTGCAAAGGAAATGCTGTAAAGCAGTGACATATAGGAAAAAGTAGTATAAAGGAAAAAATATGTCATATGTTATGTGATTTAATTGAATATTTAAGTTATAACTATGAATTATTTTATTTAAAAAATATATAGGAAATTGTAGGTGCACTTGATATGTTTAGATTCTGAATTAAGTATAAGATTGGTTTAGAGAATCAGTGATTTTGGTTTAGAGAATTAGTGGATTTGTTTGAGTTTTAGTAAACATCCTGCCAAATTTAATTGTCGTCAATTGATTCATTTGCAAATACGGCCAAACAGATTTATGAGCATAAAATATTCATTGCTCCAATTTCATGCACACAGTGGTTTTCCTTATTCTATTATTTTCCTAACTTAATAGCATTATTCAATAACAGGTAGATAATATTTCAAAAATCAATTGTAGACAATGGTACAAGTGGCAGTTGAAGAGATTTGTTTTCAAAGAAAGACGTGTTAGCATTTAGTAAAAAAATTCTTAAACCCCTAATCTAAAACTATTAAATAATTATTTTATTAAGAATTCAATTTAAACATGTAAACTTAAATATTGCTTTTAAGTGAAATGCCTTGTACACAATCAAAACTAAAAAGGTTTTCCATATTCTATTAATTTTCTAACTTAATAACAATGTTCAATCCCGAGGTAGATATTATTTCAAAAATCAATGGTACATAATGGTACAAGTGGCAGTTGACAATAATTGTTTTCAAAGAAAGACGCTTTAACATTTGGCTCCAACCAATGATCAATGTTGTTGGTCGTGTAAGACCAACTGGGCATGGATATGTCTTGCCCAGCAGTAGTTCTTCATAAATCTCTAATTCTCAGCAAAGTTTTAATATGAAAATGTGAGGCTAATGGCGAATGTGAGGG
The DNA here is from genome assembly GCA_034641835.2 of Pinus albicaulis. Taxonomy (NCBI): domain Eukaryota; kingdom Viridiplantae; phylum Streptophyta; class Pinopsida; order Pinales; family Pinaceae; genus Pinus; species Pinus albicaulis. Next base: position 1,017,363,828 of record CM076577.1, on the reverse strand, counting down.
TCCTAGGGTCCTAACTAGTTTGAATAACTAATAAATTCCTTGAACTAATGTCTATTTCCATCTGGAGGCCCACAATTCAATTGCAATATCTGCCGAATTGACATCTACAACTTCCGGGTAAAAGTTGGAGATGTACGTGGATTTTGATAAAGGCGACACATTCACCTAATTTGAATTTTAAACCCTAACTATAATTTCACAAAGATGGAAAGAGAATGGAACTTTCTAACTTTTGTTTCCGGTAAAAGATTGACAAGGAAATGAAGGCCCTAATATTATAAAATTTGTACAAATCACCGATTTGGAGCATTGAGTACAAATCACAATGATGATATTTCTCTGCACACTTTTGTGATAAAGCGGCAAATCCAAAAACAATGGTTCTAAAATCACATTTTTAACACAAAAAGAAAAATTTCACTCTCGTAGGCTAGTCTATGTACATCGAAGTATCATGGTTAAAATTGCATTTTCTTGTCTCTTTTTATGAGAGACTCAAAGTTCTGATTCAGACTAGAAATATGAAAAAGCGAAATTAAGCAAAAGTTTTAGTACTAGACTAAAAATATGAAAGAGAGCAATTACACAAAATGCCAAAACCACAGTCATCTTTTTATTGATTTATGATTAAACTCACTTTCATAATTTACTGAAACCCTAGAAACAATGGACCTTTAGAAACAATGGGCCTTAGGACCTAATGTCCATTATCTCTCTTATATTTTTTGTTTTCGTAAATATTAGTACCTTCAATGACATTTTAGAAATACATTTAAATTTCAAAAATTTATTGAAACAATTAATATTATTATGATATTAAATCTCTATCATAAATTTTTTAAATTTAAATAGACATATTTAGAATATATATTTTCTCTACTTAAATTTAAATATCATTTATAGTGTCTGTTTCTATTATGAATTACCTAAAATTAATAAATTTACCTATTATGTATTTAAATTGTTTCTAAGAATTTGAAAATACCATTTATGTTTTTGAATTATTTTTAAAGATTTAAATTTCCAAAATTTATGTTTTTGAAACCATTCATATCATTGTGATAATGTGGTTTTGAATTCTAAAAACTCTGAATTATGAGTTTTCACATCTAAATTTTACAGAGCCACATGATGTTTGGAGAGTTTAGAAAAAGAAAAACGAAGAAGGTGGTTTTGAGTTTGGAAGAGGTTATATCACTAATTATGTAGCCAATACTAAGAAGGAAAAGGTTTGATGGAAGAAAAACTTGTTTGCTGTTGAGGGAAAAAAATTCTAATATGTATCATATGATTTTAAATAAAACACAACTTGGATATGGAGAAGTTTATTCACAAATGGAATAAGAATGAAATTTCTCTTGAAAAAATATATAGATATAATTAATGAATTAATAAGACTAAAACCAAACCATAATTTATTGATTAAATATTTGAATTAAAAATAAAGACATATCTCTCACCTGATCGATTGATTCGAAAGACGAATGAATATTGTGTTTAACTAGTTTGTGTTTGCTTTAAAGATCGACCTACATGGAATTCGAAAATGATCTTCTTGCTCTGCTCTTTCTTGCTGTTAGGTGTTAGATTCAAACAGAAAACAAAAATGGCATACAAAACATAAGCATACATGTGAACACATACATGTACGATTGAACGATGAACCCACACACAGACAGCTGAACGAACACAGTATAACAGAAATTATTGAGATGTAGCATAATTTATGGCCTCCTGCCATGCTCGGGGAGTATATCTCAGAAAGACTACTCAATATGTTCACAACAAGAACTTGACGCTCTTATATGACTCTATGCAATAGCACTGGTGGTCGAGTATAGCTTCATAATTGTTTCCTGTGATAAGAGAACTCTAGTTTCTTCTGAAATTGTTTACTGTGATACGAGAACTCTAGTTTCTTCTCAAATATAGACACCCATGGGTTTCTTCATAACTCTGGTAGTTGTGAGGCCTTCCCCGTCAGTAGTAGCTCTACTCGCACCACACAAGTCATCCCATCGTCCAACAAGTTTTTCCACTGGCTGTGATCATATATACTGACTCAAGATGAACTAAATTATTTCTATAACAGTTTTCTTCTATAATTTATTAATAAATACAGAGTTTAATCCTACGGTAGACATGAGTTCAATCATGTAACATCAAAATCAATGGTACACAATAGCACACCTGGCAGTATAGGAAAGTTGTTTTCAAATAAAAATGCTTTACAGCGTAATTACCTATATAACAATACTGCCTTTTTGTTTTATTGGATTTAATCCTCGTATATTGTTTGAATTAATGATTAAATTTGTATTTTTTAATAATAACATGCACATTTAATTGCATACAAGACTTCACATAACTTCAAAAAATGAGTCTACACCACTTCAACCTACTCAATGAGTAGGCGGAATTTCAGGATACTAAATGAATAGGTAAAATTTTACCTCTAAGTTTATATTATTGAAATAATAATAGTATGCAAATATAAAATATCTAAACACGGAGGTGGTCTAGGATAGGATAAGAATTATCTAAAACTGTCATCTTTTTAGGAAGCTTTGAGGCAATAAAAATCGAGTAGAAATTTGGGTTCCTAGCATATTTAGGCCATGCCCACATATATTTTGAGGATATATTAATTGATTATTGAACCACAACCCTGAAATAATGCTTAGATAACCTGGAATTATCATCTTTCCAAGAATTTTGATCCCTTGGATTCCAATGAGAATTTACTTTTCCAAATAGTTTCGGTTTTACAGATATACAAGACTATATTGTGTAAAAGAGTTGTTGCAAAAAATTTGGAGTCTCAATAATGCACTACTAAAAATATGGTCATAAATATCATTAAAATTCTTGTATGTATTAAATTTGAATAATCAACCGTTCCCATCATATGTTATGAAGAATTTTTTATGGAAATTAGAACAAAAGTAGGGAGAACTAATGTTGTCATCTCTCGTAGTTCATTATCTCATAGTTCATTATCCTCTCTTAAATATACCCACTTTGAAATATATTAATTAAAAAATATATGAGATTTATGAAGCCTATAAAAGAGAAATGTCCAAACAAGTTCCGAAGGGATATGTTTTCAATGAAGACCTTGGTTTATGTCGAACAAATTCATATTACAAAGAGAGTAGACCATCATGAATGTGTGTTTGGGGAATAGTTTCTAATTGTATCAGAGGTTTGGCAAAGCACATCATGATGTGTGGTTTATTATTAGAATTTCAATGTAATACTAATGAGTGAAGTAAATAATTACTATAGAGATATAGATAGCCAAGGTTGTTGAAATTAGACCAACCAAAGCTAAAGTTTCCCTCACAGTAGAGGTTGCCACGTATGACAAAATGCCCAATGTGATCTATATCACATTCACCACAAAAAAATAAGGAACACACATCCCATTATAGATTCAAATGTCGAGGAAAAAAATTGAAACCTCAGCAACTTGTTGTTAATGTGACCTTTGGTAGCCTCATGGAACACTTTTTTATTATTTAATATGATCGGTAATTTCAAGCCTTGTGCAACCAAAATGGAGATTAAAAATACATTGAGTGATGTTACTTCAAATATCAATAGACTTTTAATAATGTAATCAACTGCATCAGAGGTGCCACTATCATCTAAGATCCTCTGCTGAGGTTTTTCTAATGACCTCCTAACAATCACTACAACTATGAACAATGGGTTCACGTTCACTAGGTGGTCGAAGGCTGTAATGTGCATACTTGTTTCCCGTTTGCTTAAAATCCTGTCAATCTCACATATAGGAATCTTAGAAATACATGCTAGTCAAATTGATAACTCACCATTAATAAGAAGTTATTATGTCATCAAGATTCAAAAATCCAAAAAATTAAACAACATATCCACGTAAAAGTGTTTCCTGTTGATGAAAGTTTGATGCTTTAGAGTTCTTGAAAACTACTACTCCATAGAAATATGACGAATTTGAAGAAACCCATAAAAAATATGGCGAATTTATAAATGAAAAATGTTACCATTATCTTCATAAGACCCAAAATTGAAAAACAAAATAAACCCATAGAAATATCTCATGTGCACTACAAACATCTTTCAAGGACTGCACATTGTATACGAAATTAAGAGAAAATTAGTTGTCAATTAGGTAGCTGTAACCCTAACCATAAATTGTAGAGGAAATCAAGGATGGTTGACATATTTCGTCAGGGTCTGTAGCCCTAGTGTGGCTATGGTAATAAGTAAAACAAAAACCAATTGATAAGAACCATTTAGGCCGAACATCACAGATGTTGAGGACAAGTGTGATTAAATAGTTGATGAAAGTGCCATGTCCATGGCTACCCACAACCAGAAAATGTGCTCCCGATTTGGCCATGACTTCAAATATTCTCTCCTTGGCCTTACCAATGACGACATGTGTTTTTTCTTTTACACCATATCGATAGCAGAAACCAATGAGAGCTTGCTTCAATATCCTCTTGGTCGTCGTCTTCATTTGCAATTCAAGAATTTCAAACACATGATCACTAGGAATATATGCTACACAATATATATAGACTAATATCAGAAATGGGTATAACTAACCAAGGGCTTTCAAGAATGAATTGAATTATTAGCTGAAAGAATCCTTTTCAAGAGAGACCATAGGTTAACAAGGGCTCCATCCATAAATTCAAAGAGGAAAACATAGGTTGTAGAGCGCTATATCTAGATATTATAGAAAACAGAGGAATCCAAAGAAAAATGGATGTAACTTTTCTTAAATTTAAACAATTGTGTGAATTAGATGAAAGGAAGCAGGCAATTTCCAAGACCCCTGGAAACATAGGCAGTTGGATGAAAATGGAGGAGTATGAAGTTATAATACTGCTGGATGTTTGTTTGAGCCACCAATAAATGTTTGTAGGCCCATTTAGAGTCACACATACTCTCCTCACTCTCATCCACTATAACCACAATATTCACCATCTTAATTTCCCTACGTAACTGAATAAAAATAACATAATTTAATCCTAAGGTAGAAGTTATTTGAATCGTCTAACATCAAAATCAAGAGTGAAAAATGGTACAACTAGTAGTTTAGGAAATTTGTTTTCAAATAGAGACGCTTTACAATGTAATTACATTGTATCACCATATAACATTTCATTTCTTTGTTAAAGTGTTGCATATATTGGAAATTTCAATGGTTACAATTCAATTTCTTTTAACTGTATGCCTTAATCTAAAGTTTGAAATCACACACACTCTTCCTGTTCCACGAGAAGTTACTTTCAACCCTCAAATCACCTTTAAACTTCATCCGGCTCCCACATAAATAACAATATATATCTTGGTTATAGTGATTGGTTGAGTTGGCGGTGTACAATTCAGCTTTATGATGACAATTAAATTTAGGTTTGTAATAATTCTAGCACACGTTGTTGGTGTACTAGCAGTGATAGCTGGAAAACCCCCCAATGTAGATATTTCCCTCCAAGATCCAATGGTGGAAAATGGATTAGGGTTTTTGGGGTAATGACCCTCCCCTTCAACTATTTTTCCAATGATTTTCAGCAAGCCGCTCTTTGCCAATTGAAACCCCTATCTTTGCAACAATGCCTGACACTATTTATCAAGCTTTATACTATGATAAGTGTTCTCATGGCACCAAGTTTTATTCACGAGGGTTTATTTATAAGTGCTAATAGTTACAGTACTCTCCCTCAAGGTTTCATACTGAGTTTTTCATTTTTTTTTTGTGACAGCATTTAACCAATGTGTCGGTGTTAATTTTGTGTTCCTACTACACCATATCATAGTATGCAACTATTTTTTCCTCCGGATTGGAGAGAGACCTCTGCTCCACCTTCCTACCGTAGTTGTTTGCCATAGAATAGTGTAAGATAATCATTGGAAATACTTGTTGCTTTTTTAATTCTTTAGTTTTCAACCAATCACCTCGCTTGATAGCGAAAAACTCCTTAACAAAATATTGCAGGATTTGTACACCCGATAACTTTGCGAGGTTTCGCATAGGTAAGTTTTGTGTGATGCTTAGATTTTTCTAAGGTTTATTATTCCAGTATTTATATGTTGATCTATTATAAGCGTTTAACATGAACCAATTGTTTCGTGTAGGTAAACCCTTGTAATATTTTTATGCTGAGGCTTTCCTTCAGAAAATTTTGTCGGTCTCATGGATAACCTCATCCATTACACCATTGATAGGTATTTCCCTATTTTTGAACAGTTTGAGATCTGAGTTCATGGCCTAGATCTAGCTCACTTGGTTTGCGGCTATCCAGACTTGCGTGTCGGCTTCTTGCATTTTGGATATTGTAGTTAGTTTACCTTTCTCTTGTCTATTATGGTTCGAGGCGATTCTGTAGTAATTATGGTGTGGCCTAATCCCACTATACCTCGAACCTAGCTGTGGAACACTGTTCTTTTCTTTGATAACAAATTTTAATAGAGGGTTGTAATAATTTTATGTTTAAGAACCTTTGGGTAGTTCTTACTATACCCTGGTACTTGCTTGGTTCTATACGAAATACATTGATTCTTCAGTTATAAATATGTTAAAACCTTTCTGGAATATCTTTAAGGTAATTGGTCTTTGTTTTCTGTAAGATGATTCTTTTGGACTCTTAATTTTTTAAGAAAGAGCTTTCCTTTTAGAAAATATTACTTTCCTAAATAAGTGTATTTCTTTCTCCACGACTTATATTTTTGAAATAGATAACAAAAATCTAACTAGATCTCTGCAATGTTTCAAACTTCATTAGATTCTCATAATTAGAAGCTTTCTCAATACTAACTAATCACAATATTTTTCTACTTCTATTATTCATATATTTCTCATAAATTACAAAATTATTTATAGAAATTTTCTCAATCTGTTATTTCATATATTTCTCAACATTTAGAAAATTATATATAGAAATTTACTCAGACTGTTATTTCATGTAATCTGTTGTCAAGGATAATAAATTTCCATATTCTTCATCACAATGTACAAATGTTTTCTTGTTTCATGACAATAAAAATTATAGCTCAAAGGGCATTACTTATAGTCTCCTTGCTAGTAAGTCAGTCTATCTCTAGTAAAATATTTGAATTCTTATGTGTCTATAACTATGTTCCACATCTCTACAGAACACTCTTACAGGTTCTGTTTTATTTTCTTCTTTGTTCTTAAGTAGTTGGATGACCATACCATCTCTGTCTGTGTATATCATAGGACATAAGGAACAACTAACAGAGAGCCCTCTTTCGCGGCTTTTATGTTAACAGTTCTCTGTCTTTAATTATTTTCTTTTCCTGAAATTAAGTTCTATAATTATTTACAGTAATTAAACAAATACATTTTCATTACCATACATAGTCTCTAAGATTCTTAGTAACCGTAAGAAAATTTATTTATTTCCTTCAAGTTCCTGAGTTCTGATGTTCCTCCCTACCGCGAGAGAGGAAATCACGTCCTCTTCTCTCCCGCGTGCTACAAGTCTGAGCTTTGTAAGTTGAAAAAAAATTCTAGTGAGACCTAGGGATAATCTAGTCCAATCTTCCAATCCATACAATTTATTTCTTTTCAAAAAATCAGAGTGTTCCCTTGATTAGTACTAGTTCAGGAATTCCTCTCTGCAAATTCTCTTTTCTCAGTTACTGAACAGAACCCCCAAACCTCACTAGGATTTAAATTTAATCCTCAAAGATTGGGTAGCTATTTGAACTGATTCTACCAACTAACTCTTAGTTCCTAAATTATTTTATTTGATCATCAGCCTTGTTATTATTTTATGGAAATCACTTCCATAATTTATTTAATTAAAATTCCTTTCTTCTCATAATGTGTTATTTAAAATAAAATAAAATAAAATGACAATTAATATTTAATGTCTTAACAACAAATAATTAACATCAGTTAGCACTTAAGGCAGTTGTTACAACTTCCCCCCGTAAAAGTGAACACCGTCCTCGGTGTTCTCATTCAGCTCCAGCGAAAAATTATGGATATGCTTCCTGCAAAAAGCTTTCATCCTCCCAGATATCCTCATCCACGCCAAAGTGATTCCACTGCACTTTAATCTAGGTGATGGCTCGCTTTCAGAGAATGATTTATCTCCAATCGATTATAAATTGAGGCTCGATCAGAAACTCGTCGTCTGGATTGACCTGCAACGAGTGAGCTTGAATTATTTTATTCATAAATTAAACACTTTTAATCAATTCTGGTATTCATATCCTAACTAAATACTCTTCCATTGGATTATGTGTTTTGGATCGTGTATATATCATTTTAATAATGATACATGAAAGAAATTGTGCACTCGAATATGACTGGGCAAGGCTAACCAGTAAGCCACAGGTCCTATCCTTTCCAATATTTCGAATGGACCACAAAATCTAGGAGCCAGCTTGGCACATGAGGCCCATCCTAAAGTGATTTTATTGGGCTTAATACTTACGTACACGTGGTCCCCCACCTCAAACTCAAGATAAGTCCCTTTTCCATCTGTATACACTTTTTTCGTATCCTGAGCTACATTCAAGATTGTTGGATCTTATTTACTTCTATCTCCATTTCAGCTACCATGTTTGGTCCAAGCATCAACTTGGTTTCTGGGCTACTCCAATTAATAGGATTTCTACATTGTCATTCGTATAAGGATTTAAAAAAAATCATCTTAAGAGATTTCTGATAATCGTTATTGTATGAAAACTCCACTGGGTGAAGATATTATTCCCACCTAGTTGGTTTTTGTATTACATACATACGTAACATATCCTCTAGCATCTGATTCACTCGTTCCGTTTGTCCATCTATCTCTGGATGGTAAGCAGTTTGAAATTAATTTGAGTTCCCAAACCTGTAAACAATGTTTTCCTGAATGTTGATATAAACTTCGCATCCCTCTCAAATATGACAGTATTTGGAGTTCCATGTAGTCTAAATATCTCTCGCATAAATATGTCTGCTATTTGCACCATCTTATAAGTGGACTACGTAGGTATAAAATGTGTTGATTTGCTTAATTGATCCACCACTACCATTACAGAATCATCATGTTTATTTTACCTACGTAATCCAATGATAAAGTCTAGGGATATCAATTTCCACTTCCACTCAAGTATCGGTATAGACTGCATCATCCCAGCTAGATGACACTACTCCACTTTCACTTGTTGGCATTCTAAACACTTGTTTAAATATTCCGCAATATCTCTCCTGATACCTGGCCAGAAATTATTTTTCCTTATTTTTGTTAGCATCTTATGATATCCAGGATGTCCAACATAATTACCTCAATGATATTCATTCAAAATCAGTTCCTTCAACTCCATTCTATTTGGAACAAAAATTATCTTTTTGAAAGTTAGCAACCTATCCTTACCAATTTCGTAATCAAAGGATTTTCCTTGGTATTTGAACTCCTTTTATTTCTGCCACATAAACTTATATTCAAGATCTTTCTTAGATCCTTTTTTTATTTGATCCAAAAATTTGTACTCAACTTGATTATAATACAGCTCGTGAACACCATGCAAGTTTCAGCTTAACGCATCAACTACTCTATTCTCCTTAACTTTTACATGCTTCATATCAATTTTGAATTCGCTAAAGAAGAAATTCCACCTTGCCTGGAGATAATTGAGATCATCTTGCTTAAAATAGTTGGTTAAGATGCTATGATTAGTTTTGAGTACAAATATTTTTCCAAGCAAGTAGTGCATCCATCATGAATAATAGAAAACCACTTTACCCTCTTGCGACAAAATCACCCCAACTCCTTCTTTTCATTCTTCTGTGTAGACCTCCACCTCTTTCTTAGGATAAGCTACCCTTAATACCAGAGCTGTAGTCAATAACTGCTTTAGTATTTCAAAGCTGTCCTGACATTCCTTTGTCGATTCAAATATTTTTCCTTTCCTTTGTAAGGAAGTAATTGGGAAAGTAATTTTTGAAAACCTTCAATAAATCGCCGATAATAACTGGCCAACCCCATAAAAGATTGGATGTCTGCTACATTTTAGGGTAATTTCCATTCCATAATCGTTATGATCTTCTATGGGTCAACTGCAATACCCTTAGTAGAAATTATGTGACCAAGGTATTGTATTTCTTCCCTGAATAAATCATACTTGTTGAACTCAGCGTATAGCCGATGCTTCCTTAAAATTTCTAGCACTATCCGTAAGTGCTCTTTATGTTCTTCCGCATTCTTGGAGTACACTAAAATATCGTCAATAAATATTAATACAAAATTATCCTAAAAAGGATGAAATATACTGTGAATCAATCTCATAAATGTTGTTCGTGCATTCGTCAATCCAAAAGGAAGCACCACAAACTCATATTGTCTGTACCTAGTACGAAAAGAAATTTTATGTACATATTCATCCTTTATCCTAATCTCATGGTATCTTGACCTCAAATCTATCTTTGAAAATACCGTTGCTCCCTTCACTTGGTCAAAAAAAGCATCAATCCGAGGTAATGGATATCTATTTTTAATCATCATTTTATTAAGTTGGTGGAAGTCCATGCACATCTGCATGGTTTCGTCCCTTTTCACAAATAACACAGGTGATCCCCAAGGGGATACACTTGGTAGGATGTAATATTTATCCAATAACTCTTGTAGCTAAATATTCAATTTAGTTAACTATAGTACACTCATTTGGTATGGTTTTCTTGAGATGGGTGATGCCCCAGATATCAACTCTATGGTAAAATCAATGTCCCTTCTTGGTGTCAAGCCTAGTATTTCTTTTGAAAAATACATCCATAAACTCTTGCACCACTGTAATTTTTTCCATCATTGGAATTTTTTCTTTGAATTAGTAAAACCCACTTGGATGGAATATAGCTGACATCCCTTCCTCATGCACTTACCCATTTGAGATATTGTGATGGGTCACGGCTTCAGAGGTTTCTTTATACCTTGAACTTCCTTGCGAGTACCATCTTGCATTCTGTAATAAATGATATTTTCCTTACAATCCACTAACATCCAATGCTTCTCTAACTAGTACATACCAAGTAGTACATCATAGGATCCCAGAGGTAATACATTCAGGTATATTTATAGCTGTTGTTCACTAATTCCTAGTGCACAGTTTGAAATTTTAGCACTAACTTTTCTCTTGGCTCCAGTGGCTAACTATACCAGCCATGGAGTTCTAAATATTTGACTCTGCAATTTACAATTCTCTACTACTTTTGGACTTACATAAATTAAACTTGCACCTGGGTATACCAAAAGAGAAACAGGTTGAGACGGAAATTTATCTTCCAGTTCTATCATTGTCGGCTGATAGTCTGCCTGCAGATCCTCCAGGGCTGCATTAAATCTAGGTATGTCTCTGACCACATCTCCCATTGTTGAGGCCTCCTGTAAATTGGTAACTGCTTCACTCCTTCCTCACTGTGGGAAATTTCTATAGTAGTGTGCCTCACCACACCCCCAACACTGTAAGGGTGGCTTCTGGTTTGGTGCTTGATTAGGTTTGATAGAAGCTTTAGTGGGTTTATCTTCTGCAGGCCATCTTATTATTTCATTATTCATACAAAACTTTTTGTTAACTGAACTTCTGGCAACACTTTTGAAATTAATGGTTCTATTTTTCTTGAAACCAGAACTTCCCTTATGCTCTTTCTTTGTCTTCCAACTTTTACCTTGTGCTCATTTTGCTTTAGCTTCCTGGTAACACATTCTTTCTTTCTGGATTTCTTGGTCCATAGTTGTGGGATTCACAAAATCAATATATTCCTTCATATGAGTCAGCAAAATACTCAAGAATCATTGTACTTTTTCCTTTTCATCCCTTAAATAGGGAACATATTGGAGTAAGGAAGTAAACTTGGTGATATATTCAACCATTGTCATTTGTCCCAAATTTAAGTCATGGAACTCCCTAGATTTTTCGTCATAGAAGAATTCATTTAAATATTTATCTTTAAAATACAGTTGGAACGAATCCCAAGTCACATCTTGATCATATATACTCTGAACGTTTTTCACTTCCTCCCACCATAGTGTGGCTTTCTCCCTCAACTGATAAATAGCCAATCTGGCTTTAAGATTACTGTTGTATTCATATACTTGAAAATACTTATTCATTTTTATCAGCCATGCCTCAACTACCTCCTCCTGTACTCCATCAAACACAGGAGGATTTATTTTTCGAAATTCACCTTGTAGCTCTACATTTTGTATTTTCACTTCTTTCTGATGTGATACATTTTTTGATTCAGCTTGATTATAGTTTTTCTTTCTGTTACTCCACTGAGAATGAATTATTTCCATTTTGTCAGTGTCATGCTCTCTTGTGTCTTTTTCATTTCTTTCTTGAAACTCTCTATCAGTACTTGTCTTCTCATTTCCTTGATTCTATTTGTCTAAGAGGATTTTCAATATCCTCTCATATTCTTGCATCAAACGTGCATTATCGTTTCGCACCCTCTCCATTTCCTCTTATAACTTCTAGACTATTTTTAAGAAGATGTTGGTTTGGTGTTTTTGCTCCTCCAACAACCTACTGTTTTGCTGGTGCTGATCCACACTCAACTAGACCGACATTTCTAGGTTCATTTCCAGTCGGGGTTGGGTTTCCCCGATGTTTTGAGGTGGCTGTTATGTTTTCCCCCTCCTCATATTGTCTCATGTTATATTTATTTTCTTTCTTTTTGCATCATTATGCACACAGCTTTAAAACGTTAGTTGACCCATAGGGTCCCACTGTGCAAATGTTGCTCTGATACCACTTGTAATACTCATAAAAATGCTCATAATTTTTTTTTCCTTTTTTCATTACTTTACCATATTGTCTTACCATTATGTACATATTTTTGTCCCAATATAAAAACACACACACAGATATATATATATATATATATATATATATATATATATATATATATATATATATATATATATATATATATATATATTATCTCACTTATCACCTAACACACTCTAATTCTTTATGAAATAACAATAATTACATTGTATCACCATCTAACTATTCATTTATTTTTTAAAGTGCTACATACATTCGAAATTTGATCCAGGTGGATATTGGTGGCCACCGGCCTATTCCACTTGGGGCCCCACCATTGTCTCTTTTAGTTTTTCAGTTTCGACACAACTTACTATTTTTAGTATTTTTTGGGTCCTGAACTTCCAGAGCTGTTTTTAGGCCCTAAAGGAATTTTTTGGGCATCGTTTGTGTGGCAAATATGATTCCATTTTGGAATCAATATTCATGGCAATAGTTGTACTCTTCGGATAGATATTTCTAACGATGCATCATACGTGTCAAAAAAATATCGTATGCTGAAGTTACGTCCCAGGGAAGTTGAAACACCAATTTACCCAAATGGGGCTGATTGTTTTGGTGCTTCATCTCCTAGGGTTAGGTTTTTGGACATTTGGAGTTCCCCATTGTTTCTCAATAATAAATAGGCCCTCGAGCCTCATTGTAACATAGTTCATAGGTCTATAGCCCCCAGATCTCTTCTCAGAGATTCACTACCAGCACCCTAGATAGTTTATTTCCATTCTGTCGGTAAGAAAATTTTAATTCTTTGATATTAATGAAATGAAGTGTTATTTCCCTTGCATCTTTATATTTATCGTGATATGTGTATTATGTTGTGTTCCTGCATAAATCAGAATCAATGGTATCAAATTGGTCTGTTTTTTCTTGATCCTTCTTTTCATGTACCCAACAAGGTCGGGGAATAAGGAGTTAGGGCTCAATATGATGGAACCTTTTCAAGATTAGCCTTGCAAACCCCAAAATATGCCCATGGGGGATGAAAATAAAGATGAGGGAGTAGGATATCCTATCAAAATATTGGTCAAGGAGGCCCTTGAAAAACAAAGGAACACGATGATGGATAACTTTTCCCAGATCCTTCAACCACTACCCACCAGCAGCCACTCTGGAGGCACAACTCCCTTCAAGGTACAAATAAAATTTGAAATTCCCATATTTGAGGGTCAAATATATGCAGATGTTGTAGATATATGGTTGAATCTATTAGAAGGATATTTCTCAGTTCATGACTTTTCTGATTAGGAGAAGATTATTTTTGCACTCCTCAAAGCTACCCCCCATGTCAAGGATTGGTTGGGAACCTACTGTGAGAAAAAGGATGAGACAAAACCCTCTCTGTTCTCAGTCGTACCCACTTGGAATTATTTCCGTGATGCCATCAAGGAACAATACTATCCCATTGGGAGATATGAGGACAAGTACATACAATGGACAACACTGCGACAATAAAGAGATCAAGATGTGCATGAGCTGACAAATCTGTTCCATACCCTACGCACAAAGTTAGGTATCAAATATTCATAGAAAAATTTAGTGCTAAAGTATCGTGGTTGTCTGCACAAATACATTCAGGAGGAAATGGAGTTCCTCAACATCTCCTCACTTGGTATGGCATACGAGTATGCTACCAATATTGAGTAAAAATTCAAACAGAAGAAGCGAGACTTTGCATCTGTGAATCAAAACCAAGGGAAATGTGCCCCCAAACTATAAACCAAAGGAAAAAGCCAAGGCATGGCAGCCCAAGACAACCTGCCAAAGCCACAAGCAAAGAAAAACACCGCGAAGCCAAGGAGGACATGGGAAAGTAGTGTGAGTTCCATAAGAGCTCCACTCACAACACAAGTCAGTATCGGGCCAAGCAGTCATTGGTGGCTGAGATGAGGGCTTCTGAATTAGATGCATGCTCTAGCTCTGAATCAGAACCTGACAAGGGGAATGAAAAATGGAAGCAAAGTATTGATGTGAAATTCAACGCCACTTGTTACACAGTAATTTGTCACCGTCCCTACCATTCCCCGTCCGGCACATTGGAGGGCCCATTATGTGACCTATGAGCAATGTCATGCCTTGAAATCATTATCATTGCATTACTCTAAACATGAGCTTCAATTGCCCTAAAGACATCTCCTTGCAAAAAACCATAAAAACATCCCTTTTTGCATTGGCACGGGTATACAGTTCATCACTCGCGCCAATGAGGAAAATATTACAAAGAGATCGCACCAACTGGCGCTCTGTCCCAGAGTCGCAGTCATGCCAACCAATTTAAGTAGTGCTTTTTAAATAAGAATGGCAGAAGTTTCGTTTCAACAGACTCAGAAACTGCTATCTATCTTCAGTTGAGAGGGTTGGCTCTGGGAGTTCCATGGAAGGGAAGTGGTTTGCCACCTCTCATGGAAGCTTCCTTGATGATAGGGCCAATCCCACAATTATATGGATCCAAACTCCCCTTCCTCCTTCTATAAAAGCTAGCTCATTGCCATTGCAAGCTAGTCTTGAAGTGCCTAAGCTTTGAATCTCCAAGTTCCCAAGAAATTTCATGCTGCAAAAGCCTTCTTGATTCCCTAAGGCCAAATCCAAGCAAGGAGACTATTGCTAAGTATCCGGAGAGAGAGGCTTGTCCCATCCCTGACAGGCTTTATCGAGACATGTTGTGCTGATGACCCGCTAAAGGAGAGTGCCGCATCGAAGCTATGGTTGTATTCTTCTTTTGACTCTTTAATGATAAGCGACTATCGGTTATGGTTCCACTCTTGTTCTTGATCATGTTCATGAGTTATGTCCTCTTCGATTGATACATAGTTGTATGCAATGGATTTTATGCTTGCGTTTGTGTTGTTTCTTGCATGTGCAGGTGTTTGATCACGGAGATCGTGAGGACTGTGATCTGCCAGGGCGAAGGAACGGGAGCACCACCTCTTCTACAAATGACAGTGTTGGATTCCAGGTAAGCCTTCCTCACAAGTCGATTTATTTACAATTAGGAACCTGCACTGTAGCGTGTTTTATTGTTGCTAGACCCAGTCTGGGCTAGTTGGGATTGCCTCTGTCCGCAGAGGGGATTTACCTCCTCAACAATTTGGCGACTCCACTGGGGACTCAGCTTGTTGTTTGATTTGTAAGCTATAGACGGAGCCTGAAGTGCAGCCAGATAACCTTCGAAACGCTTTTGCTCTGCATTAGAGGAGTAGATCAACGTTGCTTTAGTCAATCTCCGGTTTAGTTTACGGACTAAACAACTTTGAGCATTGTCTTGTCTTTTCAGTTTATTCTTGATTCTCCTTGCTTGATTTGTTTTTTGGGTTGGCTCTTTTGTGTTTGGCTTTTGGTTCAGCCCCAGAGGATCAGATCTGACCTCTGCTTTTTTGAATTTTCACCTTTTCATAGTTGGCTTGATTGGTGCGAGTTTAGCCCTGACAGTCGCACCAGTTGGCGCAGTTTTCCAGTTCATCACTCGCACCATGCCCTGTCTGGCGCGGAGTACAGCCAGACAGTCGTGCCATTTCTTGTAGGTGCTAGGGTTTACCCTTGTTCGGAAGATTCTTTTGGTCAGTTCTTTGCTTCTGGGTTTGTTTTGGAGATTCTCCTTGAAGTGGTGAGTCTGGTTTTGGTTGGGAGAAATTCTTTGTTTTTTCATTTTCAGGCGTTGGCGCTTGTTTTCAGTTAGCAACCCACTCCAATTGGCCATTGGCGCTAGTTTTCAGTGTGCAAGTCACGCCAGTTGGCGCTACTTGTCAATGTACAAGTCGAGCCAATTTCAGGATGTATGAAAATTGAGACTTTTTCCCTAAATCCTTCACCAGTGTGTCTTTCCCTTCTGGTCTTTTCACTGTATGAGCATAGATTACATTGCTCATTGGTTGGAATTTCTTCTTTCCATGATTGTTTGATGTAAAAGGGAATGAATGCCTTGTTTTGATCTCATTCTTTGGAAGTCCTCTTTGTGTTTTGTCACCTTTTGAGGAATTTCATTACAAAGTGTTTTGAAACAACGATTGCATTCTTAGTGTTTGTTTGCATCCCTTTTGCTTTCATCCTTTCATTAAGGAGATTTGCGTTCTTTTAGTTTTCATCTCATAGTTTTCTTTTCGTTAAAATGCATTAGATCACATTGCATCGAAAAGGATTTTTTGAGATCCATCATTGAACTTAGATTACATTGTTTAGTGATTGAAAACTAGAAATCGCTTTGATTGCATTCTCTTTTATTAAAATCATGCATTAAGTAGATTCTCATTTCATCAAAAAATGCATTGAGTGCATTCTTATCATTTCAAAAGAAAAAAGAAATTGTGCATAGATTACAATTGCATAGTTTTCGGAAAAAGAATTTTGCATAGATTACATTGCATAATTCACTTTGTTGAATGTTTTAGAATACTTTTGGATAGTGAAAGTCATCTAGTTTGGAAAAGTTTCATTTTTAGTTTTGTTTTTTGTTGCATCATTGTTTGAAGCTGTTCCCTTAACTATATAGCATTCATTGAATTGAAAAGTTTTATTTTCTCATGTAGCTGCATACAGGAGATTGTCATATGACATACGGTAGGGCCTTGAAACCGAAACATAATTGAAGATCAACCATAAAATTTACTCAATTTACCTAAGGAAGCATTAAAACATTAACGAAATATTTAGAGGTCTAGGGTAGAGACGTGTTCCAGCGTCGTTAAACCTAGTAGATGTCATTCGCCTCTTGGCTTTAGACAACACTAGTACGGACTTGTGCTCCCCGTACCATCGCATATATAAATGGAGACCTCACTAGGTTGCTATCCTTTATCCGTAGGAATCCGAGTCTGCCGCCTTATACCTGTGATACACCGGACACAGCATTCGGGGAGATTTCCTGCACGTACGTTAAGTCCTTGGTGGATTTCTCTTTCATTTTTGAAACCAAGGTGTATATTGCAGTTCACGGTTATTTGGTACACCCTTTGCCTAGAATTCCTGAGTAGTCAGTTCAATCTTTTCTGACTCTTTAAATTTGAAAAGGTCATCAAGCGCTTGTCCTTTCACGCTTGTTTCAAATCTGAAAGTGATAGGGTCACCTTTTGCCTGTTTCTTGACTCTTAAAATATGAAACGGTAGAGTTTTGTTTCAATGTTTTAAAAATTAATTGCCCACGAAATATTCCTGGTTAAAGTTAGTTTCCTTAGGGTGTTGTTATGAAGATCGTTTCTAATGGCAACTTTTCCGGAGTTCACCAACCAAGGAATCCCCTCCGATGGGAATCTTGGTCCTTTTCCTCCTTTTGGAAATGTTGGTGCTCCTTATATGGCAACGTTGTCCCTTCCTGGGTTAACTGTTGGGTTGCCTGTTTGATTGTTCTCAACCTCTGTGGTCCTGAATGTCTTGGCTTCTGTTCAATCAGTTCCTCCACTTGACCAACATCATGTTGATTCCAAGGTGGACCTCTCCCCTTCTTCGCCTATTTCTGCGTCCTCCTCTTCTACTTCACCTGGTGAAAGTCTGGATTCAAGTAGCCAGGTGGCTAAGAAGAAGAAGAAGAAGACAAAGAAGAAGAAGTCTGATAAGAGAGAGGCTAAGGCAACAACTATTGCTTCTAATGCACCTCCTCTTGATAAACCTTCCAACCCTCCACGGAAAGTCAAGTTCCCTTGCATGTTGTGCACGGGAGACCATCTTCTTCGAGACTGCCCTGGCATTCCCAAGGTGCTTGAAGAATGGTCCAGCGGTCGTCCACCGTTGCCTTTGGCTTCCGGGAGTCAGGTTGGGGGCACGTCTTCAGCTAGTGTTGGTAAAACTCCTAAGAATCATGGTAAGATTAACAATCCCTGTAGGTTGTGTGAAGGGAACCATGCCATTCACCTTTTTCCTTATATGGATGAAGCCAAGCGAGTGTTGGACAACTCAACTGTTTCTACACCATGCGTCCCAGCTGGTTACAAACAACTTTCTTTGAGTCCTCCGCTAGTTGATCCTATGATTGGTCAAGAATCATCCTTGGTCAATCCCGCTCACTCGGAAATTCGAATTCAGGAAACCGTTCCCGACCAACCATTGGTCGTGGGATCGGTTGAAGTGGCCCCGTCTGCGGCGCACCAGGTCTTTTCCGTTGAGAGTGGACCTCACATCCCTCAGGTTCTTCTTGTTTCTTCAGATTCCTCGGACTTGGAGAAATATTCTCTTGTCCCTATACCTCAAGAAGTTTCTCCTCCACCTCCCATGATGGAGATGCTGGAGGATACCCCTCCCACCTTTGAGATGGAGGTCATGGAGGATGATTCTTCTTCTTCTGTAACACCAAGGGAAGACCTTCTTGATTCGATGGTAGCCCCTCCGAGTAGTTTCGTCGCTTCCTTTGATTGGAGTCGATTTACAGGATACCGCCTCCCGTCTTATGTGCCTTTCGAGATAATAGTACAGGCTTTTGGTCTGGTCGTACCTAGCACCATTATAGATGAAGGCACGTCTATTAGTGTTTTATCCTCAACTACTTGGCAAGATTTCAATTTGTCGCCGCTTGCGCCTGTTACGCAGAATCTGTTGGCATTTAACAGAAGAACGAGTCAACCGTTAGGGATTATTCCAAGGTTACCTGCTACTTTGGGAGGTAAAACTGTCCATATGGACGTGATGGTTGTTCCAGGCCCCTTGGATTTCAATCTGCTTTTGGGGCGCGATTACACCTATGCCATGGGAGCACTTGTCTCCTCCCTTTTTTGTGTGGTCTGTTTTCCGCATGAAGGACGGATCGTGACCATTGATCAACTTTCGTTCTTTGGTCCTGATGTGGCAACTACCCCGCCATCATCCCTTCCTGGTTTTTATCCACCCGTTGTATCTGCCCCACCGTAGGTCAACTATGTGGCTACCTACCCTGTGCCTGTGCTCAGTGATGATGTCGTCGTGCATAGTGTGCTGGGGGCATTAGGTCCTGACTTCCAGGATGTTTTCCTTCCATCAGATGGGAAATCCTTGGAAGCTATGACTTCATATTCATTATGATGAGGTCAGTCAGAGCACAGTTCGTTTTCTTGTGTCAAGCTCCTTAAAAAATGAAACAAGCTGGTCGGAGCATTGTTCGTTTTCTTGTGTCGAGCTCCTTAAAAAATGCAACAAGGTTGTTGGAGCAGAGTTCCTTGTCTTGCGTCAAGCTCCTTAAAAAATGAAACAAGGTTGTCAGAGCAAAGTTCCTTGTCTTGTGCCAAGCTCCTTAAACCATGAAACAAGGTGTCCCAAGGATAGTTCTTTCAATGTGTCAACCTCGTTAAAATAATGAAACACGTTCTTGTTCAATTCGAGTCTTTGATCAGATCTCGTAAAATCCCAGTCGAGTCTTTCTTAGATCTCGTAACTTGAACCTTCACTCCCTCCATCTGTTTACTCAGGTGCATGGACTGAAGCTTGGGGGGCATGTACCTCGAATTGAGTCACCATGTTGGGGGCATGCTTACTTTTTCAAGCATAGTTTGTTTTCGTTTCAAGCTTGTGTAAAAATGAAACCGGTTTCAAGCATAGTTTATCTTTGTTTCAAGCTTGTGTAAAAATGAAACCAACTTCAAGCAGAGTTTCCTGATTTCAAGCTTGTGTAAAAATGAAACCTTGCCCATTTTACCTCTTGAGATTACCATTTTATCAGCCTGTTTTGCCAGATGAGCCTTGGTTTTCTCATTCCATCGTCACTATCTATTTGGCCGATCATATGCCTTCACTTGGTTGTTTTACCCATTCTTGAGGAACCGCTGCGATGAGTGGTCTTGTTAGCCAGCCTCTTAACCTTTACTTTTTTTGAGCAGTTCCATCATTACCGGAACCAGTTTCTTCCCTTTATACCACTTGTTCCTCCAGGAGGAGTCACCTTTTAGCTCTTTTCTGACTCTCTAAAATTGAAAAGATTGCTGAGTCCCTTGTCATTTCGATCTAATTAAAGTGGGCATGAATCGACATCTACCCAGTATACGTTTATCCCTTTTTCAGGCTGGGATGGATTATTTACGAAAAAGGAATACCCTAGCCTATCGCGACTAGGAGGTTTTCTCGGATATTGTTTTCTACCTTTTCGGGTCTGAGGAACTATCTACGAAAAGGGACCTCTAGAGTTTACTTTTTAGCTGTCTTTTCAAACTCTCTAAACATGAAAAGACGTTGAGTTCTTCCTTTGCCAGACTTGTTAAACCCTGATGACATCGGATTCAGTGACAATGATGCTACTCGAGTCTTTCCTTCCTAGGGCTCGTTAAATGTACTAGGATGGATTCGTCCGAAGGAGGAATTTATATGACAAGCATATGGTATCCTCTTCAAGCTTGTGTAAAAATGAAGAGGTACTCGCCAAGCATGGTGGGGAAACTGGAACCAACATCATTGTCGTGTCGGCAGTATGTCACTCTTGAACATGGCAGTTGTCTGCAGTCGTGTCGGGTTGGGGACATCTCATCTCATTTTTCACTTGCCTCAATGGGTTTGGGTGATCCCTTTTGACCTCTCATATGCTCTTTTCCTCATCACCATGACCTTTGATCTTTTGATGTCAAATACTACCAAATCCACTATCGTGCCGTCAATATGTTCAAGAGAAGTTGACCTCTGTAAAGTATCAACCTCCCTCTGATTCTCGTATGATCCTAATTCACAACAAAAACATCATGTTCCTCTGTCTCGTGTCGATGATGTGGGAAATATTATGGCCCACCTTCGATCAAGGTCACTTCCTGTCGACTTCAGCTCATTATCCAGGAAGCTGATCTAGAGACTCCTTTATGGTACCTTGGAGCCTGCATGCCTCAATGGCAGGTTCTTCACATTCGACGCGAGGGTTTCATCATTGGCCTCCGATCGAGTGATTCTGTCAGTGTTCAACGTCATCTCACTGTTCACATGCCGTAGATTGTACCTGTCGTACCTTGAGGACCATTGGCATTAATGGTGTTACCTCTTGTGTCTGTTAACAGCTTTCGTCATTGGCTAGTAATCAGGCGATGTTCTTGCATGTTCGACTTCAGCTCACATATTCGCATGCTTGAACTTGTACTTTGTTCGGGTCGAGATGGAGCGCAAGACCCTGGATTGTGTCTGTTGTAATCCAAGCTGTGATATTGTGGATTATTATGATTATTTACATGACTTATTCACTGGATGGCTGCGACCATACCTGAGTATATTTATTGATCCTCACTGGATGGCTGCAACCATACCTTGGATCTGGATTATTGTATACTCTGTTTTGGATGGCTACGTCCATACCACATATACATCATGTACTTTACATATCAGTTGTATTTCTCCACGCAGGTTTTCCGATAGCGGAGCTTCAGTTGGACACGTTCTCGTAAAGCATTTCACCCCTCTCTCTCTCTCGGGCCTCATGCTTTAGGGGACATCTGTTACACAGTAATTTGTCACCATCCCTACCATTCCCCATCCCCCACATTGGAGGGCCCATTATGTGACCTGTGAGCAATGTCATGCCTTGAAATCATTATCATTGCATTCCTCTAAACATGAGATTCAATTGCCCTAAAGACATCTCCTTGCAAAAAACCATAAAAACATCCCTTTTTGCATTGGCGTGGGTATACAGTTCATCACTCGTGCCAATGAGGAAAATACTACAAAGAGGTCGCGCCAACTGGCGCTCTGTCCCAGAGTCGCAGTCATGCCAGCCAATTTAAGGAGTGTTTTTTAAATAAGAATGGCAGAATTTTCGTTTCAACAGACTCAGAAACTGCTATGTATCTTGAGTTGGGAGGTTTGGCTCTGGGAGTTCCATGGAAGGGAAGTGGTTTGCCACCTCTCATGGAAGCCTCCTTGATGATAGGGCCAATCCCACAATTATAGGGATCCGAACTCCCCTTCCTCCTTCTATAAAAGCTAGCTCATTGCCATTGCAAGCTACTCTTGAAGTGCCTAAGCTTTGAATCTCCAAGTTCCCAAGAGCTTTCATGCTGCAAAAGCCTTCTTGATTCCCTAAGACCAAATCCAAGCAAGGAGAATATTTCCAAGTATCCAGAGAGAGAGGCTTGTCCCATCCCTGACAGGATTTATCAAGACATGTTGTGCTGATGACCCGCTAAAGGAGAGTGCCACGTCGAAGCTATGGTTGTATTCTTCTTTTGACTCTTTAATGATAAGCGACTATCAGTTAGGGTTCCACTCTTGTTCTTGATCATGTTCATGAGTTATATCCTCTTCTACTGATATATAGTTGTATGCATTGGATTTTATGCTTGAGTTTTTGTTGTTTCTTGCATGTGCAGGTGTCCGATCATGGAGATCGTGAGGGCTGTGATCTGCCAGGGCGAAGGAATGGGAGCACCACCTCTTCTACATATGACAGTGTTGGATTCTAGGTAAGCCTTCCTCACAAGTCGGTTTATTTACAATTAGGAACCTGCACTGTAGCGTGTTTGATTGTTGCTAGACCTAGTCTGGGCTAGTAGGGATCACCTCTATCCGCAGAGGGGATTTACCTCCTCAATACCAATGTTTCCACTACAAAGATCCAGAAGGAGGAACCAAAAGATCCAAAGGAGGAAGAGCATCTCTTCCACTCCTAGATGTGGGTAAAGGGCTACTCGCTACAGTTCGTTATTGACATTGGGAGCCAAAAAAACCTCATTTCAGCAGATGTTGTGAAGCGGTTGGGCTTGCCGACAACAACGCACCCATAACCATATACCATCAGGTGGCTTCACCAAGGACGGGATCTCCATGTCAGCCAGCAGTGCCACCTCCCCTATAGCATCAAGCCCTTCATGGATGAGGTATTGTGTGAAAATGCTCCTATTGATGTTTTCTATGTATTATTAGGCCAACCATACTTGTGGAAGTGACATTTTGTGTATGATTCTCGACCTCGCGCTATTATTGTGACTTTGGGAAATAATTTGTACAGGATACTAGAGGTATCACCACCAAACACTATCTCTTTAGTTATTGCAAAACAATGTAGTAAGCTCATTTCCCAAACCAGGAATTTTTTTTTCCTAATGATCCGCCACTAGGGAAAGAAGAAGATTATGGAAACAACCTCCAGACATGGCACCTCTGCATGACAAGAACAAATGGACAAGGTTGTGGATGAATACGGGGACATATTCACCTCACCCACAGGGGTGCCACTACATTTTCAATTCAAGCACCCCATTGACCTTGCCCCAGGTGCGCAAATACCCAACGGACTGATCTATAAGTTCTCTGTTCTATAGAATGATGAAATCAAGAGGCAGATTCAGGAGCTGCTGCAGAAAGGTCACCTCCAGCCAGTCTCATCACCTTGTGGGAGCCAGATCGTGTTGGTACAGAAGAAGGATGGCACTTGGAGACTATGTATTGACTATGAGGCGCTGAACAAGATCACTGTCCAGAATAGGTACCTGATCCCACAGATCGATGACCTTCTCGATCAACTCAAAGGGGAAATATATTTCAACAAGATCGACTTGAATTATGGGTATTGCAAGGTACCAATAGAACCATCTGATGTGTGGAAGACTGCCTTCAAAGCGGAGGAGGGCCTTTTTGAATGGCTCATCATGCCTTTCCTATTGACGAATTCTCCCGCAACCTTCATGAGGTTGATGGATGACACCTTGCATCCATTCACCAAGTCATTTGTAGTGGTGTACTTGAATAAAATTTTGATCTTTAACTATACTTGGGAACAACACCTCCACCACATCCTAGAAGTCCTCCAAACACTACGACAAAACAATTTGTGTGCCAATTTGGAGAAGTGCACTTTTGGCATGACCTAGGTTAAATATCTGTGATATGTTATTGATGAAAGGGGGGTGCATGTGGATCCAAGCAAGATCCAGGTCATTCATGATTGGCCAGCCCTAAAAATTCTAACAAAGCTTTGCAACTTTTGGGGTCTTGCTAATTTCTACCGCAGGTTTATGTTGGGATTCTATCATATCACTTGGCTCTTGAGTCAAGTCACCAAGGGAGGAGCGAAAGAAAAAATATTTTGGTCAGAACCTCAATAAAAGGCGTTCGTAGAATTGAAACATCACCTTTGTTCTGCTCCAGTGCTCACATTACCAGACCTGGAACAATCATTTGAGATTGAGACAGATTCCTCTGACTATGCTATTGGGGCAGTTCTTACTCAACAGGGGCATCTAGTGGCATATCACAGTGAGACATTGTCTGACACAGTTCGCAAGTATCCCACTTATGACAAAGAAATGTATTCCATTGTGCAGGCTTGTCGACAATGGAAGAATTAAATTTTGGGGAAGGAAATAATCATCCACACACACCAACGACCCCTGCAGTTCATACAGACACAAGGGAAGTTGCAGAACGATCACCATCAGAAGTGGTCAACATATCTGCAACAATTTCATTTGAACATCAGGTAGAAGAAGGGTAGCACCAATAATGTTGTCGACTGTGTCAACCAACCATCGATCGTGGCCATAACCACAGTTCTCAACTCTTTTTGAAACGAGACTTTTTTTTGGCTGCTTCTCTACAAGAGCGATCCAGAATTTAGCCACACATGCCAGACACTCTTGGCGGGTACACAAGTTCCAAATTTTGACCTCCAAGATGCATTTTTATGTCACTTGGGACACATTTGTTTTCCTTAAAGCGACTGTGCCAAGATGATACGGGAATCACACTACAGTCGAGTCGTTGGGCATTTTGAAGTCGAAAAAATAGTGGCAATACTGTAGAAGTATTTCTATTGGCCGAACCTTCGACAAGATGTCAGGAAGTACATTAGATCCTACATTTCTTTCAGCGTTTCCAAACCAACCATCAACAAGCAAGGGCTCTATACTCCACTACCTACCCCTAGTCGACCTTGGGAATACATCTCCATGGATTACATATCAGGCCTTCCTTCTACTAAGAATGGAAACGATTTTTTTTCATGGTCATCGACAGATTCTCGAAGATGGCCACTATGGCAGCGTGCAAGAAGAATATCACAGCAGAAGCCACTACTAAACTCTTCTTTGAATGAGTGTGGTTTACTTTGGTATCCACAGTCTATCATATCAGATAGCAACAGCAGGTTCCTGAGCACATTTTGGTCTAGCCTCTGGTCAATGTTGGACACCAAGCTCACCAAGTCCACAACTTTCCATCCCCAAACTGATGGGAAAACAAAGGTCATCAATAGGATGATTTTACATATTCTGCACATGTAAAATTCAAATCATCCACGCATGTAGGATGAGATACTCCCCTATGTACAAAACAGTTATAACCGGGCTCTCCACAGGTCAACTAACCACAGCCCCTTTCAGGTGGGCTTGGGATTCCAACCACTATGTCCCATTGACATAGCCATGCCATTTGCGACTACTCCGACGAATTCGGGTCATGTCGAGTCTGAAGCTAACAAAGCGAAAAACTTCATTGAGCACATTCGATACATTTTCCAATAGGTTCATGACCTATAGCATAGAGCCAATGCTAAGTACAAGCAACAACATGATCAACATCAGGTGCCACACAACTTCCAGGTGGGCGAAAAAGTGTGGCTACATTTGCAGAAGGAGCGCCTCATTGGACCCCACTGCAAGCTTCATCTACTCTGATATGGGTCGTACACCGTCACTAAGGTTGTAGGGAACAATGCCTTCAAGCTCATTATTCCACCATTCCTTGGTCTGCACCCAGTATTCAATGTAGACCACCTTCGTCCCTACTTCCCACCTCTACTGGACACCTCTAACATTGCAGAAGAACTCACACCAAAAGAGTTAAACCCGGACTACATGGAACATGCCACCATAGATTTTATCATGGACATGCAAATCAAGAACACTCACAAACGGAAGATCCAATGGTATCGGGTTGTCAAAGCTGGCCAAATCCTGCACCAAGGCAAGTGGTTCACCAGGGACCAAGTTCAATAGAAGTTTTCTCATCACATGGAGGAACTCAATGCAATCGAGACCATTGCTTCCTAATGTGGGAGGAATGATCCAGGTGGATATTGGTGGCCGACCACTTATTTCACTTGGGGCCCCACCAATGTCTCTTTCATTTTTTTAGTTTCGGCACAAATTACTATTTTTAGCAGTTTTTTGGGTCCTAAACTTCTGGAGCCGTTTTGAGGCTCTATACGACGTTTTTTGGGCATCATTTGTCTGACAAATGTAATTCCATCCTAGAATTGACATTTGAGGCAATATTTGTAGTCCCTGGATAGATCTTTCTAACGATGTATCATACTCGTCAAACAGAGATCGTATGTTGAAGTTATGTCCCTGGGAAGTTGAAACACCAATTTACCCAAACGGGGCCCATAGTTTTGGCACTTCATCTCCTAGGGTTAGGTTTTTGGATGTTTAGAGTTCTCCATTGTTTTTCAATAATAAATAGGACCTCAAGCCTCATTGTAACATAGTTCAGAGGTCTGTAGCTGCCACATCTCTTCTAAGAGATTCGCTACCAGCACCCTACCTAGTTTATTTCAATTATGTCTGTAGGCAAATTTCAGTTCTTTGATATTAATGAAATGAAGTGTTATTTCCACTACATCTTTGTATTTATCGTTATATGTGTATTATTTTGTGTTCTTGCATAAATCCGGATCAAAATTTCATTGGTGACAATTAAATTTCTTTTAACCGTAGGCCTTAATCTAAATTTTGACATCACACATACTCTTCCCGTTCCACGAGGAGTTATTTTCAACCCTCAACTCACCTTTAAACTTCATCTGACCCCCACATAAATGACATTCTATATCTTGGTTATAGTGATTGGCTGAGTTGGCAGTGTACAATTTGGCTTTATGACAACAATTAAAATTAGGTTTGTATTAATTCCACCCCACACTGTCGATGTACTAGCAATGATAGTAGGAAAACCCTCCACTGTAGATCTTTCCCTACAGGATCCAATGACGGAAAAGGGATTAGGTTTTTTTGGGTAATGACACTCCCCTTTAACCATTTTTCTAATTATTTTCAACGAGCCACTCTTTGCCAATTGAAACCCCTACCGCTGCAACAATGCCCGGTACTAAAGATCAAGCTTTCTGCTACGGTAAGCATTATCATGGCACTAGGTTTTATTCACGAGGGTTTATTTAGAAGTGCTAATAGTTAGACTACTATCCCTCAGGGTTTCATACTGGTTTTTCCAATTTTTTTTTTGTGACAAAATTTAACTTCTGTGTCGGTGTTAATTTTGTGTTCCTACTGCACCATATCATAGTATGCAGCTTGATTTTCCTTTGGATTGGAAAGAGACCTCTGCTCTTCCCTCCTACCACAATTGTTTTCCACATAATAGTGTTTGTTAAGCATTGAAAATACTTGGTATTTTTTAAATTGTTTACATTTCAACCAATCTCCTCGCTCGATAACAAATAACTCCTAAATGAAATATTGTAGGATTTGTACACCTGATAACTCTGTGAGGTTTAAATTAGGCAAGTTTTGCGTGATGCATAGCTTTTTCTAAGGTTTATTCCTCGAGTATTTAGATGTTGAGCTAGTATAAGCGTTTAACATGAATCTATTGTTTTGTGTAGGTAAACCCTTGTAAGATTTTTGCGCTGACGCTTTCCTTCGAAAAATTATTTCGGTCTCATGGCTAACCTCAGACATTACGACCTTGATAGGTATTTCCCTATTTGTGAACAGTTTGAGTTCCAATTTCATGGCTTCGATCTGGCTTACTAAATTTACGACTATTTGGACTTGCGTGCCAGCTTCCTCCATTTGAGATATTGTAGTTAGTTTATCTTTCTCTTGTCCATTCTGGTTCAAGGCGATTCCGTAGTAATTATGGTACGACCTAATCCCACCATACCTTAACCCTATTTGTGCTACACTTTTCTTCTCTTTGATAATAAATTTTAATAGAGGGTTGTAATAATTTTACGTTTAAGAACCTTTGGGTGATCCTTACTATACTATGGTACTTGCTTGGGTCTGTACGAAAAACATTGATTCTTCAGCTATATATCTGTTAAAAACTTTTTGGAATATTTTTAAGGTAATTAATCTACGTTCTATGTAAGATGATTCTTTTGGACTGTTAATTTTGTAAGCAAGTTCTTTTCTTTTAGAAAATATTACTTTCCTAAATAAGTATGTTTCTTTCTCCAGGAATTATATTTTCGAAATAGATAACAAAAATATAACTAGATCTCTACAGTATTTCCAACTTCATTAGATTCTCAGAATCAGAAGCTTTCTTAGTACTTACTAGTTACAGTAGTTTGCTTCTTCTATTATTCGTATTTTTATTAGAAATTACAAACTTATTTAAGGAAATATTCTCAATCTGTTATTTCATATATTTCTCAGCATTTAGAAAATTATATACAGAAATTTGCTCAGACTATTATTTCATGTAATTTGTTGTCAAGGATAATAAATTTCCATATTTTGCACCACAATGTACAAATGTTTTCTTGTTTCATGACAATAAAATTTATAGCTCAAAGGGCACTACCTACAGTTTCCTTGCTATTAATTCAATCCGTCTTTATTAAAATATTTGAATTCTTATGTGTCTATAGTTATGTTTTACATTTCTACAGAACACTCTCACAAAATATGTTTTTTTTTCTTCTTTGTTCTTAAGTAGTTGAATGACCGAACCATCTCTGTCCATGTATATCATAGGACACAACGAACAACCAACACAGAGCCCTCTTTCGAGGGTTCTATGTTAAAAGTTCTCTGTCTTCAATTATTTTATTTTATTGCAATTAAAAACTGTAATTCTTTACATCAATTAAACACATACATTGTCATTTCCATACACAGTCTCTAAGATTACTAGTAATGGTAAGAAAAATTATTTATTTCCTTCAAGTTCTTGACTGATGTTCTTCCTCCCTACCTCAAGAGAGGCAATCACGTCGTCTTCTCTCTCCCATGCTCTAAGTCTAATCTTTATAAGTTGATAAAAAATTCTGGATAGACTTCGAGACAATCTGGTCTAGTCTTCCAATCCAAACAATTTCTTTCATTTCAAAAATTCAAAGTGTTCCACTGGTTAGCACCAGCTCAGGAATTCCTCTCTACATATTCGATTCTCTTAGTTATCGAACAAAACCCCCAAACCTCACTGGGATCCAACTTTTATCCTCAGAGGTTGGGTAGCTATTTGAACTGATTCTTCCAACCAACTCTCAGTTCTTGAATTATTTTATTTTATCATCAACCTTGTTATTTTTCTATGAAAATCACTTCCATAATTTATTTAATTAAAATTTGTTTCTACTCATAATTTATTGTTTAAAATAAAATAAAATAAACTGACAGTTAATGTTTAATGTCTTAACAACAAATCATTAACATCAACTAGCACTTAAGCCAACTGTTATAAATTATATATAAATTAGTTTTTATCAACAATTACATCCACCCTAAAATCTATAGAAATTTTTTCTACTTTTACTACCACATGAGTTACCCCTTCTATTTAAAACATAATCATTGTTGATATCAGCATATAATCATTATCTATTTGGAATTCACCCAAATCATTGAAATCTTGGGGAAAATGGTTCTGTTTTAGGTTCAAATTGATTTGGTTCAAGAATTTGGAGATTCAAACATTGGAGAGAAAAAATGTCCAAAGCATAAGGCTGTACGAATTTCTTAACATATTTCTTTCATGTTATATGTAAGACTTTTGTGTTCCATAACGTAGATAAAATGTTTTTTGGATTAATCATATCATTAAGAGTAGGTGGACGTTTTGAAATCTCTACCTAATCCTAATAATGTAATTAATCAGAAAGACATTTCATCTAATCCCTTTGATGTTTCCTTCATGACAGCATTGATTAAAGATAACTGCACCTTTATGAATACCTTTGCAGCTCCATTGTGAAGAAATGAAAAGAAAAACAGAACCCAAAACCTCCAAACAACTCAGATTAAAATATTTATTCAACTTCTCAGGTTTTTGTGATTTCTATTTTAGAGGAGCATAACTATCAGATTCCTCAGAACCTGTATTCATCAATGTATTACATCTCTGGTTAGGGATCCTATTTTGGTTTATGCAGTTGCAAGCTAATGCAAATTTCCCACGTAGATTAGTAATATCTTACTGTGCAGAGGAGGACTACACCCGCGCAAATCTACAACTCTGCCGTGGAGCCTTTATCAGACTTCGTGGCCACCACTCTGGCAAAGGAGTTCGTTTTTAGGCAGCGCGGTTATTTATCAAATTTGGTGAACACCATTCGGGTAAGGGAGGTCGTTCAGAGGCAGAGAGCCATGCAGAACTTCCCTTCGTATTCTTGCTCTGGTTTCCATTCCACGATTAATTTCTTATAATTGTCAAGCCTATGAAAGAACTTCTGGACTTCCCAATCATATTTTTTAAATTCCTCCATAATAACTGCCTGAAATGTTTCAGTTCATTTATTTTTTCTTGAAATCCACACGCAACTAATATCAACTATTTCGCATTCTCCTTTACTTTTTCTTCATATTGATCTCCTACTCAGCTTCAAACACTATCTCGTCTTCTTCCTCATCTTCGAAGAACATTACATAATCAACCATGGGTGAAAATGCCCATAGCATGTCATCAATCAAACAACTCAGAATCTATATTAGAATTGCACAACTTCAACCAGTTATTATTTCATCTAATTTTCTATTACACATCATATCATATACATATATACATTAGGTATATTTGTTACTTAAACATATTCTTAATCATTAAAGTCACTCAAATCCACTTAAGTATTAAAAAAAATCTATATCAAATCCATTTAAGTATTACAAAAATATCTATATTAAATTAAAAATTAAAAGAACATCCAAGAAATATCAAATCTTAAAATTACGAAAACATCATTATGTTTTGGAAATTAAAAATTGAAAATTAAAAGAACATCCAAGAAATATCAAATCTTAAAATTACGAAAACATCGTTATATTTTGGAAATTAAAAATTATTGAAAAAAAAAACATAAAATACTTACTTTTAACCACTAAATTTACTCAAATATTAAAATACTGGTATATTAAATTAAAAATTATATATAACTAATATTTAAAACAACGTCAAAGAAATATCAAATCGTTAAATTACGAGGAGACCGTTATACTTGCGAAATTCAAAACTAAGTTCATCAGTAACCATCAACCAATACGATTATTGGTAAACGTCAAATCGTTAATTATGAGGCAAATGTTACAAATAATTTTAAATTAACTTTAACTGATTAATATTATTTTGTGACTTGGATTTCATTAATTTTAACTGATGTGGAATTGTAATTAAAATTTTTGTAATAATTTTTAATAATAATAATAAGAAGAATAAGAATATATGGTTTTTAATAAAATTATTATTAATGTGTGGGTTCTGAAAAATTATTATTGGAATTTCAGAATCGTTTTCAGTATTAATATTTGTCTTATCTTTTTTATTTATAGTTACTATTACTTTATAGTTACTATTACTGTGTATGTTGGTTTTGAAAAATTATTATTGGAAATTCAGAATGAGTCTTTAGTATTAATATTTGTTTAATTTTTTTAAATAATTTTAAATAGATTTTAGTTAGAGATATTTTTATAATTTTGAATTTGAAGTGTGAATTTTGTAAAATTTAAATATTTGGGAGATTTTTTTAAGTTTTAAATTATTTATAAAATTAGTAAAAAAAATCACTATAAGATTAATCTCAATTCCTAATCAAGATTGAAACATTTTTAACATTCAACATAAATCTATATTGGCTATTTATAATATAAAATTTAAAATCCTTTTTATACATTGTAAATTTTTTACATTTAATATAAATCTATGTTGGTTATTTATAATATAATAGTATAATTTATGTTGGTTATTTAAAATATAATAATTTTATTTTTAATTTTAATTTTAATTTTAGTAATATTTTCATAATACAACTAGGGTTCCTTGTGATAGGATGTTCTGCAGCCTTCCCCATTTCGAAGATATTTGAATTTTTGAAAATCTAAGGGCATACATAGGCATCCTTCTCGCTGGTACTTCTTGTCGTCAATCGTTAAGGGGATATTTTTTCTTCCATTCAATGAAGAGGATGCTTTCTCAACTTTAATCGCGAACACTAAGTCCTATTCGCAACCTAAAGAAGTGCTAATAAAAAAAAAATTGTAAAAAAAGCCTCAGAAAAATTAGTGGAACAATGGGCAGAGAGGAATTGGAAGAAAATGATGAAAAGAAACATAGTTGTTCTCATAGTTGGAAATTGATTTTTAGCTTTTCTCTTCGAGTTCAAAGAAGATCAAGATATAATATTCATTAAAATATTTAATTAACTCGAGTATGAAGAGTTAGACAACCAGTTAAGTAAGAATTGAGTAATTGGATAGATGAATTTGGTAAGTGAGTTAGAGAGTGAGTTAAGTGAGTGTTGAGTAAGTCAAAGTTATGTGATAGATGAGTTTGGTAACTATGTGCATGTCAACTGAGTAGTTAGTCTAAAATGATAAATACCCTTCACCCAGCTCATTGTATTTTGAGAGATTGCATTTCCTCTTATTAAGAGAAGAGTGGCACCTCATGTGTGTTTCGTGTGTGAATTATTTTTGTTATTTGTACCTTTACTCTTTTGTCTTTCTAGCAATATTCCGTAATGGTCCACACTTTTTTTATTACAGAGGTATGTATTTAAATTCCTGGTCCTTGATTTTAATCCTAATGAAAATGTTCCTAATGTTTTCCCTATTTTGGTTAATCTCCCACGCTTACCCCTCTCATGATAGATTGTTGAATGTCTGAAATCCATTACGAATAACGTTTTTCATTACATGGACAGTGATGAGCCTAAACGTTAGCTATTATCTTGTGTTAAAATATATGTCAAAGTTGACTTAGATGAGGATCTACCCTCACAGATTAATCTCAGGTAATGGAATTGGATCTTTTTTCAATCTATAGACTATGACAAGCTTCCATTTAATTGTAAAAGGAAATTTGGGCATGACTGCAATAAGTAAAAGGCTTAGAGTAATGATGGTTATGTCTCCTCCCAAGAGGAAAATTGACATATTATGAAACAAGGTGGAAGTAAACGAAAAGGAAGTTCAAATAATTACAATGCTTCAAAGTAGAATATAACCTCTACCTCAGGGAACCCTTTTGATGTCTTATCCCAAGGTGAGCCTAAATCTATAGCTCTTATTTATGAACATGAAAAAAATGGAAATGAGGGAGTTTCAAAGGATGATCTAGAAAGAATTATTCATGCTATTGAATTTGTCCTAGGAAGCCCTACCCATATTCCCCCACATCATTCTACTTTTGTTCTTTTCGATGGAAAAGGAAAAAGCCGAAGACGCAGATTGAGGAACTATAAGGAACTGAGGAAGAATTCAATCAGGTTCTCACTAGAAGGAAAATTTTAAAGGAGGGAGGACTAAAAACAAGGGGATAAGGAAGGTTGAAGCAACACATAATGTTGCATTGGGAAATTAATCTCAACTCCCGGAGATTTAAATGAAAAATCTAATAGAGAACTAGGAAACAACAGAGCCAGAGGAGGCAAGTCATTGGCCTCAAAATATAAATGAAAGCTTTCTCTTGGAAAAATTGGTGTCTAGGAATCCCCAAACAATTCTTAGGAAACAATGGATCTAATTAGAATGGAAAATCCATGGGTCTTATTATCATAATATACGAAGTTGGCGGAAGATGAATCACTAGCTCAATTAAAATTATCTTGGAACAAAACTATTTAGGTGGTTCAAATCTCCATTGGAGTCTCTGGTGATGCCATTGGTTGGCTCCCAACTTCAAGCCACCTCACAACAATTATAAGCCAAATATTTGAATTCCAGTTTGCCTTGAGGATTATCCTCATATTTGGGTGCGTATGTAATTCTGGAAGAAAATGATGACAAAACCCAAGTAAAAGAGTTGAATGCTAATTTTCAGGAAAGACAAAATTTAAGAAATTTTTTTATTTGGAATGTGTTGCAAATTTATCTTGATTTAGGAGATTTTTGGAGAGTCTACCGTGGAATAGATTTAACCATCAAGTAGAGTGTCATCATCCTGCAAGTGTTATAACTAGATTTTTTATAGCTTCTTGGTTATATGAACTCTTTAAAAATGTGTGTCTAATATCAAATTTATATTATATATATTTCATATATATTTTATAAATTTATATATAATTTTTTTAAAATGACTTGTAAATATTTATAGGCATCAAATCAAGATAACCATCAAAATAATTACTTTACCATATATCTTACATCACCTGTATTAAAATTTAATAAAAATGAACTAAATTATCACTTTATTATTATTATTATTAATTAACAAATAGTTAATTTATGTGATAAACAATATTGTTAATCATGAAGATTCTCCCTCACTTTACCACGGAAGTTTTTGAATGTAAATATTCTATTTTTAAATGTTATGGGTGAATGTTATTAAACCAGCTTCCAAAATAGAAGAAAAGAGATATCAACGCCTTAGAAATCAACCACTTCGAGGGGTTAACCTCCTTTACATTACATAAATGAAAAATTCTTGGATGATTCAAATGAAAAAACCTCCCATCTATATATAGGATTCCATGGGGTCACAATATAATCTTAGACGACCTAACAATAATAATATAACAGAACAACAATAACAACAGTGGATTTTATGGGGTAAAATAATAACAATATATGGGCTAAAAGGATATAAGAATAACAATAAGGGGGCTATAGTAACAATAATAAGGGGATACACCAGTAATATAGGGATCTAACATGCCCCTCTCCTTCAAAAAAGTGTTGTCCTCAACACTTGAGTAGAATGAATTTTTATAAGATTCCCATCCGTCCATGTGGAATCTTCAGTGGGTAAGTTCTTCCACTTGATGAGATACTCTAAAATTGATCGATTTCATAGTTGTCGAGTTCTTGTTTCTGTGACTACTTTAGGTTCCAATATAATTTTTCCTTCCTCATTAAGTTCTGGAAATATTGTTTGAACTGGAATTTTGTCACATATAACCTTCTTTGAAGATGAAACATGGAAAACCGAGTGCACTCGAGAAGAAGCCAAAAGCTCCATTTGTATGCCATAGTACCAATCTTTTGCAAAACATTGTAAGGACCATAGTACTTTAGCGATAATTTATTATGCTTATTAGTTTGCTTGAGGAACATTTGTTTATATTGGTGTAGCCATAAAAATACCCAGTCTCCTACATCAAAACTTATCTCACTGCGATGTTGATATTCTTGTTTTTTCATTTGATTCTGTGCCAAATTTAGGTTATCCTTTAAGAGTTGGAGAACTTGTTGTTCATGCTCGATGTGATCTTCCACTACTTGAACCGTAGAATTTTCTGTTAAATATTATGTGATGGACAGTGGATGATATCCATAAAGTGCCATAAATGGAGTCATTTTTGCTGTAGTATGGAAGGAAGTGTTATTCCACCATTCAACCAGAGGCAAAAACTTGACCCATTGTGTTTGTTTATCAGATACAAAAAAATGAACATATCCTTCCAAAATTTTGTTCACTATCTTAGTTTGCCCATTAGATTGAGGATGATAAGATGAGTTATGATCTAGTTGAGTACCGAAACAAGAAAACAATTATGTCCAAAAATTTCCAGTAAAAATGGGATCTGTGTCGCTTACAATAATCATTGGGTTTCCATGTAGCTTTTGAATTTTTTCCATAAATGCGGTAGTAATTTTCATTTCTTTAAATGGATGAGATCATGCACAAAAGTGTGCATACTTTATAAGTATATCAACTACCACCATGATGACACTTTTTCCTTCGGAATTAGGTAAACATGTGATAAAATCCATTGAAACCTCTTCCCAACATTGAGTTGGAATGGATAAAGGATGTAGTGTACTACGGGTCTTAATTGTCTCAACTTTATTTTGCTGGAAAACCAAACATTCCGCCAAAAACTCTTGAATATTAGATTTAGGGACATCCGAAAAAAATTGTTTCTTCACCTTGTGGTAATTTTTTAAAAATCCTAAGTTTCATCCTAAGGAAGAGGTGTGAAATTCCAAAATAATATTTTGTTTTTGTTGGGAATTCTTACAAAGATATAAGTGATCTTTGTAAGATAAGGAATCATGTTTCCAAATAAATGTATCAGATGTAATAGGATCTTGCTGCAACTTTTGAATGAGTGTCCACACTTCTTCATCATTCTTTCATTCATCCCTTCCTTCGGTTATCCAATATGGTTAGGTAATAGAAATGGCACAAAGCAATGCATCCGCCTCTTCATCCTTTCTTGAGAGTGCATGTGCAACAACATTTAGCTGCCCTTTTTTGTGGATGATTTGAAGGTCATAACCAAACATCTTTGTGACCCTTTTTTGTTTCTCTTCTGAAGATAGTCTTTGTTCCAACAAGTATTTAAGGCTGTCATGATCAGTTTTTACCCTAAAGTGTCTTCCCATTAGGTAAGGTCACCATTTCTTTAGTGCATGTAGTATTTCCAACATTTCCATCTCATAAATAGCTTTCTATAAATACTTTCCTTTAACTCGATGACTTTCAAAATAAATGGGTCTTTCTTCTTGCATTAAAACAAATCCAATTCCATGTCCTGAGACATAACATTCCAAAATAAAGGTTTTTGTGAAGTATGGCGTATCTAAGACCGATGCTAGGCACATTGCCTCTTAAAGATGTTCAAAGGCCTTAGTTTCTTCCGAGGTCCATGAAAATGCATCTTTCTTCAATAATGTTGTTATTTTCCAATAATTCTTAACAAAATTGTGATAATTCCATGTTAACCCAAGAAATCCTCGTAATTGCTTTATAGTTGTGGGGACTTTCCA
This sequence comes from Pinus albicaulis, assembly GCA_034641835.2. Taxonomy (NCBI): domain Eukaryota; kingdom Viridiplantae; phylum Streptophyta; class Pinopsida; order Pinales; family Pinaceae; genus Pinus; species Pinus albicaulis. The sequence continues at coordinate 1,017,326,236 of CM076577.1, read as the reverse complement.
TTCACTAATGTCTTTAATTTTGGTAGGGTCTACCTTAACACCCTCATGTGATAAAATATGACCCAAATATTCCGCCTCTTGTACTACAAAGTAACATTTGGAGGTTTTTTCATATAATTGTTTTTCCTCCAATAGTTTGAGCACCGTGTTAAAATGTTGAACATGATCCTTCCAAGACTTGATGTAGATTACTATATCATCAAAAAATACTAACACAAATTTTGTAAGGAAGGGTTTGAAATTGGAATTCACAACCCTTGAAATGTACAAGGTGTATTGGTAAGGCCAAAAGGCATGACAAAAAATTCGTAATGACCCTCATGAGTTCAAAATATTGTTTTCCAGATATCTTCAATCTTCATTCCAATTTGATGATATCCTAAACGAAAATCCAACTTGGTAAAATAAATTTCTCTATGTAATTCATCCAATAATTCATCAATCACAAGCATAGGAAATTTATCTTTAATAGTGATCTTATTGAGCTCCCTATAATCCAAACACATGCACCATGATCCATCCTTCTTGTGCATCAATAATACTAGAGCAGAGAAAAAACTTTGACTAGGTTGAATTATACAAGCCTCTAACATTTCTGCAACCATACATTCAATTTCGCACTTTTGGACATAAGGATATCTATAAGGCATGATGTTTGGAGGAACACATCCTGCAATCAAATTAATAGCATGATCATGATCACAAATATGTGGGAGTCCTTTGGGAGTTTCAAACACCCTTGAATGATTATCCAATATTATTTGGAGATATGTAGAAATATATGATTTTGATGTTGGAAATTCTAGTGATCATAATTGTGCAATTATGCCTAAATGTTATTTCTTCAAAATATTTGTGATGACATTATAGCTTATTATATTTCCCATATTCCCTGTGATACCTTGTAATTCAACGTCCTTTCCTTCCAAGAAAAAAATTCAAGAAAATTTCTTGAAAATTAAAAGCTACTATCCCCAAAGATTGTAATCATTGTACTCCTGGTAAAAAATCAACACATTTCATTGGAATGGAAAGCATTGGACTATTCAATACAGATTCCCCCATGGTTAGCTTAATATTATGGCATTTTTGAGAGCAAGTTATAGTTCCTTCATTTGCAACCATCACCTGACACTCTGGTACTAGTTATAGAAAGCAATTTAATTCCTAGGCTACCTTACAACGAATAAAATCATGGGTACTACCCTAATCAATCAACACTATTACATTTTTCTTATTGATATTTCCTTCTATATTGAGAGTTTGAGGAGTGGTAATTAATGCCAATGCATTACAAGATATGTTCAGATTCTTGACTTATTGCTCTACGGTTGGTTAATGGTGTATATCCTCTTCTTTTGAAGTGCCTTTATCATTTTCTTCCTCCTCCTTAAAATATATGTAAAATAATTTATTTCTCATCACACTTGTGACCTTTAGTCTATTTTATATCACAATTTTAGCAAAGCCCTTTTGCTCTTTTTTCTTCCAATTTTTGTGGTGTTAGCCTTGTAGGTTGTGGAAGTCTAGGAGTAGCAACACTTCCATCTTTATAGAAGTGAGTGGTAGGCTTCCTTGTCACCATAATTTTACATTCAATTTTTCTTTCCAACCTGAATTCCTTCTCCAATGAATTAGGTTCCCAATGGCGAATGTCACCTTGGATGTTATCCTTTAAAGTCCCTAGGATGACTTCAATCCTTTGTTCCTCTAGAATATCAGTTACCCTTGTATTCAATTCTTGGAAGTCCTCAATGTTCTCCACCATTGAACCCTTTTGTTTGATATTTATCAATTGGCTAAAGAAGGTGTTTCTCTTTGTATCCATAATGTGTTATCATTTCCTCCATAAAAATTGACCAAGTGACAATGTTTTTATGGGATCAAAGCCATTGATACCATATCAATGTATTTTATTCTAAATATAAAGTTTCAATGCGTAGCTTTTGTGTATTTTTCACATTATGGAGATCAATATTGCTCCATATGTATATCCACGTTATGGGATCCTTGCCATCAAACTTCTTCATATCGATCTTTGGAATATGGTGGGACTTTCATCCAACATTAGAGTTTACAAAATCATGATTACAATTTATTTTTTTCTCATCATGAGTTTCCTCTACTGTCGTTGCGCCATTAGTAATCATTTCTTGTATCAAAATTTTCAAACCTTTATTCAAACCTTCCATGTCGACTTTTATATAATTCTTCATGTCTTCCATGTTGTATTTCATTTTTTCTTAGATTTCATCCATGTTAGCTTCAATTCCATCCATCTTATATTTCATGTCATCCATCTTAGCCTCCATGCCATTCCTCAAACCATCCATCTTAGCTTACACACCTTTCTTCAAAACATCCATATTAGCTTCCACACCTTTCTTCGAACCATCCATATTAGCTTCCACACCTTTCTTAAAAACTTCCATTTGATTTTTTGTTGCTCCTTACGAAAGTGAAATTTGTTGCACTTGCTCTTGTAATCTTGATATATCATGTTGTACTTATTCCTCTTCATCAGTAACAATAGAGTATTCTGAGAGCTTAATGGGTGTTGAATTCTCTTTAGGGGGGATTTTATAACCAAATGCTGATATCTATGCTTCAATATTCCCTTGGGATCACTTCAAATTGATTTTTCAAACAAGAATTATGAAATTTGAAAAAACAATACACACCTTTTCCTTGATTTTGAGGAGCTCCATATTGGAAATGGTGTATGTATATAATTTCATATCCCTAATATTTTATGTTCAGTCCTTTAGTACCCCTTTGAATATTCTTTCCAGTGCCAGAGATCTGACCTGATTTGGATTTTTCAAGACAAAGTAATGCCCAATCTCCCACAATGACCTAATTATGGACTAGTACAGTAGAGAGAACTTGTAATGCGTGCCACGTCTCATTGTTTCCTCCTTCAGCTCTAAAAGTGATACACAGGAAAATAAAATATGTGTGCTTAGGATCACTATTTACAGAATTCAAACCTGATGCTCAGAGAGATCGTTATAACAATTTTCCCAAGGTCACCTCGTTTAGATGAAATTTGGGAGCCTTCAAAAACCCTACCTTCCATCGATGATATCTCTGAAAATGTTGCGAACCAAGATCTAAAATGTTTACACGACGTTTCTCAAGGTTTCTTTGCAAATAATTTTTTTTTAGCATCTGAAGTCTCCAAGGTGGGATCAGATAGGACTCGAGCTCTTAGCTCAAGAGATAAGAGGTGAAGTCTCGAAGGTGGGATCACATAGGAATCGAGCTCTTATCCATGGTAAATGGTTAAAAAAAACCATCCAAGCTTCTAGAAGAGAAATTATGATCAACGCAGGTGTCTATGGGTTCAACAAGAACTGAAATAATGTTTCTAAAGGGGAATGGTGCGTTGGGGTTAAAAACATTGATTTTGAGCAGTTAATCCTAGAAACTTAGACTTTTTGGAAAGGTAATTATTTGGAATTTATGTAAGGATGATGAAAACAGGTCCACAGATGTTGATTGATCCATATTGCGATCTTATTAACCACATGTGACAAAATGGCCTTAACATTTTATTATGAATTTTTGTTGGCCAACTGCAACTTTTTAGCAGTTTCTTCATTATCTTCTATAATTGTTTTTAGTTCCTCTTTCATATCTTTGATAATGTCTAACAATTCTATTGTATGTGGGATTCCTCACCACCTAATTGTACCCAAAGTCTTCTCCATGAGGAGGTCTTGAACATGTTTCTATCATGACTATTCTTTACTTCTCTCCTTACTGTGTAAGACAAAACATTTATTGTATTAAATTCTAGTTGTGATATGGCTCATAGGCCTCACTGTTATAGCTTACATCTTTGATACCACATGTAATGTAATTCCACATTTACACACTAAAAAGGAAAATTACCTTTACTTACTCCAATATTGGCATGATCTTATTTATGTAATGTAGACAAGTTGAACTTTATACAAGTTCTTATTTTATTACATATATTAATCTACTAGTTTATAAAGTCTTTATTTATTTTTCTTCATGCTATCACTTCGTATTAGACATAAACACTTGTTGGTTAAATAGATATTCTTAAAATCACATAGATTAAATTAATATATAAGTAGGTTTGTTGTATATGTTTCCGATTCACAATAATGTACATAGGAGCATTAATCCTAGTATCACAAGCTTTTTCTCTAACTTTAAAAGAATTGTGTGTGTGTGTGTGCATGTGTGAAAAGGGATGGTAATTGAACCCTTAACCTTGGGTTCGAAAACACCTATGTAAAATCAATGGTGTAAATTCATATAAATATATATAAAACCATAGTTGATGGGACATGTATTCCACACTGAATGGTGGGAAAAACATCATAGTGGGTGTTCATTTCCGTTATTATGGCTAAAGGAATTTATAAAAGACAATTCCAAAGGCTTTGGAAAGGCATGAGGCATTAATTGACATTTTATTTATGAAAATAATGGAAATTAGAAGAAAATGAAGGTGAAAGGTCACAATTTTCATGTCATGAGAAAACTGAAGGAAAATAATGGAAAATGAGAAAATAGAAGCCTCATTGATAAAAAGGCTTCTGAGGATTAGTTGGTAACCTTTTTTTAGTTCAGCTTTGTAGCTCTCCCATTATTCTCTCTCTCTCTCTCTCTCACTCACTCTCTCTTGGACACTTACAGTTTCTAGGAGCATTTGGGCTTTGGACCAAGAAAGTTAAGAAAGTAGGAAGGAGGAGGAAGCAAGCAAGGAGGAGTATGAATCAAGAAACTACATTAATATTACTAGAAAATATCGATTTGCATGTGTATTTTCCTTTCTTTTATAGCATGCATGGTATTTCATGTGGTTTTTTTATATCATGGTGTGGGTTTTTATAGGTGTGATGGTATTGTTTATCCTAGCCTTTCCATTTCTGTATATGTTTTAGGAGATGCGTTTCGCATACTTAGGTTGATATGTATTGCCAAATGGATTCAATGTTGATTTGGGTGACTCTCTGACATGAAAAATATATGGCCTAGTGGTCCCTGAATTAGACCATGGATCATGGTAGATCCACTGGCATGTAACGCTTGAACCAGACTATGATTTTTAGAAAAGCAATATTGTTTGCCTTGGTGGGCCTAGGAATCCTTACTGGTGAATGGAGGGATATACGATAAATACAATAAGTGTATTTATCTATGTTTGGCCTAGTACTCCCAAGATGGGATGCATGGTAAATTCTGTAAAGTGGGTCTCAGTGTAGGGCCTAGTTATCCCTCGATTAGACTGTGGATTATGATAAAGCCTAAGAGACTACAGCACACTCAAATTCCTTGCGGTGTAGGCAGATACCTCAAGTAGAATTCATGTTTGTTTAGTTCTTGTTTGTTGGTTATCAGTCCCACATTCATGCTTGGAATATAACATGAAGGTGATTAGATGAAGATAGGTTTGGCTCAGCCATTCTATGGTTGGGTGGAACATGAAAGTACCATATCCGGTTGGTTTCTACACTCATTAATGAAGAGTTATTTCCTTTTGTATTTGATGCAAAAATCAATTTGTTTATATGTGGATTCTATTGTTGTTGTATCCATGGTATTTTTGTTGCTATTTTGTTGGTTATAATCATGCATTTTATTAGTGAGGATATATGAATCTATCCGTGTTCTTACTTGTAAATGAAAGCACAAATTATATATGTCCAAATAGACTGTAGTGTAGCTAATGATGTAAGGGAAAATTGGTTGTTAGTGATTTTTAGATAAGTATGATACCCCTATGTTTAGAACTGTTGTTTAAATCTATAGATTCAATGGTTGTGACATGTTTGAAAAAATGTACGTCATGGCTAGGAGGGGTCCACATGTGTTCATATTGATTTGATTGCTTCTGCATTGTTGCGACGTTTCTATTTATCATCTCTGAAGTTTTCATGAAGTTCTGGGAAAAGAACTAGGTTCTCGGCGTGATAAGGTGGTTGCAATCTTAAGGATGCTAGCACATAATTGATTATTTGGGACCTTGGTTGCTCGGATGTAGTGTTATGCCTCCGCCTATAGCCTCTTGGAAGCAAACATACAAGCTTGTGCCCATGACTATGGATCAATGTGGTCAAAATGTCAGTGTGACCAAAGGGTAAGAGCCATGAAAGGTTGGGTTACCTCCTGGGTGTGTTCTTGTTGTTGTACAAGGTATGTATAGTGTTTTTCCATCGGTTCCACTTCCTTAAGGTAACTTATGAGGTTGCATCTCATTATATTAGCCTCTCATCACATGTGATACCCCACCTAGTCGGTTACTTAGGTAGATATGGGAAGAGGATGTTACATAGTGGTATCAAAGTATGGTTCAACCCTTGGACTGGATGGGTAATGTGTTGGTCAAACCTTTCTATTGGTTGAATATGTTTTTCTCATCCCTATGGAGTATGTGTTTGTTGCATACAATTTTTTTGGTGATGGTGGCAGTGGTGTCACTATGGAAGGGTTGATGGTGTTGTTTTCAACATGTTATCATGAGTGTATGGCTAGTTATGTGTTTTTCATGCTTATGTACTTCTCATGCATGCTTCCTTACATATTTCTACTTTTTGCGTATGCATTTCTTCTTTATAATAGTTCACACATTGGTCATGTTTGTGTAGTGAACGTGTATGATTTCTTGCGTGATGTTATATGTGGATCATGCATTGGTTGTTCATGGTTGTTTATACATGTCAAGTGGGTGCATGGGATCATGTTTACATTGGTTTGGTGAAGGTTATTGTGCACATGGCCATTATATTAAATTAAGTCATCATGATGATATTGGTATGTTATGATGCTAATGTGTTTCCTAAGATAGAGCAAGAGATGCAAACCATCAAAGTGAAGTTGCAACATTGGACGTCGAGGAAAGATCATGTCATCATGCAAGTTTTGATGTTGGGAATGTAGGTATGTAGGTTAAGGATTTTTATATGCATTATGGTCATCAGCATTCATTTCATTCTATTGATGTTATGGTTACATACATTATATATGCTAGTTGATTAGTTCGATTATCTGTGGTGGTTTTCATTTCTATTTTTGTTTTATAACTTATATGTTGTGGATTAGCATGTTATAGGTTAAATTGTTGTTCTTGTTGTATTATAGTTAGCTTGATGATTAGTTTACATGTTGTTGATGAGCATGATATATAAATTTTTGTTTTTACATTCTAGTGAAATGATGGTTAGTGTTATGACATTGAGGCATGATTTGACCTAATTATGATAGTGTGTTGTATTATGTCTAGACTGACTGTGCATATGTGATTGTATGCATGAATAAATATTGTTTATGAGTTTAGGATGTGAACATGCTAGCTAGATACTATTATGGATATCATGAACTTATTTATGATTGGGTTTATATGTTGTGAATTTATATCACGCTAATATATATTAATTGCACAGACAAGGTAGCCTCCCATCAGATACATTAAGGTATGAGCTTGTCTATGTCATCTAAATTCTAATTAGATGTTTGATTATGCCATCTATTTGGTGTTTGAGTGTTGGTGTCTAATATATCATATATTTACTATTGAATGTTTGATTACTTACATGATATGAGCATGTCCCTATAATATTGCATGAAGAAATGATCTTGTTTTGAGATTGTCGTACTAACAAACTGTGGGTAACATCATGTATTATGAATCATGAAGGTGACTTGCGTGTTGATTATCACATGGTTTTAGACATGGTAAATGTTGATTACAAATTAATAGATATGTTGTATTGATATTTGGAACACATGAATGATATGTGTGTGTTCACTTACATGGAAACATGATTGGACCAACAAAGTAAGGTAACTAGGTTGTTGTGTTTATTTATGCACTAACAATTATGTGGTTATGCTAGTCCGTTGCAGTGGATTACATGGAAAGAGACTGCCATGAAATATTGAAAAGGCTTCATTTGAGATTTCCTTTGGAAGCTTTGGGAACCCATGATGAATCAAGTTATGGCGTTTGTTGTTAGTATTTTTATTTTGTTATGTTGTGGTTTGTTGCACTTTATTTGTTTGTTTGTTTATTTCTAGTGTATGGCCATACCAATTTGGTTGTGGTGTCATATTTCTATTGGCTTTCATGGTTTTCCTCAGGTTTTTTTGTTATTATTGTATTTATCTTTTATGTTCTTAATATTCTTGGGGATTGGTTGGGAGAGAGGAAAGTTGATGGAGCTCTAGGAGATTTGGATGAAACCCAACAGGTGATGTAAAACTAGAATGAAGCTCGGTACATGAGTAAGTGCAACAAAGGTAAGAATATGATAGTAGGTTTTACTGGTTGAGTCCGTTGTGGTAAATGGATGGTTGAAGTACAATAAGGAGAAAGGTAATTATAAAAGGTAAATAAAATGTATCTGAGGTGATTATATGCCTTGGTTGTGTTAGGAATTGTTGTTCTCAATGTTGTGCATGTTGTGCACGAATAAAGGAAGTTCTCTTAACATAGACGTTATGATATCTAGAAATTTTTTTATAATCATGATTATGTTGATGTTTATATAGGTATACATGTATGTATGTATGTATGTATGTATGTATGTATGTAGGTCATGTCGGATAGCTTCATCATGGATCATGATTTTTTAATGCTAATTTTTACATGTATATATGTGTTCATGTATGTGTGTGTGTGTGTGTGTGTGTATCTATGTATCTATGCCACTGTATTATAGGGTTTTCAAGGATCACTATTTTGGAGGAATGATTTCCTATGTAGGTGAATGGCATGAAGAGGTTCTTGGTCTTATGAGGAATCAAGTGGGAATAGTGACTCTAACAAATATATGAGGTCAGTATTAGGTGGACATGAATTTCTATTGTATTCTTGTACTATGCCTATGTTTATGCTACAGATAGGTAATGTTGGGGGTTACATCAACAAAGTGAAAGTAGTGTGATCTGCGACATGATAGGATAAGCATGGATAGTGGAAATACACTAGAAGCAAGATTTATTTCTGGAGTGAGTGTGTGGTCTATAGATGTGTAATAATACTATTTTGTATATGTTGTGCATGTTTTACATTGAGTGATTGTACCTATGGTGATCTGTACATGTAACATATGTAGTATGGTGTACCTATGATGTTGTATGCCTGTTGTATATATGGTGTTGTGTGTATATTGCATATGCAGTGTTAGGTATAGCTGGTGATATGTACATGCTAGATATGAGGTGTTCTATTCATATCATACTATGCACATGTTGTATATGAAGTGCTGTGTGAATATGGTGTTGTGTTCATGTGGGATATATGGTGTTGTATATGTATTGTGCTATGTACATGTTGAATATGCAATGCTTATATTTACATATGGTGTTGTGTGCATGTTGTACATATGGTTCTATGTACATAATATGGTGTTTTGTGCATGATTGTACATGTGGTTTTCTGTACATATTGTACGTGTGGTGTTGTGTGCAGGTACTATCATGTACATGTCGTGCATGTGCTACTGTGTACACGTGGTGTCATGTACATGTCATGCATTTGGTGTTGTGTATGTATGGTATTGTGTACACATGGTACATGTGGTACAATGTACATTTGGCATTGTTTACACATTGTGCATGTAGTGTCGTGCATATATGATGATGTGCACATGTTGTGCAAGTAGTGTTGTGTATGTGTTGTGCATATGGTACTGGTATACATGTGATATTGTGTACATGATGTACAACTTGTGTTGTGAGAATGTTGTATTATGTATGTGCATCATTTGGTCGTGGTATCATGACATATGTATTCATTGTGTTGTACTCTATCTACGTATATGTATGTATTATGTTGTATTGTACACTGGGTGCAGGTGCATGTATTGTGTTGTTTCATACACCGGATGCAGGCGTATGTGTTATCTTGAACGACTCATTGTAGGTGTATGTGTTGTATGCTGGTGTAGGCATATGTATTTTGTTGTGTTTTATGATGGTGTAGGCATATATGTGGGGTTGTGTTGTAAAATGGGTGTTGGAGTATGTATTTTGTTACGTTCTACACTAGGTGTATGTGTGTGTATTTTGTTCTACATTGGGTGCGGATGTAATTGTTCTATTGTACACCAGGAGGAGCTGTATGTGTTGTATGCCATGGTAGGTGTATGTATTGTGTGGTGTTGTATGCCATGCATATATTTATGTGTTGTGATGTATATTATGTGTATGTGTATGTGAATGAATATAAGTAAAGGAATTGAGTGCTCGTCAACTGTGGAAACCAATTCAGTATGGGTACAAAATAACAAAGGAAGAAGTAAGGACAGATGAAGGATAAGTATGGATATTTTATTTTAGTTTTATTATGCATGTGATCTGTGATTCTAACTTATGATGCTTACATATGAGTTATGATTATGGTTCATTATTATTGCATGTGATTCATGATTTTGACGTATGAGGGTTGTGTTTTGAGATAACCAAATGTGATATGTTTGTACATGATGATTTGATCAAAAAAATAGTTTTCCTTATGTTACAGGAAGTAAACATAAGTTCAAGTGTGCCATATTGACGAGCTACCAATGAGGTATGATTTGAAGTTATTTAAATTTATTTTGAATCTAATTGAAATTATGTGTTTGGTACAGGAAAGCATGGAAATTCCTATTTGAATGGTTAAAATTGATTGCAAACATTAACAACAACACAATGATTTCCATGAGCAGTCTATGACCAGTATGATGGTTTTGAGGCTTGTATATGGATTTGTTTTTGTATCTTCCAATGCGAGGAATCCTTTCCAAGTGATGGATCGTCTGGGATAGGGGATGTTAGGGAATCGGAAGGTGAGTAATTCCATAGAAGGAGATTAATAGATTTTTGAGGGAATTTATAGCAGAGAAGGGAAGGCCATGGATGGAAATTTTTTTGTCATTAGCATTTCCAGATGGAATCATATGCACATTGGGAGTGTGCCCTGGAACAATGAATCGATAAATTTTCAACGAGGGTACAATAGCACATGATTCTATTGTTGGACATTGGATGCAGCTTTGAATTTGGTAGTAGATTCTGGACTTCCTAAGAAGGAGGTGAATCGTGGTATTACCTTGAGGGTGGAGGTGTGAGCCTTTGGGTTCCCTTTTTTATAGATACAGGCATCGTATCCTTTTATTTTCTGGTTGAGGAAATGTGTATATATGTATATATGTACGTTATTGTAAACTCTATATCGAGTTGGTTTATAAAGCTCCACATATAATATGGTTATTTGGCAGTTGAATAAAATGTGCATGAGCATATGTAGTTCTTATTATAAATAACTTAATGAGTTATGTTATAAAGCTCCAATAAAGGGTATGATTGTCATGTTTTTAGCGCAATTTCATTGTAAACACTACAACAAGTTTGTGTTATAAACCTTCATAGGCAATATGTTTTGTTTGAGCAGTTTAATGGTTTATAGGTGTCATTGCACATGGAGACGGTGTTGGGTTCTGTAATAGCCCTCGTAAAAATTAAAGTAAATATATATAAGGCAATGGTTGATGGGACACGTATTTGAATATGTATGGTGGGAAAAGCATCCTATTGGGTGTTCATTTAAGTTTTTATGGCTAAAATAAATTGGTAAATGAAATGAAAAAATATTTAGAAAGGCATAAGGCATTAATTGGAATTTTATTTATGAAAATAATGGAAATTAGGAGAAAAGGGAGGTGAAATGTCATAGGTCACATGTGAGGAGTAAATTGGAGGAAAATAATCAAATGAAGAAAATAGAGGCCTCATTGATAAAAATTCTTATGAGGATCAATTTGTAACACTTTGCGTGTTGATTTTTGGAGCTCCCTCATTATTATATCCCTCTCTTGCTCTCACTCTTGGACACTTAGATTTTCTGTGAGCATTTTGGCATTGGACCAAGAAGGGAAAGAAAACAAGAAGGAGGAGGAAGCAAGCAAGGAGGAGTAGGAATCAAGAAAATATAACATGATTCTTAACAAACATCAATTTGAATTTTTATTTTCCTTCTTAGATCTAGCATTCATAGCATTCCATGTGGTTATTTTCTGTCATGGCATGGCTTTTTCCACATGTGACAGTGTTTTTCAGCCTATCTTTTCCATTTCTGTATAGATTTGATAAGATGTGTTTCTGATATTTAGGTTGACCTGTATTGCCGAATGGATTCAATGTTGAGTGGGGTGGCTCTCCGAAATGGAAAAAAAATGGCCTAGTGGACCCTGAACTAGAATGTGGATCACGATAAAGCCACTGGGCTAGAAATAGCTAAACCAGACTATCGGTTGTGCTAAAGCCAAATTGTGTGCCTAAGTAGGCCTAGGAATCATCGCTGGTGAATGGAGGGATATATAGTAAATCAAAGAGGTGGATTGCTCTTCGTTGGGCCTAGTAGTCCGAAGGTTTGATGTATGGTAAAGCCTAGAGAGTGGGCCTTGTTGTAGGGCCTAGTGATCCTTGGATCAGAATGTAGAATACAGTAAATATTTAGAGACTAGGAGGCACTCAAATTACTCATGGTGTAGGCGGAGAACTCCACTATAATTCATGTTTTTTTGGTTATAAGTCCCACATTCATGCTTGGAATATGGTACGAGGGTGATTGGATGAACAGAGATTTGGATCAACCAATCTATGGTCGGGTGGAACATTGAAGTCTCATCTCCAGTTGGTTTCTAGATTCATTAATGAAGAGAACATTCCTTTTGTATTTGATGTAAAAATGAATTGGTTTCTATGTGGATTCTGTTGTTGTTGTATCCATGGCATTTATGTTGTTATTACGTTGGTTATAAGTGTGTATTTTATAAGTGATGATGTATTTCTCTATCCATGTTTTCACTTGTATATGAACGTACAATGTATCTATTTCCGAAAAGACTATATTTCAGTTAATGATGTAAAGGAGCATGTAACATACCCCGATAACCTCGCAGGAAAAATGCATGGAGTTAGGAGTTTATTTTGAAACATTTACAAATGTGTAACCTTATAAATTTCTTTATATATTTCTGTATTAACCATTTAAATAACCATTATCATCACTTAGAGAAATATTTAGCAAAAATCACAGTGAGTTACACAACCATTAATTGTTTTTGTTGTAGCATATTAACTTAAATTTCCTGCTATAACTATGCATCGATCCCATGATCATTTTAATTCAATTAGTAGATCACCTAATTGATAATATCAACGTCATATCATGAAATAAATTAACATCAATATATATATATATATATATATATATATATATATATATATATATATATATATTTTAGACTTAAAAAAAAAAATAAAATAATATAATTCCAATCCATTAAGGATAGAAATATGAATATGTAACATACCCCGATAACCTCGCAGGAAAAATGCATGGAGTTAGGACTTTTTTTTCAACATTTACGAATGTGTAACCTTATAAATTTCTTTATATATTTCTGCATTAACCATTTAAATACCCATTATCATCACTTAGAGAAATATTTAGCAAAAAATCATAGTGAGTTACACAACCATTAATTGTTCTTGTTGTAGCATATTAACTTAAATTTCCTGCTATAACTATGGATCGATCCCATGATCATTTTAATTCAATTAGTAGATCACCTAATTGATAATATCAACGTCATATCATGAAAGAAATTAACATCATCAAAACGACACAATTAACAATCACATAAATAGACACCGATATACCCTGGAAACCCCGTAGGGTGAAAACCAGCAAACATTTAATTTTATTATTAAACGCTCATGAGGGTTGTCACCCCTCACTCAATGGTTATAAGGGAGTCCATCCCTTGACCATTGTCATAAAATTTACATATAAAAATAATCTTAAACAAAACATAACTAGCTATAAGCTATTACAATCATCATGATACCATTTACCCATGAATCATCAATCTCTGTCTTTCTAGTCAGACTGCTTCCTTCAGGGTATCATTATACAATTGGAACTACTAAACCTGCATGGACTAACAACTCTTTATCTTCCACAATGTTAAACTTGAAATTTCCTTTTCTCAAGTCATCCTTCTTTCCTACCATTGTTGTCGTCAGCGCACTTGGTATCATGATTAGATAAAATATTAATAAACCAATAATCAATCCCTATTTGTGACACTTCAACAATTATTTGTATGCATGTATGAAACATAACCACATTGACATTATTTTCCTTATTTAACATCATTTCACATGCATTAGTAACAAATAAATCACTATCAAGCATCATCTTTCCACCAAACACTAAGAAAATCTTGCATGCACTTTCATATTATTTCCAAAAGAAAGCTAACATACTATATAATAATACTGTGCATGCAAATGCATAACAAGATTTTCAAGATAACTATCCCAACAAGAAATTTCTCTTTTTGCCTACTCGTATGTTTTCTTTTCAATATGGATTAATGCAATAGATGTTATACTTACGCATGTGAATACATGTTCTTTTCCAAAAACATATTTTCCACCCCAGATCTATTCATAATGGTTACTATGTATAACAATGCCAACTCTATTTCAAACAAAGTTATAGTTTTGTGCATGCAATAACATATCTTGTTCTTCCCGCATGTAAAACATATATTTCTTTCCAAAAGAAACCAAAGAAATATTTCATGGAAAAATAAACACATTTCTTTTCCAAGGGTCAAACGCATACCACTTATCATTTCATGCATGCAAAGTGACATTTCCCTCTCATCCAAAAAATATAACCAATAACTATGCATAATATTCTCCCAAGATAAAGCTAATACCATAGCTAATCCCTTTAGGTTGGAAAAATACATATTATTTTGCCTAAAAGAGGGCTAACACAATAAATATTATGTGATTTCATCTTCGTTTTCTCTAGAAATCTAATACTCAAAACTATATTTTTCCCATGCATAAAAGCATATATGTTTCTCTAAATAATCTTACATAATAAAGCATGTGATTACCCTTTTTTCTCTCCAAGAATATAATCCAATAATGCATACAAGGATATATTTCTCTCTTCTATTCATTTTGAAGAGTTTTAACACAATAATTATTTCCTTGCATACAAGTATGTAATGTTCCAAATGGGAAAAAATAGGTTCAGTAGGGAATATCCTCAGATATTCCACTATGTAATCACAACAATATGGAATTACACCAATATATCTAAACCAGAGATAGACTGACAGGGCATTTACTAGATGCATCACCTTCACCAGCGGCTTCCTGGCCCGTTCCAGACTCTGTCTATAGAAGAATGGTGAAACACAGCAAGTGTGGGAATGACACACTCATCTTAGAGTTTTATTCTCTTAGGAACATTAGATCTATAGATCTAAACAATGGATCCAAAAGAGAAGTAAAAACCAACCAAGGAAGAAAGAGCCTCAAATTCCTCTCGGGAAAATCTAAGATGGCTCAGGAGGAGCAAGCCGAGTGTGAAAATGATGCGAGCAGTGGGTTCCATGCTTTTTAGGTTAGCATGGACCTAAAGAAAAGTTTAGAAGGCAAAAATAAATGAGTTTATAGGTTTTAACATATCTCCACAATCAACACTGCTAACAATCAACACTAAGTGAAAAATCCAGCTAAAAGGAAGAGATTAGTAAATAGAGAAACCGTCGTTTAGAAATTGCGAGTTTGTTGGAAGGTACTAGAGAAATCAGGTCATTAGACTCATGTAACTATAGTATGGCATCAAGAAATCAGATCTATAATCAAGTTCCTTTGTAGAAGTATTGGATTTACTTGAAGCAAGGGCAAGAATCCTTCAAAAATAATAGCAGAAACAATTGGAAAAGCTGCAGAAAGACTTGACAACATTTTATATGAGGAGCTTCAGCTGATGTAGGTTAATATTTAGATCTACAACTGATTTATGGCTGAAACATCAGATCCATACCAGATCTGGAACTACTCAGCCTTCTACACAAGATCCCCCTGGGGTTTTATCAAAATAATGCATAAATAAGTGTAGATCTAGCTTTTAATACACTGAAATTTTTATTGCAAATAAATTCAATCATTATATAATCATGGTCCATATGCAAACAAAGATATTTTCAAAGGATATGGTTACTCATCTCCTGATGCATGCCTGAAATACTCTCTTCCTCTTCCTTGTCTCCATTCTCCATGTATTCTCCCATCTCCCTCCTCTATTTCTCTCATGGGATTATAATAAAATAGAATTAATTAAAATGGAATATATTTTATAAATCCTAAAACTATTCCAACTTTTTTCTAAATCATAAAATAATTCCATCTTTTCTAAATCCTCATGGGATTATAAAAAAAATAGAATTAATTAAAATGGAATAGATTTTATATATCATAAAAGTATTCCAACTTTTTTCTAAATGATAAAATAATTCCATATTTTCTAAATCATAAAAGCATTCCATCTTTTCTAAATCACAAAAGCAATCCATAAAGCCTCCATAAATCTGATTTTTCCTAAATCAGAAAAGCATTCCATAAATCCCTCATGCTTTTATTTTTAAAGGTATATTTTCTTTTTCCTTATGAGAAAAATATCACTTATCCATACTTTTTCCAAATCTATTACTCATTATTTCTAAAACTCATAGAATATACCAACTTGGAAATATAATTTATTTCCATGGAAGAATATAAATTATTATAAATAAAATAATTAAGAAATAATTTTTCCAATATTCTTATAATCAACAATTACAAGAATATTCTTCATTTAATATCAATATAATAATTAATAATATTTAATTATTTAATAACCCTCATTTTATGAGAGTTTTTATGGTGGCTTACGCGAGGGATATTACAGAGGAATACTTCTTAGCGATTCTTAGGTAAGTATGAAAACCCCATACTTGTCACGTCTCCCAAAACCCTTTTTTTTTATATATATATATCATGGAATTCTGTTATTATTTTGTAACATCCAATATACCTCTTGGTTACTCCTTCTAACTTTCTTAATTCCTCTTCTATAAGTGGTTCATTTTACTCTGAATACAATTCAACATGTCTCCCTTAAGGTCTATATGCATAATAGGTCTATATTCATCACCCCGGTGATGAGTGCTACCCCTATTACATAACTCAATAATCGCAGCTTTATGCGTCGATAACAATTATAGTTTTTATATTGAATCCTCTACAATGCAGACTGTTTTCCGGATTTTTAGATTTTTTTCAGTACTTACAGACAACCAGAGAATACAAGAATTTCCATGAGGATTTTTGAGCTTGACCTCCCCTCTTCTCAGTTCATATAGTAGACTTATGTATCTATATATTTTACTTTGTATTTCTCAGGTTTTCTGTTCAAGATGATCACTAGGCCCTTACTCAAACTTCCCAGTTTGTCGGCCTGCTAACGTTTTCAATATATTAAAGTTTCAGCATCGAGGTATAGATGTAGGCCTCCTCGCATACATCTATCTTTGCGCAGTTAACCACCATTTCTCCAACTACTTCCCCCAGTAGTTTTTATGGATGGTAAACCGATGCTCTGTTCATGGTATTTTTACACATGCTTACAATCTTCCATCACACAACTTTTATCACACGATAGATTTTGCAATAGGTTTTTTTTTCCTCTTTATTTTTCGGTTATAACCATTCAATATGCATGACCCTATGGTACAGATTCAACTGTTCCATGGGAGAACTAGGAAACAACTCTTCTTGATTCACTCAAATGGAGTTAGAGAAGACTGAACTGGATAGTTTAAAATCCCTAGTGTTAAATCCTCGTACTTAGTTAGGATTCACTTCTACTTCCATATGTGTACAATTATATTTAATAGAATACTATAAATTCTAAATTTTACAATTCTTTCCAGTGTAACCCAGCTGAGGGTTGTTGTTCCCTACTTTCTGTTATTGATCACAGTGAATTCTGTGCCATCAGTGTTGTTATGATAGATTTAATAGGTTGGAAATTAATGTTCATGGATCCTGCTTTGCTAACATCTTCTGTTTATACACACAGAAATTAAATACTCCTTTAAAAGATAGCCATCTATATCTATACATAGTTATTATATTGGCTACTCAATTGATCTATCATCTCAAACCTCATTATTACCATGTACTCATCTCTACACCCAACCATTTGTCTCTACTGTCAATAGTTGTAGTTGCAATTACATAAGTTACTGAACCATTAATCCATCTAACAGTTGCATAATGCAACATAACATAACAATTCATACATTCCATAATGCACTATAACATCACAATTTCATAAATTGCATAAAGGAATATAACATCACAATTTCATAAAACAGGGATATGTTTAACACAGACTTACAGATATCTCCAAATTTATGCATGCACACCTCTACTATGACCAGTCCTCCCAACCTTAGAATCCTCTTTATCTCCCAGGATTCACCCCCGAGCAGAGATCCTCCAAGAACAGACTAACCTCAATCTGTTCAGGAGCAGCTTATTTAAGCTGTGCTTTCCCCAAAGCATGTTTCCAATTCTGCGTCCAGAATTTCAGGATGCTTTATTCCTGTTTAGCCTAGGCTTCCCATTTTGGGACTCTTTAAAGCTGCTTTAAGCTTTTCCTCAGCTTTTCCAGCTTTTTCTTCACCTCTTCCCAACTACTCCTCTTCATTGGGGAAATTTAGATTTTTCCTCAAAATTTAAATTAGAAATAATTTCTTTCAAGGATTTTTGAAAGATTTGGGGAAAGTCTTTTTTTTCCTTTTCCATCACCTCATGGATTAGGCATCTGATCTCATTTTCTCATCTGGTCATAGTGCATACATAATATTTTATTTATTTTTCATAATTAAATACTTAACCACATCCACACAATAATCATCCACTGGGGTCCACTCCCCCTTTGGATTTCTGTTCAAATGTCTCATTTGAAAAGCATAGAACTTGGGGGTGTTACATATTCCCCCTCTGAAAATAAACACCGTCCTCGGTGTTGGCAACTATCTACTAGTTGATTTTGAACATAATTATGAATGCTTTTCCATCATCTGAGCTTCTTGGTGCCATGTAGCTTTTTTAGTAGTAAAGTGCTCTATTGCACCTTTACTCGAGCTACTGTTCACTTTCGCAATTCCATTCCTTCTCGCTTTCATCTTTGAAGCGACTCTGGAAGGAAATTTCTCTTCTGGTTCCACCTGGACCACATTTCAAATCAATCACGTGAGAAGCATCATGTACAAAATTTATAACTTTTATTTTCCAACAAGGAGACATAAAATATATCAGGAAATTTAATAAGCAATGGTAGGGCTAAGCCATTAGTTTCCAGCAGTGTACTCTCCTGCCTCCACTCTATTTACTGATGCTTTATGCAGCTGGTTTTCTTCCTACTTCTTTGCAAGAAGTCTGTATGGAAGATCTTTTATTCTGGTTTCTCTGTCCACAATTCATACCAATGTAAGTAATATCAGGTACATATAATTGATAATTCACAACAGCATTCTGCATTTCAGTAACTTAAGACATTCAGTTTTTTTAAATCAAACCGTTCAGGTTCATAATAGTTTAGTGCACTTTTAGTACACTACTTATCCTTTCTTGTTTTTCAGTGAGATTCTTTCCTCATGCAACTTGGTTCAGCTCAGCTTTTCTGGATTTTCTAGGTGATTTATCTTCACCTTTTTCCTCTTTGTTTCCAGAGTGCCCAATTTCCTGTTACACACTTGTCTAAACAATTTCTCAACTTTTTCATTAGTACACATAAATGAGAGAAAACAATTCGATCACATGCATGGTTATGCTTACCCTTGCTCATTTTATAGTTGTACTTCTAGTATCTTTTCATTGTTTCTTTTGTTAGTTACTTAATTTAATTAGTAACAACTAGTTTCATTAATAATCTCTACAATTCCATGCCTACCTCTCACATGAAATTGCACCCACTAGTTCAAAACTTAAGTGAAAAATTTTGGAGCTGATGGGTTTACCCCACACCCAAGTCCAAATTACAGTTCATCCTCTTTTCTCTCGGTTTGTAGCTGTATGATTCACATCATTTCTCTGTCTTTGAATTTAAGACTCAAGAAATTTAACTTTAATAAAATTTGCACCAAAAAAAAAAAAAATTATAGTAAGAATTCATGTTTCCTTTTCTAGTGATAAATGTAATTTTTTTTTTATAATTCATCACATTCACAATATCAATACTTGATAATGCCAAAAATGAATTTGTCACAGTTTCCCCTTTTTCAAAGACTCACCAGAATTTATGCATTTACTTTTAATTATATGTTCATGCTTTGCTAGTCCCTCTCTTCTATTTCTCTCATCGGCTTATTAATGAAAATGGAAAAGGTTTTATAAACCATAAAAGTATTCCAACTTTTTCCTGAGTCATAAAAGAATTCCTTCTTCTTCTTCTTTTTTCTTTTTGCATAAAAGCATTCTATTTTTCTAGCAAAAGCAACCCATAAATCTCTCATGCTTTTATTGTTAAATCTGTATTTGTTTTTCTTTTTTTTTTTCTTATGAGAGAAATATCACTTCTCCATATTTTTCCCAATTCTTTTACTCATTATCTCTAAACTTATAATATATACCAACTGAAAGAATATAAATAATTAATTAAGAATCATTCTTCCACTATCACAAGAATATTCTTCCTTAAGTAATTCATCAGGAAAATTTTAATTTATCCCTTCATTCATTCCTGCCTAACTCTAGGTAATGGTTCCACAGTTACTAAATCAACCATTTAATTGTAATTAAAACTTGTACTTAAATCTTCTTTTCTTTTATAGCAGTATACATGCCTTATTTATAGGATACATCTCCCACTTACTCATATACTACTTAGATCTCAAGCCTTGGGCGATATACATCTCATGAGCATGTATATATATCCACTAGGTTTGTATATATCATATATATTTCCAAACCTTATTGTGTAAGTAACCATGATATCTATATATATATATATATATATATATATATATATATATAGCCTTAGCAATATTAATTTGATGAACATATGAATATATCTATGTATCCCTATATTATATATATTCCTATATAAGTTCAAAGGCTTTTTTGAAAGTGCTACCATATATATATATTACACATACTTTGAAATAATCCCTTTTATATATTTTTTTCATACCTCTGCTGCGTAGTGACAATTGTAAAATCTTGATACCATTTGTAACACCTTTAGTTAAGGGAAATAATTTTTTTTTTTTTTTTCATATACTTGACTAATTAAGTTCAAAGGTGGCATTTATTTCCCTTCATATCACTTCATTCATATAATCTATATATATATTGTTACATATATATATATTATATTAATATTCAATATCCTACCCATCGAATATTTAATATTCAGTATTATATTAATACCCTCTTTTTTTTTTCAGATACCTTTGAATTCCATTATAAATTCCATTACTCTCCTAAAACTATTCCAATTAAATTCATATATCTCACCTAAGTATGACATAGGGTAATTGTATAATTTATATAAATTTTGTATGCATCTTATCTCTATATATACCACATCTAGGTATATGTCAAATTCATATATCACATATATATATCATAGGATAATTGTATATCCTACATACCATGGGTATACATCTTGTATCTATCTATATAACATATTTATATACATGTTAAGTTCATATCTCACATATATATACACAAGATAATTGTATATACCATACGCAATAGGTATATTTCGTAACTCTATAATACCTCCTTACAGATATCAAGTTCATGTATATCATATGCGTATATTTTTTTTTACTTACCTATGGTAATTGGTATACTCTATGTAGGGTGCTCATAACTAGTAAATCCATATATAATTATGTCCATAGGTAATTATATCGATATGTCGATTCATAAAGTCACCTCAACCTTTGAGTACTACCATAGGTAATTAACCCATCTCTATGCATAATTATACGTGTAACCCCGGTGTGTATAATTATACCATTCTATGACATTATGAAAGGGCGCGTTCATTTCTACGTGGCATGTGATAGATATTATACCTATATCGATGTTTTGCAAAAACCACTGTTAATCTACCGTAGTTTAAAGTGCACTCATAGTGAATAATTGATTTCGCTGTCATACTTTTGGGTCACGCCGCAACTGGCAGAGTCCTATCTCGGGTCTGATAAACTGTCACTACACTTCGGCGGTGCATTGATAATACGTATCCCGCTTTTACTCACATCCTGTGACGAATTATACGGTGTACATTATTGCGTTAATTGCCTCGGCATATCATTTCTTTTCCAGCTGATTTGGTACGCCGAACCTCAGACCGGTGATCTGCGTTTACAGATTTCTAAACACCAGTACTACATGGGAGCTGTAGGTGTCGCCTCACCCAGGGTTTAGTACCTTCAGGTATGCCGGCTATGTATTTTATAATAATTTATTGGATCTCTTGCAGGTGATCGTATCAGCTATGGTAGGGAAAGTGATGTGTACTGCGTTCCTGATCTACGGCAAAATCGACGGTTTGAGATTCTGAAGATTTTCCCAACAAATCTCGGGATCTGACGAGGGTTTGCGACAGGGAAATTAGGGTTTAAGTATTCCTCTTTATGAGAGGCCTTTCATTCAGTATCCTGGTCAGAACTCTCCCCTCTATTTTTTTTTATGTTTTCATTCCTATCGTCAGACCCTCTGCTTCCAGTATGGCGCAGACAGAGGGGGTCCGCCCTTCTTCGGTCCTCTGTGACAGAGACAACCGAACCCCTCGGCGTTTAACGTTTTGGTTATAGTTGTTCTTCGAGAGTTCGAATGGATAAATCGTATATTTTGTTGTTCCTATCCACTGTATGGTTTTAAATCTCGCGAGTATGGGGTCTGTTACACCCGGATTTCTTATGCTATATTTCTCTCGTTCTGCTGTAGATTGAACTCTCCCAAGTTCAATCAAACTGATTTTTAAATTTTGGATTGTAGGTTTACGTTTGAACTCAGACGTTAAGGCGGTTAGGATTTATCAGTTCCCGACTCCGCCGATCGTATCGATCTGGGTATACTGACGATTATGGAATGGATTCACTCGAGGAAAGGGTACCGATTTACCATATCGGTGGTCCACCTTCCTGAACGCCATTCTTCCGACATTATTTTTATCGTTGGGGTGATGACAATCCGCCTTCTGCGCGCAAGATTTGTTACGCGACTGGAGAGATTTAACCTCAGACTTCTGTCGTATACATATCGGATCAGTGGGTGGTATAACTTACTTACAGCATTTAATCCTGTCGCTGTTCGTTAATGGGAGTGTATCGGTTCATATTTGATTTAGTTTTTCTCTAACCCCCTCTGTCATGGCCTCGGTTTGGTTGCCCGCTGACAGATTTCTATCATAGGGTTTTGCTGCGACCGTCATTTATCTGAGACCCGACATGGATTTGTAACCTACATTTTTGTGTACCCTTCTTTTTTTTTTCTAAAAACAAGGATTTCCTGTTTTATAGTCGGGGAGCCATGGTGTATATTGATCCTGCATATTTATATACGGGTATGTCAGTATTATTTAACCGAATCGGTGTTTTTCTCCCGGCATCTAGGTCGTTAGGGTAAGCATCCTATATGCGTTTACTCTGTTACCTATGGCCGGTTGTGGTTAACGTTGTCCACTATTATTACGCGTGCCGCGCACTCCACCAGTGGGTACCATCCCTAGAGTTGCGTTTCATATATTATGCAGGCAGATTTATTTGTTTTCCGTCTCTCTGTTCAATAGATTGCATATACGCATCTCTTTTCAGTTTATAATTCATGTATTTTAAATTTCGTTTATACTTTTGTTCGGCAGATTCAGCCGATTCATGGGTTTTATTTCTTCATATGTACAACGTTTATATATATATGAAATTCATTTTAACAGTCCGAGCCGTGTCGGCCATAACTTGTCATTTACATATATTCACATCTGCGATGCGTACTCCAACGTCTTTTGGCCTTATATGAATCCATGTATATATCACACGCGTTGGTATAGTCTCTTCTCATATATGACTTAGGTTATTGGCGTGGTGATATATTGATATTCGGGCTTTACATTTACCCATATCTATATATTATTGTGAAATGAGCATACATGTAATAGATCAAGAGATTCGTAGAGCGTAAATACAACTTAGCTCTTTTCGCAAATTTTAGGGTAAATAAAAGTTGAACCTTCTTTTTGGGATATTTCGAGGTTTCAAGGTAGAATTAACACTGATATGTACCTATAGAAATTGATCAGCCCGATTACTCTTATATAATGATTTTTTTTTTCTTCTTTTATATACTATATATATAAATTTTAGCTCGGTTGCCATACTTCATATTATTGAACTCATAAAGTCACATGGATAGTTTTATATATATCTATCCCATCGTCATTATGTTGTATAATTGAATAATACTTTAGTCTTTGACTATGAGGGTTAACTCAGGAATTGGAGAAAGATTTCAGAACATAATGCACTCTATCTGTTGCTATACAGGATACATTGTCTTTGCATGGATATAATTTATTTAAGAGTTAGAAAATGTGGACATGGAAATTGCTACATCTTGGATTTACTTTTAGGAAATCTCTAGCTCAACTACTATAGTCTTTCACTGGTTCTGAGCATAGGTTTCGCAATTTCACACAAATAAGATGTAGGAACTTTCACCTCTTTTTTTTTCTTTTCCAAGTATCCAAATTCCTTATATTTACTTCCAGCAGTTATTATGTGTACCAGGTAACTATAGTTTTGCTATATTATTTCTTTAGCAGTTTCATAAGCACAAAATATCACAATTGGTGTCTACCATTAACAGAACAATAATTTATCACCTATAGAGTTTAAGCAACTTCAGATTTAATTTAGAGATTCTGAAGTTTCTACTATAGGGATTTTCTGGTCTACAACTAAACAAATCTGGAAGGTGAACACTGAAAGATAGCTTCAGTTTAACTGTAGTACTAAATCAATCATACACTTTCATTAAATTTTGTATGTAGCCCTTCATACTAATTTAAATAGAAGAGTATCATCCCACTTCATACTTCTTATTTCTAGAAGTTTTTTTTTTTTTTTCATGATGATAGTAGGAAAATAGCTAAATATGTTATTGTAACCTACAGATTCTTTTTTTTCATCATGGATATATATAGTCCGCGTGTACTATTTTTCTGAGAGATATCGGTTTCCCAGATTTAAACCTATTATAGGTTTAACCATTCTGGTATATGAGCCTTCTAATATCACTCCCATATCAATGTTTCTATCTCATCACAATCTGTTATACGTATAACTGAAAGTATATCCAAGATATTTGTATACTTGAAGTACTATTTTTAATATTCATATTTTTATAACAGTTAACCCTTTCTTTGTGAGCACATATCTTGCCCAAATTTTGAACTTTAGCTCCGATACCATTTGTCACGTCTCCCAAAACTTCTTCTTTTTTTATATATATATCATGGAATTCTCTTATTATTTAGTAACATCCAATATACCTCATGGTTACTCCTTCTAACTTTCTTAATTCCTCTTCTATAAGTGGTTCATTTTAATCTGAATACAATTCAACATGTCTCCCTTAAGGTCTATATGCATAATAGGTCTATATTCATCACCCCGGTGATGAGTGCTACCCCTATTACATAACTCAATAATCGCAGCTTTATGCGTCGATAACAATTATAGTTTTTATACTGAATCCTCTACAATGCAGACTGTTTTCCGGATTTTTAGATTCTTTTCAGTACTTACAGACAACCAGAGAATACAAAAATTTCCATGAGGATTTTTGAGCTTGACCTCCCCTCTTCTCAGTTCATATAGTAGACTTATGTATCTATATATTTTACTTTGTATTTCTCAGGTTTTCTGTTCAAGATGATCACTAGGCCCTTACTCAAACTTCCCAGTTTGTCGGCCTGCTAACGTTTTCAATATATTAAAGTTTCAGCATCGAGGTATAGATGTAGGCCTCCTCGCATACATCTATCTTTGCGCAGTTAACCACCATTTCTCCAACTACTTCCCCCAGTAGTTTTTATGGATGGTAAACCGATGCTCTGTTCATGGTATTTTTACACATGCTTACAATCTTCCATCACACAACTTTTATCACACGATAGATTTTGCAATAGGTTTTTTTTTCCTCTTTATTTTTCGGTTATAACCATTCAATATGCATGACCCTATGGTACAGATTCAACTGTTCCATGGGAGAACTAGGAAACAACTCTTCTTGATTCACTCAAATGGAGTTAGAGAAGACTGAACTGGATAGTTTAAAATCCCTAGTGTTAAATCCTCGTACTTAGTTAGGATTCACTTCTACTTCCATATGTGTACAATTATATTTAATAGAATACTATAAATTCTAAATTTTACAATTCTTTCCAGTGTAACCCAGCTGAGGGTTGTTGTTCCCTACTTTCTGTTATTGATCACAGTGAATTCTGTGCCATCAGTGTTGTTATGATAGATTTAGTTGTTTGGAACTTAATGTTCATGGGTACTGGTTTGTTAACATCTTCTGTTTATACACACAGAAATTAAATACTCCTTTAAAAGATAGCCATCTATACCTATACATAGTTATTATATTGGCTGCTTAATTGATCTATCATCTCAAACCTCATTATTACAATGTACTCATCTCTACACCCAACCATTTGTCTTTACTGTCAATAGCTGTAGTTGCAATTACATAAGTTACTGAACCATTAATCCATCTAACAGTTGCATAATGCAACATAACATAACAATTCATACATTCCATAATGTACTATAACATCACAATTTCATAAATTGCATAAAGAAATATAACATCACAATTTCATAAATTGCATAAAGGAATATAACATCACAATTTCATAAATTGCATAAAGGAATATAACATCACAATTTCATAAAACAGGGATATGTTTAACACAGACTTATAGATATCTCCAAATTTATGCATGCACACCTCTACTATGACCAGTCCTCCCAACCTTAGAATCCTCTTTATCTCCCAGGATTCACCCCCGAGCAGAGATCCTCCCCAGAACATACTAGCCTCAATCTGTTCTGGAGCAGCTTATTTAAGTTGTGCTTTCCCCAAGCCTATTTCCAATTCTGCGTCCAGAATTTCAGGATGCTTTATTCCTGTTTAGCCTAGGCTTCCCATTCTGGGACTCTTTAAAGCTGCTTTAAGCTTTTCCTCAGCTTTTCCAGCTTTTTCTTCACCTCTTCCCAACTACTCCTCTTCATTGGGGAAATTTAGATTTTTCCTCAAAATCTAAATTAGAAATAATTTCTTTCAAGGATTTTTGAAAGATTTGGGGAAAGTCTTTTTTTTCCTTTTCCATCACCTCATGGATTAGGCATCTGATCTCATTTTCTCATCTGGTCATAGTGCATACATAATATTTTATTTATTTTTCATAATTAAATACTTAACCACATCCACACAATAATCATCCACTGGGGTCCACTCCCCCTTTGGATTTCTATTCAAATGTCTCATTTGAAAAGCATAGAACTTAGGGGTGTTACAATACTTAGATATTTTGTTTGCACCTGTATTTTTAATGTTTGTGACATGTTTGAAAAAATGATTGTGATGGCTAGGAGTGTTCGGAATGAGTTCTTATTTATGTGATTTATTTTTTATAATTGTCTTATTTCTACTAATCATGTCTGGACATTCCATGAAGTTATAGGAAGAGCATTGGGTTCTGGGCTTGAGAAGGTGGCTCAAATCTTGTGGAAGTTGGAAAAAAATTGAGTATTTAGGGCCTTAGGTGCTGGAATGCAGTATGATGTCTACGGCTATAGCCTCCTGGATGCAGGAATGCAATCCTATGCCTATGAATATGACTCAAACATGTCAAAATGTCAGTTTCACGGAAGGGTAAGAGGCCTAAAAGGTTGGGTTACCTCATGGGGGTGTTTTTGTTTTTTTACAAGGTCTATATGTTGGGTTTCCGCCAATTCCACTTCCTTAAGGACACCTAGGAGGTTCAATCTCATTATAATAGGCTCTCGTGACATGTTTACCCCGTTTGGCTCGTTACTTGGATGAATGTGGGAAGAGGGTGTTACAACATAAGCAATCCACGTCTATACACAATGCCATGCTCATGACTTATATCATTTTTCAATCCTTCACATGATATGATGCGTGAAACCCTCCCCCATAATCTCGACCTTCGAAATACTTATGATTTTTTCAATATTAGGCCACCCTTGATCCCTCTCATGAAGTGAAACTTGGATTTCATGTGTCAATATAAAAATAATGGTTCTAATCAATCCATGTGTCGATATGAAAACAACGATTCTGATCCATCCATGTGACGGGGTCACAAATTGAAGATTTTTATGATTAAGGTAATCAATAATGGCTCACTTAAAAAACTGGTTGGATTGAATACCCTCTTAAAATTTTCATTTGGAATTGTGTTCATCTAGATACAAACCAAAATTTATGTGTGACCATCTACAATTCCAGTTCTACGTATTGTACTAGACTTTGTAGACCGATATTTCCAAGAAAAGACTATGATTTCATCTTTGCGTATTATTTTTTTCTAAGTAATTGATGCTATTTTTCTGGTTTTCAAAGAAATTTTTCTCTTCAACTCTTCCCGTGGTAGCATATTACATTGTAAGCACTGAGTAACTAATTGTGTAAAATTTTCTTCTTTTCATTATGTTAATGATGGTTTATAAATTCAAACTTAAACTCTTTTCTATTTCATCTTAAGTAGTGTGAAATAAATAGAAACATGACTAACAACTTCTTTATTTTCCTTTATGGGTCCCTTCAAGGGCCTATCAAAGTTATTTTGTTATAAGGAAATTTGTTTAGGGTTTTAGAGCCTCATTAGTTTTTCAAAGAGAGAACTCTAAAACAACTCCCCTTGAAAATATTTCTTTTGACACATTTAGCTCAAGGTCCAAGGAAAGATAGAAGTTAGTTTGATGTTGCAATCACTTCCAAAAATTTAAACACATGACAAGATGTATTTCCCCTCTCATGTCCCCTCTCACCTATGGTATACATAATTTAAATATTTTCATTAGACTTTAATGGTTAAGATAATTATTCCTCCATATATTTATCTTAGGGTTAAAGTGAAAAAAATATAAGTGTTTCCTTTCTTTAAATCTCATTGATAAGACTTCGATTAAGGACATTGTTTGTTGTGGAAACCTAACAGAGTATCAATTATCTTGTGATGAATGCATAGGTATTAAACAAACATTGAACCATATTTTACTAATACTCCCTTTTCCTCTTTCCTCGATACTAGGGTTTTGTTTTTTGAGGACATTGCTTGTTGTGGAAACCTAACATAGTATCAATTAGCTTGTGATAAATGCATAGGTATAAAACTAGCACAACCACATTATATTTACTAATGTGGTTGATATACGCCGATAGGCGTATATAAATAAATTTACAACCACATTTACCAATGTGGTTGATATATGCCGATAGGCCTATATCCACTACCCATCACATTAATTTATATATCAATAAATAAATATTATATATAATAATTTTATTATATTAACTTGAAATATATATATTATATATTAATAATAATATTTATTAATATATTAATTATGATTAAAATCACAAAAATATTTTATATATATTAATAATATTGATTGATATATTAATAATATTATAATATTTATTAATAATATTAACTATATACATACTATATATTAAATTGAAATATATATAATATATATTAATATAATAATAATAATAATAATAAATAATATTTTAATATTTATTAATACTAGATATTAATATATTAATAATATTAAACCCAAAAACATAAGAATGCAATAAACTTTAAGAATTAATATATTAAACTCAACTCCGGATGCGGATGTCTCGACGTCGTAACGGGACACATGGCCCGGGCCAGCTCCCAATGCGCCTCACTTGGGGTGGCCACATGGCCCCCCATGGCGCCATTAATAAGGCCATCAATACACTGCTGCTCTGGGCATTTACTCCGCTGCGCCGTCACCCTCTCCTCCTTGGTCTATGCAAATGACACCATATGGATGCCTGCTCGCACTCTCCGGATCATTTTGGCTCTGTTAATCGAGCTCTGTAGCCACTGCGCTCTCTTTTCCCGGGAGGTTGTGCTATGCCTTGCAAACGCATAGCCACTGGTCGTCGATTTTCTCTGCACAGCTTCCTGGAAACCATCCCGGGCTTTCACTACACGCACAATAATTTCTGCCCTTCCAATTTCATTTCTCAGGTTTCTCCCATTGTTTTTGGTCAATTTTCTCCTATTCCTGCAGCTCCCTCTAGCTCTTCGCCCGCTCATTCTGAGAATCTCACCATGCCTAGGCTTAGGCAGCAGATGACCTATAGACGCGGTGCCTCTAGGGGAAGGTTTATGAGCGAGCGGCCTCCATTCAGCTCCGGCGATGATTTCTCCTCTGAGCCATCTGAAAGACGCTCTGCTTCGGCTCGCATTGACCCTCCTGGTCACATTCTTGGTAGTAACACCCCTGATCCTCCTCTGTCTACGCCCCCGACCCCTGCTTCCTCCGTCCCTCATCTCCCTGGCAGCCACATTTTGAGGCAATCCTTGCAGCGTGCCGAGCTTCGTTTCGATTGTGCCTTTAACCGCCCTACTATTACTGCTTTCATTACTGTCACTTTGCGTGAAGAAGCAACCATCCATTCTCCTCCGACTTCTGAACCTTCGCCAGCTCCTTTCGTGCCCATCTCCAACCCGACTGCCTCTCCCACTGCTAGTCCCAGCGTACCCCCTACTTCTGCTCCTTCCTCCATGGACCATATTCTCTTGCAGGTGGGAGTGGACCTATCCGGTAGAGACAGAGCCAACAATGCTGATGAAGAACCGGAGGATCCCTATGGTTGTTGAATTCAAGAGGAGTAGCCAGCTCCAACCTAAATGCTTTTTCTCTGCAATGTCCAGGACCAGTATGACTTCTGTTCTTCACTTTTTTGCGAAAATTTTGGTTCCATTGGTGGTCTATAGCAGCAACAACTGCATGCCTGTTATGTCTTTATATATTTTTTTCATGCTGAATGTAGTTGACTCTTCACCGGTTTCCCATCCAAAGGGCGGTGTAATTACTTTTAAAAGAACTAGTTTCCCACTATGGGCAGTTCAGTATCTAGATAGAACTTGGATATCAAGCCCGGTTTCAGGCTCCCTCAGCTGAACCGCGACAGTTTTGTAACTCTATGTTCATATAATAGAATTAGCACAATTTAGCAAAAAAAATATATATTAAACTCAAGAGAGTAATAAAGCATATGAAACAATATTTAAAAACAAAAAACCTAATAGATTAATAAACCCTAACAATTAATATTTTAGAGTGAAGATATTAATAAACCCAAGGGATAATTATTAATACAAACCCAATGTCATCATAAACCAAAGTTTTAAATATTATAAACCAAAGGAATTGGTGAACCCAAGGGATAAATATTATAAACATAAGGGATCAATATTAAAAACACAAGAGATTAATAAACCGTAAGAATTGATATTTTAAACTAAAAAACCTAATAAATTAATAATCCATCAGAATCAGTATTTTAAACATAAGATATTAATAAACCAACGAGATTATTAACATTATAAACCAAAAGAACTCATAGACCCAAGGGTTTAATATTATAAAGCAAAGGAATCAGCGAACTCAAGGGATAAATATTATAAACCTAACGGATGAATATTATAAACAATAGAGATTAATAAACCCTAAGAATTAATATTTTAAACTGAAAAATCTAGGAAATTAACAAACCCTGAGAATTAGTATTTTAAACTCAAGAGAGTAATAAACCAAATGCGTGATTAACATTATAAACCAAAAGAACTAATAAACCCAAGGGTTTAATATTATAAACCAAAGGAATCAGTGAACCCAAGAGATAAATATTAAAAACCTAAGGGATTAATAAGGCTAAGGGAAATATTAAAAACAATAGAGATTAATAAAACCCATCATTTCAATACTATAAACCAAAGGAATTGGTGAACCCAAGGGCAAACCATTACCCAACAAATTATAAACCAAAGCTATTGGTGAACCTAAGGGAATTTATTTAAATATTGAGACAATTGTTGTCAAAATGCGACGTTGGACCAACTATGACCAACGTTGGCCATGGGTGATTTTCATATTGATACAATATTTGTCATAAAGTGACATTTGATCATGGATGAAATTGACCGATTATTCATATTATAAACCAAAAGAACTAATAAACCCAATGGTTTAATATTATAAACCAAAGGAATTAGTAAACCCAAGGGACAACCATTACCCAACAAATTATAAACCAAAAGGAATTGCTGAATCCAAGGGAATTGATTTAAACATTGAGACAATTGTTGTCACAATGCGATGTTGGACCAACTATGACCATGGTTGGCCATGGGTGATTTTCATATTGAGACAATGTTTGTCATAATGTGTCATTTGATCATGCATGACATTGATCTATTATTCATATTATAAACCAAAAAAAATAATAAACCCAACGGTTTAATATTATAAACCAAAGGAATTGGTGAACCCAAGGGAAAATTATTACCCAAAAAATTATAAACCAAAGGAATTGGTGAACCTAAGGGAATTTATTTAAACATTCAGACAATTGCTGTCACAATGTGACGTTGGACCAACTATTACCATGGTTGGCCATGGGTGATTTTCATATAGATACAATTTCTTTCACAATGTGACATTTGTTCATGGATGACATTAATCGATTATTCATATTATAAACCAAAAAAACTAATAAACACAAGGGTTTAATATTATAAAGCAAAGGAATTGGTGAACCCAAGGGAAAATCATTACCCAACAAATTATAAACCAAAGGAATTGATTAACCCAAGGGAATTGATTTAAACATTGAGACAATTGTTGTCACAATGTGATGTTGGACCAACTATGACCATGGTTGGCCATGGGTGATCTTCATATCGAGACAATATTTTTTAGAATGTGACATTTGAACATGGATGACATTGATTGACTGTTCATATTATAAAGCTAAATAACTAATAAGCCCAGGGGTTTAATATTATAAACCAAAGGAATTGGTGAACCCAAGGGAATTGATTTAAACATTGAGATAATTTTTGTCACAATTCGACGTTGGACCAACTATGACCATGGTTGGTTGTGGTTGAATTTCATGTTGAGACAATATTTGCCAGAATGTGACATTTGATCATGGATGACATTGATCAATTATTCATAATATAAAACAAAAGAACTAATATACCCAAGCGTTTAATATTATAAACCAAAGGAATTGGTGAACCTAAGGGAAAACCATTACCCAAAAAATTATAAACCAAAGGAATTGTTGAACCCAAGCGAATTGATATAAACATTGAGACAATTGTTGTCACAATGCGACGTTGAACCAACTATGACCATGATTGGCCATGAGTGATTTTCAAATTAAGACAATATTTCTCAGAATGTGACATTTGATCATGGATGACATTGATCGATTATTCATATTATAAACCAAAAGAACTAATAAACCCAAGGGTTTAATATTATAAACCAAAGGAATTGGTGAACCCAAGGAAAAACCATTTCCCAACAAATATTAAAAACCTAAGGGATCAGTAAGGCTAAGGGAAATATTAAAAAAAATAGAGACTAATAAAACCTAAGGGTTTAATATTATAAACCAAAGGAACTGGTGAACCCAAGGGAAAACCATTACCCAAAAAATTATAAACCAAAGGAATTGGTGAACCCAGGGGAATTGATTTAAACATTGAGACAATTGTTGTCACAATGTCAGAATGTGACTTGAGACAATATTTGTTAGAATGTGACATTTGATCATGGATGAAATTGATCGATTATTCATATTATAAACCAAAAGGACTAATAAACCTAAGGGTTTAATATTATAAACCAAAGGAATTGGTGAACCCAAGGGGATTGATTTAAACATTGAGACAATTGATCTCACAATGCGACATTTGATCATGGATGACATTGATCGATTATTCATATTATAAACCAAAAGAAATAATAACCCCAAGGGTTTAATATTATAAACCAAAGGAATTGGTGGACCCAAGGGAAAACCATTACCCAACAAATTATAAACCAAACAAATTGGTGAACCCAAGGGAAATGATTTAAAAATTGAGACAATTGTTGTCACAATGCGATGTTGGACCAACTATGACCATGGTTGGCCATGGGTTATTTTCGTATTGAGACAATGTTTGTTAGAATGTGACATTTTATCATTGATGACATTGATCGATTATTAATATTATAAACCAAAATAACTAATAAACCCAAGGGTTTAATATTATAAACCAAAGGAATTGGTGAACCCAATTGAAAACCATTACCCAACAAATTATAAACCGAAGGAATTGGTGAACCCAAGGGAATTGATTTAAACATTGAGACAATTTTCGTCACAATGCAACGTTGGACCAACTATGACCATGGTTGGCCATGGGTGATTTTCATATTCAAACATTTTGATGATGGATGACATTGATCGATTATTCATATTATAAACCAAAAGAACTAATAAACCCAAGGGTTTAATATTATAAACCAAAGGAATTGGTGAACCCAAGGGAATTTATTTAAACATTGAGAAATTGTTGTCACAATGCGATGTTCGACCAACTATGGCCATGGTTGGCCATGGGTGATTTTCATATTGAGACAATATTTTTTCAGAATGTGACATATGATCATGGATGATGTTGATCGATTATTCATATTATAAACCAAAAGAACTAATAACACCAAGGTATTAATATTATAAACCAAAGTAATTGGTGAACACAAGGGAATTGATTTAAAAATCGAGGCACTTGTTGTCACAATGCGGCGTTGGACCAACTATCACGATCGTTGGCCATTGCTGATTTTCATATTGAGACAATATTTGTCAAAATGTGACTTTTGATCATGGATGACATTGATCGATAATTCATATTATAAACCAAAAGAACTAATAAACCCAAGGGTTTAATATTATAAACCAAAGCAATTGGTGAACCCAAGGGAGTTGATTTAAACATTAACAAAATTGTTGTCGCAATGCGACGTTGGACCAACTATGGCCATGGTTGGCCACGAGTGATTATCATATTGAGATAATATTTGTCATAATGTGACATTTGATCATGGATGACATTGATCAATTATTCATATTATAAACCAAAAGAACTAATAAACCCAAGGGTTTAATATTATAAACCAAAGGAATTGATGAACCCAAGGGAATTGATTAAAACATTGAGACAATTGTTGTCACAATGCGACGCTGGACCAACTATGACCATGGTTTGCGATGGGTGATTTTCATATTGAGACAATATTTTTCATAATGTGGCATTTTATCATGGATGACATTGATCAATTATTCATATTATAAATCAAAGGAATTGGTGAACCCAAGGGAAAACCATTACCCAACAAATTATAAACCGTAAGTGATCAATCAACCTTACTGATTGTTAATATTATTAACCGACGTTGGACCAACTATGACCATGGTTGGCCATGGGTACTTTTCATATTGAGACAATATTTGTGAGAATGTAACATTTCATCATGAATGACATTGATCAACTATGGCTAATGCTAATTAAGAATGGTTTCCCATGGTTGATTTTCATATTGAGTCAGTGTTTTTCATAATGTCAAATTGGACCATGCATTAGTATTAAACTCTAGGACTAATATTTAAACCCCAATATTTGGGGAACCTAAGGGAAAAATATTAAGAACATAAGAGATCAACAAGGCCAAGGGATACCTATAAAAAACAAAAAAAATTAGTAAAGACTAGGAATAAATATTTTAAATACAAATGAATGAGAAACTCACATAATTAATAAAGAGGTTAATAAATCTTAGGAACCAATATTTTAGAAATACTATTTATCACTAATTATGTTAATACTATTTATATTAATAGCATTAATTTTGGTATCAATAGTAATATCATTCATAATATTAATCATCATAGACATTATTAATATTATTTATCAATATTAATGTTAATAGGATTTATATTAACAATATTAATGTAATTAATCATATTAATATTATTAATAAAATGTTATTAATATTATTTTTATAATTTAAATGTTATTAATAATTTTAATAAACCTTAATCATGTTTGAAACTTATTGTTATTAATACAATTATGAACATTAATTTTAAATAAATATCGTGAATATTGTATTAATGATGTTTTCAATAATATTGTTATTATTATTAATAATGTTATTAATAATATTGTTTTTAATAATAATTAAAATTTTATTTTCATTATTAATTTAGTTTTTAGTATAAATCATAATCATCATTATTTAAATACTAATTATTTATATTATTTTTAGTTTATATTAGAATGTTAATGTTATTAATGTTATTTTTATTATTTCCACAATATGACCGTGTTTATTTACCATAATAATATTCTTTAATGTTATTAAAATTAATAATTAAAATTAAAATTAAAATTTATAAATATTAATAATATTAAAAGTGATATTAATATTATTATTCATATTAACAATATTAACATGAATAATTAATATTAGTATTAAAATTAAAATTAATATGAATATTTAATGTTAAAAAAATTAATATTTAAATTTATTATTTCATATAAATGATAATAATATTAATAAATTAAAATAATAATAATAAATAATATTGTAAATTAAAATTTGTTAACATTATTGTTAATACTAAATGTTAATAATAAATGTTAATAATATTATTTATTAATATTAATATTAATAATATTAAAAATAACATTTGTATTCTTATTCAAATTAATTAATATTAATAGTAAAACTTATTTGTTTATTAATATTAGTATATTCCTACATAATAATTATTTAACATCAAATACTAATACAAATTATTATTAGATTAATACATATATAACAAAGTATAATAATTGTTAATATATTATTATCAAAATATTAATATTAATATTAACATTAACTTTAACTTTATATTTTATTTTTCTTAATTTGTTAACACAGTTAAATTTTGTACATTTAATTGAATTAATAATTAAGAGATCAATTTTTTTTATTACTCTTAAAATATAGATTTAAGTTAACTTTAAAATTCTAAATATAAGTTATATTTAAAATCTTAAACTTTAAAATTTTAAACATAAGTTATATTTAATTCACATTGGAATTACAAAACATGTGTCAAATCTATATTGGAATTACACATCATTTCGTACTCTAGAATGAATTTTTTGATTCAATTATAATTAATTTTATGTATTTTTATTATATTTTTACCTAATTAAAATGTTAACAAAGACATTACATTATAACATCTCTATTATATCCTAAATCCACAAATGTTTCCAATTAAAATTACTCAAAATATAAATTTATTTTTTGTTTTATTATAGTTTGCAATTTTTTTATTTAGAAAAATATTTCATTTTTTTAAAAAACAGGTTTAATAAAATAAACATTTAATATTTATAATTTTTTATTGATAAAATTATTTCCAAAAGACAATACTTTAAACACCGTGGGAATCTACAAAGATAATACTATTATGGAACTTTGCGAGGAACCACTAAATTGGTAGTAAAGAATAGTTAAGTTTTTCGAAGTGTTATAAAGAAATTTAATGTTGGAAACTTCATCTATCATATAACAAACAGAAGTGAAGGAAGTTATAAAATATGTAAGCACATTAGGTGAAAGTAACTATAAATTGTTATCTTTTCCTTCACCCAAATTCGGGCTGATTTCTCGATAGGTGACAAATCGACAAATTTCTATAAATTTCGACAAAAAGTTGAAATATCTAGGTAAAATAAGTAGAGTAATTGTATGTGGAAATTGGGTACATTGAACTGAAAATTTAATTATTGGGTATAATGGACATATGGCGCACACAGTGAAATGCATAAATGAAAGGTAAAGATTGGGAAAATAGATAACCCAGTTTTTAGAAGAAGTATTGAAATCATTATAGTGGTACCAATCAGAGGGTTGCACATACTACATACGCTGCTTCTAATTCGAATTGGAACAAATAAGGCGTACAATAACATATTATAAATATGAGGAAGTATTCAATAAAGGAGTCTGTTAACAATAAAGAATATACCTTTTTAGGAGAACTGAATCTTAACAATCTTCACGCGGAGAACTGACCTGGGAACAATAGCTTTAATTAATATTGAGCTTGGTGAAAAATAGCTAAATAACGAGACAAGAATTGATAGAAAGTATAATGTGATACCTGTAGCAAGAGAAAGAATGCAATGAGCAATTAATTCCATAAACGTGGCACCATATAAATATAGCAGTGGTTCTAATATCAGAATTAGCGAGTAATGAAATGGGCTAACAACAATACTAACCTAGAAGGTGTGATGCTAATGACCTTCATGAAATACCTACGAAACAAAAACACCCATCACCCATCATAGAATATTATTGTCCTCATTCAATTAATTTTTTACACTGCATTGGTAGACACATGATTTCGGCACAAAGAGGTCGAAACAGTTGCAGCCACTTTCAATTCCCTCACTCTTCTTCTCAATTTCCTACCATATTTTTCCCCATTAACATTTTCACGATTCTTTCCATGTCCATGTCCTCTCTAGTGACCAGCCACTTCTGTTCAATTCTCTGCGGAGCCTCCACCACAAATTTAGAGTTGAAGTGCTGCAGCCATGTAATGGTCTCCAACACGACATTCCATCCGCAGTGGGAGACAAAGCCAGAATGCTCAATTGCAAGGCCCACCCCACAATGCTCAATTACGAAGGAAATCCAGGGCCGACGAGAACACCTTTGATACAGAGTCAGATGGTGTTCACAGAACCCAAATGAACTTCACACCCATTGCCACTTCCTCACTCTAAGCACTCGAAATTGAATTCTTGCTGCGAAAAGAAATGTAAAGCACAGCCTGCATGTCGAGCTAGTCGAAGCACTCACCTAAGTTTGAGTGTGGGGGTGATTCTATGGGGCCACTCTTTGAAAGCCTCAGGTGGAAGCACGAGGCCTATTTTTCACAGAGTGGCATTATCCGCTTCCACCTCGTAGAAGGTGTTGGCAATGATCCTCGAGTTTTGGAGGCAAAATGAAGGACTCGCATTTTTTGTAAGAGTATGGCTTGATCCCCTGTAGAATCACACTGCATGAAGTGTAGATATCTCAGAGAGAATGCTCCGATTAGGAAAAGCTACAATGGAAATGGCCTTTTTTGATTTTTTTTATTCTGGATAAGTTCAACTGATAATGTATGCAGCATTACGATTGCGAGTACTGTTTCCCCAAATGACGCCCCATGCTCTTTGTAACGGTTTCCAACATTCAATTCCATCTACCTTCATCAACAAGCCGCTCACCTGCTCGCTCTCACCCACATTCGATAACACCTACGCGTGGCACATAATACTAAAACTTAATCTTCCATTCCGCCCACGTTCATCTTCCTAGATCATCCTAATTTGATAAGTGGCGTGCTCACATATATTTGAGAATTCATGTTTATTTGAGAATTTGAATCATCAATTAGGCGGAAATTAAGTTTGAACCATCACTTGTTAATCTTGATAGGTGGCGGTCAACAAATGGCATAGTAAATTTTTAATCATGTTTTGTAAAAAAATAATTTAAGTATGGTTTAAACATGTGATTTAGATATGCAAGGAAGTTGCTTTTTTGAATTTCATCCATTGATTTAGTGGAGACGACCAGAATATACCAGCATCTTTCAATCTAGACCATCAGATCAAAAAGATTAATTAACATAATCATAAAAGAAGCTATTTCCGATAGGGGGCTACACCTATCGGTGTAGTAAACATCGAACCATACTTTACTACTACTCTCTTTTCCTCGATGCTAGGGTTTTGGTTTTTCAGTTCATTCCTCAGTATCATGGCATATTTTATTTTTATTGTTAGGGTTTTTCTCATGCTAGTACATGAGGGTTTCTCTTATTTGAATCCTTCGAGACTTATTTTTTAATGGAATACATAATAATAAGGGTTTTCGCAGTTGAGACCTCATATTTTTGAATGAAAATACATATTGAGGAAAAAATCATTATCCGTTTGGTATAAAGGCTAGTTGTGGTGGCAAGAAATTTCTAATAAGTATCAAACTAAAAAAATGTTTGTATCTCTTTTCAATTTTTTTTAATATTTAGATTTTTTTTTTATTCTTCATATCATATTTTAGAGGAAAGGATTATGATTTTGTGAAATCATTTTTTCCTCTTATATATTGTACCCTTGAATGAATTATTAGGTCCTCAACTTGTATAATTTTTACATGTTATTATTAAAAGCCACAACTACCTCAAGATTTTTTTACGTAAATTTAAATTTTTAATATAATTTTATATTTAATAAGGTTGATATAATAGGTATTACAACTTCTTTTTTAAATAAACTATAAAGCACATTTTCAGTAAAATATTTAGCATATACGTTATTATTGAATGTAAACTTAATTATCACTTTTATCTATTGAAAACCATGTTACTAAGAAATTATCTATTGATTATTCTTAAGTGCAGGTTTTCACTCTTACCAAATGCCTTTAGATCTTTGACTCTTAATCTATTTCTTTAAGTTATAGGAAAATAAGCTCCGACCCAAATAAAAATACTACCCTTAAAATAGTTGTTTAAACTTTCACTTCTACAAAATACCTCTAACCCTTCAACTGTTAATCTATTTCTTTAAATCCTAAAAAAATTAGTTCTAAGACCAACAAAAACAACCCTACAATAATTGTTTTAAATTCATAACTATATATATATATATATATATATATATATATATATTACAATTTTATATATTCATTAATTTTAATAAAATTCTAAACGATACACACCGAGAAAACAAAAAAAATAGACGAACAAAGTGTTTCATTTTTCGACCAATCGTAGATAATATGTACGTTACAACTATTTCACTTTTTATTTCGGGTTCGGAAGTTGAAGCGTCCGGTTATGCGAATCGTTCGTTTTGGGCATCAGATTTAAACAACATTCTGTTAATCAAAGTTTCCATCTACTCTCCAACAATGGTCGATGCAGAAGGTGGCATTCAAGAACTGGAGTTTAGATCTCCAAAGATTAACATATCTAGATTAAAATATATCTAGATTAAAAATTTTATATCTAGATTAAAATATTTTGAAATATTGGATTGGATCATGTTCTTAATGTTTTTGGAGACTAAAAAGTCTAAATAGCATCACTCTTATATATTATATTTATCTTAAGTATGAGTCTAACATAAACTTATTTTTATATACATTTTTTTATAGAGTGCAAATATTTTTCTGTACAGCAAAAAAATTAAATGTTTAAAATGAAATACTATAAAAATTGGAAAGTAAACATTTTACAAATACTTAGATATATTCTTTTATCAATATTTTGAAATTTCAAAATTTACAATATAATATTGAACCATTTATTATCAGTCTAATCAAATGAAATTATAAATTACAACTATTAACTACAAATTCAAAATTATAACATTAACAAAAATAT
Source organism: Pinus albicaulis (assembly GCA_034641835.2). NCBI lineage: Eukaryota > Viridiplantae > Streptophyta > Pinopsida > Pinales > Pinaceae > Pinus > Pinus albicaulis. The sequence continues at coordinate 1,017,284,674 of CM076577.1, read as the reverse complement.
TTATTACTTTTTCAATAAAAAATTTAACCATTATAATTTAATATTTATTAAAATTTTCAATAAAAAATTTATCAAAATTCTCATTATATATTTGTAATTATTTAAATTTAATAAATATATCACAAATATATTTATTTATTTTTTTTCCCAAAAATTAATCTATTTTAAACATTATAATTTAATATTTATTTAGATTTTCAATAAAAAATTATATATATATAATCCATTCTACCACTAATCATCCTACTTTTTAGCAGTCTTTACGAATTTACAAATCCAAATTCATAAGCCTTTAAAAACCCTAACCCATTCACTTCCTAAAACATAGTTTTACAGATTTTATTAGAAATCCTTACCGATTTACAAATCCTAATCCCTAAAGACAGCTATTCACTTTACAAATCCTAAGCCATAAGTCTTTACATATTTTATTAACAACCTTTCTAAAAAAAATTACCATGCAAAAACATATTCTATAAAAATTTAGTGAACGAGCATTATTATTCATTGTAACCTGTCATCTCATGGATCCAATCAGCTTTACCCTTCATTAAGAGTACCCTTCATTAAGAGGTAAGCTGCGATTTCAGAATTTTTGAATAGCGGATGGGCACCACAAATCTGTAATTCTGATTGGAATCCCTTGTCCTTGTAAACATAATAGGCTAAATCTTACTCATTCATGGAAAGTGGTATAAATTTTAACAATTAATAGTATCCAATTTCATAGATGCTAAAGGTTTTATAAAGAAGGGATGGCCACCAGGAAAACTGCTACTCTTTGAGATGTACCGAACATAGAATGGTCATATTAATTCACTAACGGAATCCAAGTGCTATATTTTCTAAGTGTTTTTTATTTTTGGGATGAAATTAGGTAATTATTAAATTTAATAATTATAGTTTAAATTGTATTTTTGAATTATGTATTAAATTTTTTGGTAAAAATTACAATAGAGAAATTTTTGTTTAGCTTTCCGAACTAGTCAGTGTGGTTCATTATCGAAACGCCTCCACAAAAATTTTTCGAATATGAAGTTAGAAATAATTAATTCCTACTTGTCTATGGTTGTAATTCTCCATTTGAGGAGTTTGTTCCTACATAATAGGAAGTAGCTAGAATATATTTTCTACTAGTTTAGTGTGTGATTGAGAGAATCTCTCAACCACATTACTGTACGTCCAAGATAGAATTCCTATCTTGAGACTTTTTCTTGTATAAATATGTGTGTAATTTCCTTCATTCATAATATACAATTTGATTAGTGTTTGCAGTGTGATATTTTATCTTCGTATCAGAGCTTGGGCCTCGGCCCCTTGTGGGCTGAGGTAAATAGAAATAAGAGAGTTTTGCTTTTTTTGTTTGTTTGTCCATCAAGCTCGGTTTTGAGACTATAGCGATTTGGTGAGGCTGCGTGGACTGATGAAGCCGGTCGAAGCTAAGTGATCGAGCTTGGGAGGATTAAGGGTGATTATATTCATACTGCTTAAGGAAGAAAGCATCTCTGCGTAATTTGATGCGTGGGAATAAATCCACAGTGTGTAAATAGTGAGGAGAGCTCGCGTTCACGCCGCCCAGGTCAAAGGCGCCATGAAAAAGCATCGTGTTCATGCAGGACATGGCAAAAGAGCAGTTTTAGTGCTGCGTAGGACTGAGCCTAGAGCATTGTTGGTAAAAGCTCTAGAAGGCTATCACAGAGATCGCATGGTAGTGTGGTGTGTGCCTGATCCTGTGATAGTCGATTGGAAAAATGGTGGAGCCTACATATGTGCGCTGAGAGGCAGCGGTGTTGAATCGATGGAGCAGCCCGTCGCAGAGAGGGAGGATCCTGGAGACAAAAGAGCCCCATGCAGATCGGATCGGTGGCAGCTACTGTGAGGTCAGGCTGTGGAGACAAATGAATGCTAATGCTCTGCCTGTGGTGGATGCAATTGGATGAAAAAGGATTTTTCGTTGCAGGGTGCTTAATTTGGAGAGGTTTCAGGTGTGTCATTGTGGCGGGGTGCCCCTTATGGAGGGGTGCATTAGCATTGCCTCGGTGATAGAATTGGTTGAGCGGTGCACTCTGGCGTCTATTATCCAACTTGCAGGGTCATCGACTCCACATCGGGCATCGGGCTCACAGGTTGGAGTCCTGCACCAGCTGAGGGTCGGGCACTTTCTCTCTTTTTCCCGCTTCTGCTATGACGGGATTGTGATGGAGCTTAACAAGGTCCGAAATAGATCAAAGTTGTTTGCATACACCAGTATTCTATGCAGCATCATGTACAAGAGGGTCGTGTTGTTGAGACCGGTGGTGGAAGTGTCTCTTGGGGGAACACAGGAGCCTCACATGAGGAGGTAGGCTCTTGTGATGCCGTGAGGGGGTGGGGGTATGGTGGGTCGTTACTGGAATGCCACAATGGAAGGCTAGTTCAAGGTCAATGCCTAGATGTTTCTCCCATTCCCATATGTAGGAATGGACTTTCGAGGGGGTCATGAGATGGATCTCCCTCCTGGTTATGCCTAGGGGCCAGCAGGTATGTTTTTATGTTTTCTGCATTTATTTGAGTATATATTTTTTTATCTATTTTTATGGTGACAATGACATAGTTCTGGTTACTCTTGTAGATGTTGGCAAGGTATGTTTCTCTGTGGCTCAATTGGCTGGCCACGGTCCTCTTTAGAGACCTCGGGGCAGTCGTGGCCAGCTAGTAGGAGATCTTATACAGCCTCATGGTGGTGGACCTAGTGGTGGTGTTGGCCCTTTGGGAGAGGGTAGCAGCTCGGCTGCTGTCGAGGCTGTGACCGAGCGAGCTCATGGCGATACGGAAGCAGCGTGTGCTGATGTAGTGAAGGCTCGTATTGCTAAGCTGACTAATCAGGTGTTAGTTCTAGAGGATGCATGGGATTGTGTGGACTACTTGACACAAGGGATTCCTTCTTGAGGCTTTTTAGATTATCTCGAGGAGGTCTAGCTGGAGATGCTGATGGCCTGGGAAAGCGACGATCGACCTATTTTACGTCAAGTGGCAGCCTTAGTTTTGACGGCGGCTCTAGTAGTGGTATAGGGAGCAGTTGTGGGTCCAAGTGCCCCACCTAGGGGAGCACCGCCCTAGAGTTTATTTGTACATAGGGAAAGCACCCATTATGAGGATGCTTCCCCTTATTTGTGATGAATTTTTGTATATCTTTGGGCTGGCCAATGGGTCAGCAACACCATTTTTCATACTCAGACATATTCATCATGATATATACGAGAGATATTTTTTACGGCTCGACATGTTCCCTCTATTTCTATTTATGGATGATGTTATGTTGATGGATATCTATGTTTTCTATGTTTTTTTTTTTTATGTGTGATGGTTTATTCGACATGCACTCCAGTTTAGAATATTGTTAGCTATGTGACCAGCTGTTTGGTTTTGACTCCTTGGCACATGTGTAAACGTAATATAGTCAAATTGTCCGCTTAATATTTTTTCACGCAAATATCTTCTAAATAGATGTGAATCTATTATCTCAAATTTTTTGTTTAACTATGACAATAATAACTAGGAATAGAGGTATAAATGGATATGGTGTATGCCCTGATGGAGGGCATCGCACATAAGTCCGATGATGGCATCGTATTATGCTTGATTGTTTGTTGCTGAAACGATACACACACTGTTTGTGCAAATTGGTGATCGGTCAGGGTGATAGATGACCCGGGTAACTTTTGCTAAACTTTAAGACCATCTTGATGCTCCATCAGCAAATCCGATGTAAGGTTTGGGTTGGTAATCCATTGCGGCACTTGAGCCTGTGTTGTAATAAGTCTTTCGGTCAAAAATTTAAAGTGTACGTTAGCTCTAAGGTAGGGCCTTCTTGGCCCTTATGGGTATAACTTCTTGAGGTAAAGGCCATTGACGGGGTTGTTGAGGAAAGTCTCTTCTGGCTCTATGAAGATGTATTCCCCCTGGCAGAGGTAATTTTTTACGATGTAGTGTACTTTCCACAAGGTTTCAAACATTCCTGGACCTAGGGTTTCGTTTGTGACATCATAGCGGAGGACTAGTTCTCCCTCGGTGAATGAAAAAGGGTTGATGTAGTGATCAAACAATGCTTTTACCCATTTCTTGTGGGCCTTGTTGTGATGCAGTGTTATTTTCAGCTTTCATTGATGAGTTCTAGTTGTACTAGGAATTGTTCTAAAGGTTGGGTATCAACGAGGAGTTCGATAGCAGCATGCAAATTCAGGATCTCGCGTTCTATGTGAATCACGGCTTCGACCCTATATACCATGTGGAAGGGAGTGAAACCAGTGGATGTCTTCACAGCCATGCGGTATGCCCACAGAACAGAAAAGAGCATGTGGTGCCAGTTTCTTTTATGGTTATTCACCATCCATTGTAACATAGTTTTGAGTACTTTGTTTATCGCTTCTACTTGTCCATTGGATTGGGGGTAGTATGGTCAGGCGAATTCGTGGGTGAATATGAGGCAGTGAGATAGCTCCTTGAAAGCTTCATTCTTGAAGTGTTTCCCATGGTCGGATACTAACTTTTTGGGAATGTCAAACTGGTGATCACGTGGTTAAATAGAAATCAAATGGCGGTTTCTGTGATGTTTTCATATATGGGCATGGCCTCTGCCCACTTGGTTAAATAATCGACAGCCACTATGATATATTTATGGTTGCCCGATGATGCGGGGTTGCAAGTCATGAAGTCAATTCCCCATTTACTAGATCGATCAGCGACAATGATAGGATGTAGAGGAGTGGGGGGTGCTCTTGCTTTATGGGTGAGGCATTGGCATCGCTCACATCTCTTGACTACTATAATGCAGTCGTGAAATAGGGAGGGACAAAAATATTCTTCCTGTATTGTTTTTTGGGAATTGGTCATTCCAAATAGTTGGCCACTACAAGCACCTCTATGGTAGTCATTAAGGGCTTGTTCTGCTTGGTCTTGAGTGAGGCATAGACGTAAAATGGCGTCGATGCATCATTGGTACAAAACATCTCCCATGAGGAAATATCGGGGGGCCTATTGGTGTATGCACCGATGGTTGTCTCAAGAGAGATGAGGTCTAAACTTTTGAGTTCGTAGAAACAACAGAATGTATCCATAACAAGGGTCATCGATTGCTAAGAAGAAGAGATGCTCATCTGGTAGTGAATGATTTATTGTTGATCCCTCGGTATCTTTTGGGAGGCCCATAATGAACTCTGTTAAGGTCAGCACCTTTTTTCTCTTAGGGGAGCAAAAATGTAAGTCGTATTCTTGGAGAATGACTATCAAAACAGGCGTACTTATGGTTCATTAGGTGACGTGTGAGAAGGTATTTGATGAGATTAATATCTGCGATGACCGTAGTGGTTTTTAAGATAATGTAGTGGCAAAGCTTCCAGACTGCATGTATTAATGCTAGGGTAATATTTTCTTCAGGCTCATATATTAATTCTGGGACTGATAAGGTTTTCTGGACGTAATATATTACATGCTCCTTCCCATCTAAGCCTTCCTGGATCAAAACTCTGGCCAATGTGGACTCAGAAGCTAATAGATATAGGATATAATTTGTGTAATAGTCTAGGGGACTGATGAGAAATGCTGAAGATAATGTTTCTTTCAGCACATCGAATGCTTGTTGGGCATGATCATCCTATTTGAATGGGATTTCTTGGCGAAGGAGGTGTAGGAACCCTTGAGTGCAGGCGGCATAATCTAGGATGAAGGGTCTCAGAAAATTGGCCTTCCCCTGCAGGCTTTGCAGTTTCCTGGCGGTTCGAGGTGGAGGTACCTCTTTGATGGCTTGAACCTTGAGCGAGTCCACAAAAATCCCTTTCTGGGACACAATAAACCTAAGAGTCTTCCTACGCTAATGCATAAGACACACTTGATGGGGTTCATGCATAGGTTGTATTGACTGCATCATTCGAATACCAATCGTAGATCCTCAAGATGGTCTGAGCACTTCTTGGAGCAAACGGTTAGGTCATCCAAGTAGGCAAGGATAAGGTGTGCCATGTCATGAAATATATAGCTCATGGCCCTTTGGAAGGTGCCTCCAGCATTTTTTAGGCCAAATGGAATTACCTTGTATGTGAATGTGCCCCAAGGGGTGGTGAATGCAATTTTGTATCGGTCTGTGTGACGGATTTTATTTTGGTTGTATCTACAGAATCCATCCATAAAGGAGAGAGACTCCTCTCCCACACAAGAATCGATGAACTGGTCGATGAATGGGGTGGGATAATTGTCCTTGGGAAAAGATTTGTCTGAATCTCGAAAATTGATGCAAACGAGTATGGTGCCCTATTTTTCATAATGGGAACAGGGTTAGAAACCCAAGATGTGTAAGTGATGGGGTAGATAAACGTGGCTTTGTGAACCTTATCGATTTCTTGTTTTATTGCTTCTTTCTTTTATGGGTGTGGTTGATGTTGTTTCTAGTGCACTAGAGGTACGTCAGGCCAAGTGTCAATATATCTCTATACTCTTGTAGAAATTGGGTATAGGAGGCTATTTCTTCTAGAGATCATGCTGCCCCCAGGGAAATTTCTTTGACCTTCGCAGGATTTTGTGATATGTTCACCTTGACGGTAGGTGAGATGTTTGAAATATTTCCTTCCTCGAATGCATTGGGCTCTGGAATGGGATTTTTGAACCAATAGACTTTTCCTGATGGGAGGAAATATTTTGATTTGATTGCATAGATCTCTTTTTCTTTTGTCTTTTCGAGATTGAACGTATGCTTGGGGAGAAAAAGTGAATGGTGATGCATTGCATCCCATGGATAATATAGCTCCGTCATTACCTCTAGGATGTCTTCATCTGAATGAAATAGGGATCCTAAGGGAGATTGATCCTAAGAAGGTTATGCTGAATAGGTTCAATCCGTGTGGAGCTAGTTGAGAGACACGAGAAGGATTCCATTCTTGATGTGGTGGAACCAAACGTGGTAGACAGAGTGTAGACACATTGGGTTTGCATTGTCGTAGGTACAGCTACTGTCCTAGTTGCAATTGGCTCGACACTTATGGCAGATGAGCAGAAATTTTGAGTCATAGTTCTTATACATGATGATCTGAATCGTATATGGTGTATCGTGTCATTGGTGATTGGTGGCGGAAGAATCTTTTTGATTAGAGTTTACATAAGTGCAAGGTTGGGTTCCTCGCTAGGATGGTCAATTTCTTGTGGTGGAAATTGTGCCTTGTTCAGAGGTGCCTAAATGTTTCCATTAGCAGGCATACCTCTAGCTCGTGGTTTTTGCCAATGCAAATGGTCCATGTTACCATCGTGCCAACTGGGTAGACTGTGTGGGAATCAACACTACTCACCATCCCAGATGTGGACACTTGGAAAGAATCTGTTGTACATGAGGAGGTATTCTACTTCCATTTCCGTGTTGTTAGGGTGGGTGTGTCTAACTCTTTGGGGGAGTGTAGACTTAACACTACTCTTGCCGCTCTTAGCTTGGGGAGATGCTTACATTCAATTGTATGATGAAATTGTGAAAAAATCCAAAAATAGGTATGCGTGATCTTCTCTTAGTTGGAGAGAAGTCTCTGAGGCAGAGAAGAGACTTTGTGAAAACTGCTTGCAAGGGGCTTCAATTCTTTGCACTAATTGACCCAGTGGTCATTCAAGTCGCATAGTCCGCATGTTATCCTAGGTTTGGCCTGGGTCATGCTTGCTTGGTGTGTTTTCCTAGTTTTTCCATCACGCTCGTGGGGGTGTGGGGTCACTGGCCTAGGGATGATCTACTTTCTATATCTTTTTAGTTCCTCATCCCGCTTCTTCTCTATTCCATGAATCATAATAATGAGGGGACGAAATCATGGGATATAGGTACAGTTTTTTCCAATGTGATTTCCCTGACATACTGGGTGAAATAGCCTAGATATGGGTGTTCTTTCATGCTCAGTTTGTGGTCTGGTAGGGTACCTACATCGTAATGTTGCTAAATCAGGTAAAATGGCAACCACATGATTGGGATTTTTGCATAACTCACATGTTGGTCTTCTCGGTGGACACTAGTTGGGGGTAACTAAGGATTCCCTGATTGGTCTCCTTTCAGCTAAAATGAATAGGATGTATCTGCTTATCCCCTCTTCCTAGGTTTTCAAACTATTCATGGATTCTCAGTCGGTGTCATATTCTTGGGAGAGGTAGACTATGGTTAACCGAAAACTAGCTAGTGGTAAGTTGAATCGCGGTATGTAGTGACAATTATTCAGAAGGTGGTTGTTAGCGCATAAGGGAAATGTGAATTGCGCTGCTTGCAAGCTAATGTAGTAAACCCATTCTATCGGATACCATCAGTGGATGAGTTCTAGGGTTATGCATTATTCGATGAGGTGACTACTTTCATCGCAGACATGGAGCGTATGATAGGAGGGGGGAATATGAACATGCATCTTTCTAGTGACTGTCATTCCTCTTGTAGGTATAGGATGGTACGAGGATCATCTTTAGCAGACTGGGTGGGGGGATCCCCCTAATAGGATCGCTCGATTGTGTGTAAGTCATCCTTATATCGCAAAATATCTGGGAAATGATGGGTATAGTGCCTATAATTGCTACAGATAGCGTATGTGTGATTAGTACACAATGCTTTACCTTTACCTTTGGTGGTAGGATCCTTTTTATAGGAACGTTGCGTCATGATGTCCACCTCAGATCTGAGGAGTGGTTTTAATTCATCCAGCTCTGGGCAGACATGTGTAGGGTGTCATATTATGTCGCATATGGCACAAACTGGTGATTCCCATTATATGGCAGGAGTTTCCAGTTTCTTTTCCCTTCTCTCTATTTTTTTAGCTGTAATCATCGATTTTGCAATGTGAACATCCTTTGGAGGGATGTTTTCGATTGTTTCCTAAATGAGTGGGGCCTCTTCATGACTGAGGGGCTTCAACCCTATGGCAGTGATGTGTGTGGCCCATGTCGTTGTAGGGGGAACAAGATACCAAACTGGTATTGCAAATGATATTTTGGGTAACACCATTGTTTCCAAAACCTGCTAGGATACGAAACCAGCTTAGGGGTAGAGAAAAGGGGTTTGGGAAGAAGTGTAGGCTAGAGAGGCTATCCTAGCCGAGGAATCGATGGCATTACTGCTTGGGTCTATGTCGTCATTATATTCAATGCTTGATGTGGAAATCATGCACATCAGAGCTCCTGTGACATTAGGTGATGCCTTAGGTATAATGGGGGGATATCCTAGGAATTATCCTAAGATGGATGGCGGTTTTAATTGGCTAGGGATAAATTGTTGAAACCGTGAAATCGGATCCGTGGATGTATCTACGTAGGGTATAATTACATCGGTGTTTGTTAGGGGTCATTTTTTGCTATGCATCAATTGGTCGAAAGTAATGATGCGGTCCTCATGGGGGAGCATCATAGTGTGGAATATGGAGGAGGCTATGGCTGACATGGCGTACATATAGCTCCAACCAAGGAGTATATTATAGTCCAAGTGAGCATCCAAGACTTCAATCTCTATAAGGACCGTCTTTCTGGCTAAACAAACCGAGATGTTTTGGTAGAGGCTGATGGGGGTTGAAGGACAAGCATTGTATGCTCTAAGTGTGATGACTCATGGTTTTATTTCGGGAGACCCTAAATTCTGTCAACATTTTTTGACATGATGCTCGTTGATGCACCCTCATCAATGACACATTAAGGAATGGTGATATTTTTTACTAATACTAGTATCTGAAAGGTGATCATTGAAGGAAGCTTAGGGGTGGCTTTGTCTAAATCAAAATCCATTAGGCGTGTATTGTCAGGGTCGATAGTGCCTAACGCGAAAAGTAAAGATTTCTGTTGTTTTGGACATGACTGCAATATTTCCAAAGCTAACATAGAAGTGAGAGATTGAGCTAGATCATACACGATGTTATAGTTGTGGGCTACTTTGGAATATTTTCCTACTTGCCTAGTTGGTCCCTTAGCCATCCTTTGCAAAGGTTCAATAGGAATCTTTATATAGTTAAAGGTGTTGTTAGTGTACTAGTACTTTATAATTTCGATTCTGTGTTTGAAAAAAAATCTCTTTGCCAGTCATGTAGATTTTGTAAATTGTTTTTTTGGAAGTCATTAGGATTTTTTTGCTGAGTGTTAATTGTCCCTTGATGGGGGAAAGGTTCTTGCATCACTGTTGTCTTCTGGGAAGATCCCCCTTGTCCTCAGTTACTCTATAGCTTCTTTAGCTCATGGAGGTTGGGACAGTGGTGAGTGTAATGGTTGTACCCACCACAAATTGAACAAGAGTGGTTTGTTCGAAGAGGTGGCCCTTTTATCTGTCGTTGGGCATTGGTTGGCTCTTGGTTTCAATTTCGGTTGGAGTTACCTCCAACCTGAGATCATGGAGGGCATTGCTGGTTGTTTCTCCCCTGTGCAGGATTTATTTTGGGCTCATTTTTCCCTCTTTTATTAACCACGTTAGGAGGGTAGCTATCCTGGTTATGTGGTTGGTGTGGTTGGTTTTGGGAAGGCTGCACAACGTTCACCTGTGCATTATTTTGAGATCATGGAGGGCATTGCTGGTTGTTTCCCCCCTTTGCAGGATTTCCTTTGGGGTCGTTTTTCCCTCTTTTCTTAACCACGTTAGGAGGGTATTTATCCTAGTTATATGGTTGGTGTGGTTGGTTTTGGGAAGGCTGCACAAAGTTCACCTATGCATTATTTTGCATAGGTGGGTCTCGTGCTAGGGACTAAGCATAACACAGTCCTTGGTTTGAAACTAGTTGTTGCAGGGGACCTCTTATGTCAGTATGTCTATCTATGTACTAGGTGATACGATGACACCCTACTAGTGAAATTTTGCAGAGGCATGTGATGCCTTTGGTAGCTGGGTAGTCATACATTCTCAGTAGAATCATATGTGTAACTGGGGTTTTGAATGTTGTTTCCTGGGTAAATTTGGGTCAATGACCCAATTAAACCATCTACAGAGTTTGACACACCTGGAAATTCTTTGTAAGTTTGCAGGCGTGGGGCGTTCGACAGGATATTGTAAATATACGCTAACTAAGTATAAATCAGCTCGTGCTATTGGGCCTTGTTGATGGCATCCTCTTTGGATTCTTTTTATGGGGCTTTGTTGCACCACATCCTTTGAAATATATGCAATGAGATTTTTCAGGAAAATGTATAATAGTACCCGATCATTGAGTTTGTATTTACACAACCTATGACGTTGCTGCCGTTCATGGAGATGGTCTAACTTATGGACGATGGGAGATTCCCTAATGTGTGTCAGCAGTTCCATTCCAGAATCATGGTGGATGGGTAACCGAAAATAGGTTAGGAACACAGTGGCAAGGGTGCTAAAGGTTCCATGTGTAGCAGAGGGTTTCTCCACATACCATTTCATTGCTACTCATGTCAGAGTGCGTTGAAATAGTCTCAATCAAATACTATCATCAACGATGTTGTTTGATGAGCACCATAGGTGGAAATTCATGACAATATTTCCTGGGTCTTCAAATTGCTTTCCTTCAAACTTTGGAATGTCCGAAGGGAGCTTCATGGGCATGGGAGGCCATATGGGGTTGTGTGCAATGGGTTTTTTTGTGAACTTGGCTAAATCTGGTAGATTCAACGAAGCTGGGAAAGGTGGCTGCTAGGTTGTAGCCATTGCGACTTTTGAAGACATAATGTTCTAGTTAGGAAGAGGGTTTTTCTGCAACGTAACCTGTTGTGTGTTTAACTGGATTCCTGAATGGGTAGCACTCCTCTACCCTTTCAAGGTTGTGGGAGGAGTGGTATGTGGTGCGGTGTTGGGAGAATGACCAAGTTTCCCATCTAAGGATGCTGCAATAAAGGATGAACCAATAATGGTGGCAGCATTCCATCTTTGATGCCTAAAGGGTGAAAGACCTGGAACCCCTCCCGATAATGGGGGGAGGTCCAAAAGACGTCTATATCGACGAGGTCTGGTTTGGTCCATTCAAGCATTGACTAGATCTGGCTTTGGAAAAATTTGAGAGGATAAAGATCATAATCAAAGCAAAATTATTACCACATACCTAAAACAAAGTGAAAATAAAATAAATTTTCCCTTTAAATTAATCCTATGTGACTAGTCAATAAAAAAATATGGTTTTTATTTGTTTGTGTATGATACTCAAATAGTAGAAGACCTAATCATCCTCACACACTCAAATGTAACTAGGCCTTGATAATATATCTTGCAAGTGCTGGCACATCATCCCATAAGAGATGGTGGTGCCCCCAGTCAGCTGAAAAAAATCCACCGAGGTAAGGGTAGAGGATGTAGTGCTTGCCTGCACCATCACCTACAAGGAAAATATGCCCTAATTTTTGCCACTAAGTACCACCATCCCACCTGAGCATTCAATCCTTGGGCTTCTTTTTAGTTCACCTAACGTTACCGAGTATCAGTTGGGTTAGGTAGCCCCAACGGATACCGCACGCACTGTGCCTAAGCCTAACCCCCTCTGAATTGGGTCTCTGCTACGCTCAGGTTTTATTTTCTATGGGTTGATAGGTGGATTTGAAAGCTCCCTAAACAATCAACTTCTATGTTTCAAGATGAATAATGATCAAGGAGGCTTATTGGATTTCTACCCCCTTGATCCTAACTTACACTATAAATTCTTTTGTGGCCCGTGTGTGGAGAATTTAGCAAGTTTTGTTAAGTTAGTTTTAGTTTTCTTTTCTTTGCTTAGTGTGTGGATGTGTGTCAGAAAAAAGTGAAAAAGAACATATTTTTAACGTGTGTATATGTGATGATCCTTTTCAAAATCCCCTATTAAACTATGTTTTATTGTTCCTTTCTCAAAAGAAAAACATGTACGAATATGGGCCGCTTTCTACTTTTCCTAGCTAATCTATGTGATCAACTATAGGATATGGTGAGCTATTAATAGAGAGTATTCATATGCTTGCCTAGGATCACAAAAGGGTGCAAAGGAAACATCTATTACTTTCTCTTCTATCGACAATTCAATCCTGGTCCCGAAATCCTAGTGCAAAAATTGAGCTAGACTAATGACTTTTACACTAGAAAAAGGAACTAGCTAAGCATGCATGGACTTCGACCACTTAATTTGGCTAATTATCTAGGTTTGTTGGTACCTAAATCTAAAAAACATAAAAAATTTTTAGAATGCAAGTTAATTTCCTGCCGCTACTTACATTATGTGTGAACTTTGAAAAATTCAACTTAAAATAAAAGCTAACACCAAGCCTACCAAAAGTAGCTAAGAGTAAGCTTTAGGAAGTTATGGGGTACATAAACCAGTGTTGGAAGATATATTATGGGATTCCAGGCACTTTACAAGTAGGAAAAGATAGAAATATGGGACAAATTTCTCCTTTTGTCTTTTGCACACAAAATGTTGCAACATGTGTAATGTTTGCACACAGGTCAGCTCTGAACGCATGCCCTGGGTGCACATGTATGAGGGGAAACTATGCAAATTCCTGCAAGAGTAATTTTTTGGAGATGTTCTGCTTCAGTCTATCAGTTGGGATGAAGTAGCGACTGAAGGAGAAAAAAGGGGCGATTTCAGCCAAACTCCACAACATAGATGGAGGTCTTTCCAAAAAGGAAGAACCACAAAAACATGAAAATAAAATTTAGTGGAGTCGCCAATCCTATGTTAGTGTGTTTGGTGCATTCATGTATGAAATCACACCAAATTAAGGGGTGTGTTTTACCATATTAAGTTATTGGTCACAGGCAGAAAAGATATGGAGTTAAGAATGTTAATGGAACATTCTAGAACATAAACATACTAGATAGATAAATAAAATGCATATTCAAATACAAAAATTAAACTAAAACTAAAACAAATAAGACAAAAGCTCTAAATAAATTCAAAAAACTTCAATAATCCAAGACACGGTGGTTACATCCCCTCTTATTGGGTGCTGGTAGGAAATGAGGATGAAACTTTAACCCACTTGCCAAGGGGCCCTTGGAACATGGGTTTCTAAGTCCCGATGCAAGGATGTCTTTACTTCCAAGCTTGCCTTGACATAAAGTTTCCCTCTCTCTCCTATGGTTTAGTAAAGTTATTGGATGGAAAAAAATTGAGTCCCATCTATCTCAGCTCCAGATCACACACTGGTTGTATTTATTAGGGAAAATATAGTCATCATAACAATGTGCTTTCAAGTTGTTTATCTATTGGTGGCCTTTTATAGGAGAATTTAAATCCTACTTTCCTCTCTTGCTACATTGTGGATGGCGACCCAAGAGAGGAGGGTGATTCCATTGTGTGCCACATTTATTCCATTGTGCTCTCCCTTGATGTCCTAGGGAGGCTTGGGTGGTTGTCCTAAGTTGGCTTCAAGTGTGGAATCCATGTCCTGCAGTTTTCTTTTTGTGGTCCCTGTTGGCTTGAGCGGTCCTGACGTAGGTTCAGAGTTCAAGGTTTGCCAACAAACCCCTATAGTATTGGCCCTTTCGGCAGTGACCTACTTGTGTAGGTCAAAGTCTCACCTGAAGTAGTATGGATGGGTGCAGGAACCAGGTTTCCACACCCTGAGAAAGGATAGTTAAGGCAAGAAAAGCTATGTTCTGCCTCGAGATGTCTAGATCTCTCCGAGAAGGACTTATGGGTCTCTCTCCAGATCTAGGTGCACAAGGTTAATTGTACTATGGGGCTCAATAATCATATACTTCAAGACAATAGCTCAACATTTCATAAATAGAACAGAACATATATAGATGTAGTAAAACACTTACACAAAATTTTCATCGCTGAATACAAAATATGCATAAGACAGTAATAAACAATGTTTCGCATAAATAGTACACATAGATTCAGTTCCAAAATAGCCTTTTGTATTCCTTAATTCATCAACTTCCTCTTAAAATACCCATCCCATCTTGTGCACACAGCTAATAGGAGTCCTTCCCCAAAAACCCAAACATACTTACTAAACCACAATTCACATCAATAGCTCTTCATTTCTTGCTTACAATTCAAAATTTTCCTTTATTTATAACAGTCTAGCCTAATATTTCCTACGATCCACAAACCATGGTTTTCATATGCCAAGTTTACCCTGTAACCCATTACAATGCTTTCAGGGCTTTGACCAACCCCAAAACCCCTGCGCTAAACTAAATATAATAAAAAATATACAAAATCAGACCAGTTTTGCACCTCGTAGGGGACCCTCTTCCAACAGTCCCCCAACACAATCTTGTGACTCGTCCTGAGTCATTATAGTGCTGCGGTCTCTATCTGCGCACAAAAGGTATTGAAGGCAATGATCAGCAGAGGTAACACTTCCTGAATTTGGGAAGTAGTGCTATGTGCTAGGTCTACCACCTTTTGGGAAGTCAGTCCTTCAGTTGCCACAGTGACACTCTCAAGGGTCTAAGTAAGTCACTTGGTTGCGCCATCAATATCCTGTGAATGTTGGAGGGATGTGGTAGCCTAAGGATTCAGAAATTCCGCCATGACGTGTTGTCTACACCAGAGCATCTCAATTTTATCCTGGAGATCATTGTTTTTCATTAACCATTCCAAGCATTGTGCTGGTACCAAAGGGGGCAACGTGGCATTGACCTGCTCGAAAGCTTCTTCCCTCTGTCGTAAGTCCTAACTGAATGCATGAAGGGTCGGATCGCATCGGAACTTAGTCCAGAGTTTTATGGCTGACTCCATCAGCTGGGCACCTTGGACAATCTTCCCCAAAATAACATTTTTCGCATCGATGACTAGGGAAGCGCACTGGGCATAGAATTCTAGATGCGTTTCAGGCTGTAGTTTGGCCTGTAAGTCAGTGATTTTTTGTTCCAGCTGTGTCTTGACAGTATGTATTTCCATACGAGTTGCTTTGACTACCGCAACCAATTTTTCTAATTTAGCCTGAGGCATGTCAGTAGACAGGATTTCGTTTGTAACCTCTGTACAGAGCTAGTGGATCATTGTTTCGAGCTTCACTTTTTGTGGCACGACAAGGAGAAAATCATCTGCCTGCTGCGTGATGGTGTGCTCAACTGTACCATGGTATTGGTGTATGTGCTGGTCACGATGGTAAATATCCTAGAAGAAAACATTATGGAGGCCTTGCAAGGCTTCACTAGGTAGCTTGGCCAGGTCGAGCTGGGTTTCGGTGCTTGCTGGGAGCTGAGTTCCTACCAAGGTAGCACTAGGGATAGTCCAGGGATGACTACGGACCAAAGGGGTTTGTGCCTAGCCAACGCTGGTCATCAGTGTATCGATTTTTATCTAGAGAGCATGGGGCTCGGCCTAGAGAGTGTCGACCACAGACCTCTGTTGTGCCCCAACAGATGCCCACTTGTCCTCTGTATCCATGGTGACTGCATCAGTGATTTTCTCAAGGTCACCGTCAGTCAGTGTGACCATTGCATCATATTGTGCGTAGTGGGCACAATATTTCTTATGGGATCCTGGTGCCGGCTCCCCTGACCACTTCGTACTGAGGGAAGGGGTGGTATCTCTATCAGACCCTACCTGGGCTTTAACCGCAGAGGTTTGTGGTGGCTGTGTATCCCTGGTCTTAGTGATTTCCAGGGCTGTCTTCTAGGGTTCTGCGATCTCCCCATGGGTATCTGTGAGGCCTTTATTTTAGGCAAGGGCCCATAGCGTGATCATCAGGTCAATCTCTTCATCAGCTACCATATAAGGGACTATCATCCATGCCTTATTGTTGAGGTTGCGAATCTGAATATGGTGCATGGTAAATTGGAACACGAAAAACTTCTTGTATTTTTCATATATCGTTGGGGACAGCCAAGATCGAGAGTTTATGGCGGCTGCCACGCTGATTTGCAAGAGGATCCAAAAAAATTTGTTATCCTCAATGCGTCGCACATCCCTGGAGTCCCATAAGTGGGCATACCGAGCTCTTTCAAAAGTTTCGAGGAGGAAGTTCACCAAGGATCGACTCCTCGGGGGTGTCCTAGGTGACTAGTGTTATTAGGAATAATGACCATGAATAAAATAAAGATGTCCCTTGCTCCTAGGATTCACGGAAATTAGCTAGAAATTCATTGCATAGGTATTGATCCCAATTGAAAGAAACACCCTTCGCACACCGTCCAGCCATCTAGATCACATAGGTGGGGACAGTCGCAACCTGGCACTTCCTCACTAGCTTGCAGGCTAAGAGCCTAGTACCCATCTGTGTAGCTGGGTCATTGATAGTCTAGATCACAAACCTTCGCTGATTTCGACGTACTATGTAGGTCATCCGTACATACGTAGCGGTATTTTCTTCATACTTTTTTCCTACCCATTCTAACAGGTGCGGCCCTTGCATAGGAAGGCCTATAATCTTATGGATCAACATAACATCAATAGGGACCCTATCTCGAATCCATAAGCAACCATCATGAATGAGAGCGAGCAACTGGCGAGCCAACCGATATGTGATGTTGTAATGGCCGAAGTGAGACATTTGGAGCAGATTCAAAAGTCCCGAACCATCCAAGCCACATACCCAGTGGTAGGGAACCACCATGACTCCATCATTTCCCTAGATTGTATCAAATTATAATGTAGGGGCTAATTCACGGAGGGTTTCAAAGTCCGCCAAGTCATGATCATCAAACTTGACCTCATGGAGTCATCCGCAAGGATCACTGATGACAGGGACCTCTCCCAGGGTTAGGGGGGGTTTGCAGATAGGTGACCAGGCCAGCCAATTTTTTGGGCATTTGGATAGAAGGCCTACATGGGCAAACGAAGGGAGGTAACCAATAGATTGGGTTAGCAAGCAGAGCACCCTCATGTGCGTCTAGATCTAGAGGTGATGCTGGCGGAGACCTGGCATGTCTTGGGGAAGTCCAAGGCTTTCTGGTACCCCACCTCGCTACTTTCAGAGCTTTTCCCGAACCTTGTGCCTTTTCCTTGCCCTTCCTTGTGATTGGAATATGGGGAAGTTCCTCCATCTCAGACACAACCTCCATGATTTCTTCGACATCGGGCCTCATACGGGCCGAGGATTCGGCAGGGTTAGTGGCCAGCATCAGTGCACGAAAAATGTAGCCCAAACTTGGGTGACTGCTATCATATGGGGTGGGTCATCCCGACATGAGAGGGACAGTGTGGACACAAAAAATGCGTTTTCTCAAGTGTTTCCAAGGAACGAATGAGGAGAGCAAGTTGTGTAAGTGAAATGGTGCCTCTAACTAAATTACCCTGCCCTCTTTATAGTACCCCCAACCATGAAATGGTGAGGTAAAATTTATCTCAGGTGGGTCCCCTAGGAAACGGTAAAAAAGCTTCATAATTTTTTCAATTAAATGCCAGGAGTCGCTCCTTCCAATGGAAACTTTTTCTTTTTACCAATGGGTACTGTTCCAACTGCTAGTTTTCGTATCACCGGTAGGCTCGACCCATCTGTCACGCTAGGGTCACCCACCTACATCGGTTACATGTCTTCCCCCAACATAGGCTTACTTCCTAGGCAAGTCATGACCCATGCCAATGAGAACCTTATTTTCTGCGTAAGTGACGGTGTAAGGGGGGTTGTTGCCAGAAGTTTTGGCTTAACTGTAACTATTTTTTTGTTTTAGAGGTGGATGGATGTATGAGATCTCTACTTCCTAACGCTATAGCTGGTGTTGAGTGCAGTTTAATGCAATTTTTTCATGGGTCAGCCTGACCCTTTCCCAGTGTTGGCCTGCAACAACCACTACTTCCTGGTCCCATCAAGGTCCTTACCTCTGAGGAAATGCAGTGGACGTTATTTGTGATTCGAAGACAATGCAGCTTAGAGATGTCACCTAACCGGTTTTGCCAAGTCTCTATTTCCCCATCGGGATCAAATAAGCCTTTAGTATCCCCTCCCCCACACAATATTTCATCCCTTGTTGGGTGGTCTGCGTCTTCCGAAGTTAGCTTATAGATATAGTCCACATCCTCCTCCTTGGTTACTGGCTCAATGTAACATTTACTTTCCATAGGATCTAATGGTATGATTACCCTAGTGCCATTATTTTTGAACACCATTCTTCTTTTTTCTAAGTTAATGATACCACCCATGTCGATGGCCCAATCTAATCCTAGTAGCACAGGGTAAGAGTCTGCATCCTTGACAATTTGAATGACTTCAAATTTAGACTAGACCTTTACTCGTGCGGTATCTACCATGACCCCTGATAGTCTTCCCAACGGTACAATATTTTGATGATTAGCCATGTGTAGCTGGATAGAGGACCATTCCAACTTAGGTTCACCCATCCATTGCTAGGTCTATTTAGGTAATACATTGGCGTTCGATCCAAGGTCTATGATAACCTGATCCATATCGTAAGTGCCGATCTGGGCTATTAACCACATCTCCCTCCCAATGAATTTCAGATACCAGTAAAATTTGTATATGTCCTTAATATCGGGGGCCACGGTGGGGCTCATTGCACAACTATCTATTAAAGCCTGCAGACTTTGTACTGCCCTTGGGTTTCGTAATAATTTCATACATGCCTAGAGGAAAGGTTTGACCTCCTTAGATACCTTAAGACCCTGAGGGAGTAGGGATGTAGGTGCCTTGGTCCCAAAGATGTCCCTTCAAGCTTTCATAAATGTTTCCTTTGCTTTGTCCAGGTCCAGTATTTCTTGTTTACTAACTGCCTTGTGGATCAGCGTTCTAGCTTCGACATTCCCCTCAATCCCTCTAGTAGCCACCCCACTGCATGTGACAACATTTATGCTTGGGATATGCTCAACCTTAACCCTCTGCACTATCTGTGTAGGTGGGAGCTACTTCTCCTGTATTTTCGCTATCAAGATGTGACAATCTTCAAGCATATGGTCCAACTATCTCCAATACCTGCAGGAATATCTCGTAGTATTTGGGAAATCCTTCACAAAATTCCCTGTGTCTCCACAGCTATAGCAGATCAATTGGACCTGGCTCCAACCTGCGCTCCCACTTAGGCCTCCCTCCCTACTTCAGGGGGATTTTTGTGAGGTGAGGTCTGACTGTACGTTATACACATTTCCCTGATCCATTACTAAACCATATGTCTAGCAATTTTTCTCATCATGCCCTACTGAATGACAAAACCAACACAAGCGCTAATTTTGTTCACTTGGGCCCTGTCTTCCTAAGCTAGGTCCCTCGCTTGACCCCGGGTGCCTTTGGAATAGGTCTTCTGTATGCCTTGATACTTGACATTTTAGGCACCATTTTTTTGTGCCATCTTCCCTTCCATGTTCCTGCCATAGGTCCTAAATTTCCATGTGCGTTTCCCCGATCAGTGCCTTGATCTGTTGTACTCCTAACAAAGCATTTATCTTGGGCGTAGACTCTAGTTTCATACCAATTTCCAAATATTTGTCTTGAGAGTCGAAATTCTAGTGGCTCATAGGTACGTGTAGGTGAGGTAGCAGCATAGTGATGAACCATTCAGTATGCTGCCTGTCGTCATACTTAAATCCTGCCTCTCTGATTGCTTTCTTCAGTCGTTGATCAACCTCACATACCGACTCATACGCACCTTGCTTGAAGTTCTTTACTTCTGCTACCACCTGAGAGTAAGATTTTGGCTTTTAGAATTGTTGCTTCAGAGCGTCGTTAATATATTGAATAGATCTACTCCCTTTCTGAGAGACGCATCACATTTAATAGTCAAATGCTCTTTCTTCAGATGCCAAGGACAGCTACGCCCTTTTCACAGTATCTCTCACCACCCCTTGTGTAGTCCATACCGAGTCTGCAACGAACCAAAATAGGTCCATGTCCTCCTCACCTGCATCTTTAAAGATAGGTAATTTCAAGTGCGCTTCCATGTCCCCCTCTGGAGGGTTTCGGTTGAGGTTGTGTTCTTACATGGTTTTGACACCAGTATAGCTGTCTCTTTGAACGAGCTATAGCCAAATTTATCCCCTTCTAGATTTATTTGATAGTACTTATCGCTCCGCATCATACTTTCACCCAGAGTGAAGCTCATTCACTCACACCTGCTCTTCTTCGTTGTCAGTACTCTCTTGTCACTACCGATCCCTTTCTCATAATGCTCCAGGTCCCGGCAATAGAACCATTTGTTCGCTCAAGGGTTCTTGACCCAAGTTCGGAGTTCAATGTTTTCCAACAAACCCCTATCCTACTAGCCCTTTCAGCAGTCACCTACTTGCGCAGGTAAAATTCTCACCCGAAGTAGTATGGGTGGGAGTTGGAACCAGGTTTTTGCACCCTGAGAAAGGATAGGTAAGGTAAGGAGAGCTACGTTCTATCTCAACATGTCTAGATCTCCCCAAGCATCACTTATGGGCCTGTTTCCACATCCAGGTGCGCAAGGTTAATTTTACTATGGGGTTCAATAATCATATACTTCAAGACAGTAGCTCAACATTGCATATACAAAATAGAATAGATCTAGATGTAGTAAAACACTTACACAGAACTTTCGTAGCTGAATACAGAATACGCATAAAATAGTAATTACCAATGATTCGCATAAACAATACACATAGATTCAATTCCCAAATAGCCTTTTGTATTCATTAATTCATCAAATTCCTCTTACAATACCCATCCCAACCTATGCACACATCCAGCAAGATTCCTTCCCCAAAAACCCAAATAGACTTACTAAACCACAATTCACATCAATAGCTCTTCATTGCCTACTTACAATTCAAAATGTTCCTCTATTTATAGTAATATAGCATAATATTTCCTATAATCCGCAAACCATGGTTTTCAGACCCCAAGTTTACCCTTCGACCCATTACAATGCTTTCGGGGCTCTGAACCACCCCAAAACCCTGCGCTAGTCTAAATATACTAAAAAAATATACAAAATTGGACCACTTTTGCAGCTCATAGGGGACCCTGTTCCAACAGTCCCAGAAAGTGACTTCTGCCACTCCCAGGATGGCGCACTTTTTGGGTCAAAAGGTGCCCAAAGGCTTGCTTATCAAAGGATTTTGTGTGAAAAATCATTTATGACTAGTTGAAATTTGAGTTTTTCTCAAACCTTAGAGATTTTTGAATACTATCCAGATTCTATAATGTCTCTTAGGCCCATAAATCCTTCTGCGTGAGATTAAATAATGTCATCTTTTCTTGTACTATTTTCGAGTGTTAACAGTTTTCCCCTAATGTGTGAGGTCTAGGAAGAATTTTATAGCCGAAATACATTATAGTTTCTTTTTTGTATAATGTGTGCAGAGAGAGAGAGATACTTGCGTGTAGCTCAGAATTGGATACAACCTACACTGGTTCGAAGAACAACCATGTCCTATGGGACCTCTGTAAGAAAATATAATATAATATATACAATTTTTCTACCAGGTGGGCATGTCCCATGCTTGTAATGTTGTTTCTAGTTAAACAAATATATTTGATAGATACATGTTCTGTCTGTGTCACTAATATGGTAGTGAGCTCTTGTTTTATGACGACAACCATTGACGCCCTCAGGGGAATTTTTCCTTTGGAAATAGGTAGAATGTGGTATGCATGTGCGTAAAATTGGTATGTAATATAGCTTTGCATTGTACGTATAGGTGCTGGCTGGGACCTTCTCATGTAAGCATTGCTGAAAGAGACACTTCTAAAGGCACAGGTATTCGATGAATTTGATCAAAGTGCAATGGTTGTAAGGTACGATACCATCTTGACATGAAAGAGTGTTTTGTACTCAAATGTTAGAAGGATCGATGAAATTTTTGGGCAATGATGTCCCCCACAGTTCCACCCGAGGATGCCCCTTTTTTGGAGTGGGGCATGCCAAGGTACTACTTCCTTTTTGGAAAGTAGGTGCCGGAGTCGACAAAAAGGAAGCCTCAACCAAATGAGGGGGTCGTTGATATGGGGGATCACGATCCTAAATGTGATGGGTTTAACATAGGCATGGTTGCAAGGGGTGGCTAAAAACCAATGATGGGGATTTAGTCGCCTAAGGTCGGAGTATAATAAGAAGCTTTGTGGCAGTCATAACTATTTCTGATTGATAAATCCTTAGATTCGGTAGGACTTCCAGGGTGGGTATAAACTCGTTATGAATGTCATCATGGATTTTGCGTGAGTGTGGTATATTCCAACCAGGGGTGTTCAAGGACTTCTTCCATGGGAGAAAATATGAATGAGTGGGTGGATGATGAAGTGCAACGTTTGCGATATTTATACACTTACCAAAAGAATAAAATAATAGGGTTTGGTTTGTACAAAACATAGAGGCGAGTGCCCCAAAATGAAAGTGTTTACTCACTGATGATGTGAGGAGGATGTTTATCTGAGGGTTGGGGCCCGATTGGTTGGTCTCATGCGTGAGGTTGATGAAGCGGATGAGAAAGTATCGCAGATGGGATTATGCTGAATGAGGTATGGTGGGCCAAATGTGAGGCACGGTAGTGCACTTTTGATATGCTTATACAACCTGACCATCTGAGAAAGGGGTTTTATTGATGGTAAAACTTGACCTTATTCATGGTGGATGAATTGGCATGAGGTGCTTCCCGGACTAAAGTGATATGGCCATGGGGTCACTTTTGTTGTGATATATTGTCTAATGTGGGTGACGAGCACCATGGAGGGAAGGCTCTACCAACCAACAAAGATGTTTATAATGTGAAGGGCATGGTGATGATAAACACAGTTGGATAGATGGAACCTATGGTTGAATTTTGATGGAGAAATAAGGTCAATATATGCAGAGTTTTCTGGGACACTATCATGCTGGGGGTAGAATGATACCTACATTGGAAATTTTAGTGAATGGAGTTGTGGATGGTTTGCGAGATTTCCTGCAAACACAATTACCTCACATGCAAGCATCTTATTTATAAAATATTATTTAAATTCATGAGCTTTAAAAAAGAATATGAGAGAGGGTATACCTGCTGGCGCTAATTTTTTTTTTTTTTGGACTATGAATGTGTGGCATCACCTCTGCTTGGTATGGATTGCCGATCACAGTGCTGCTTTCGGTTTGGAGAACATACTTTATGATCTCTCATTATGGCCCTCCAATTTTTTTGAAAAGGGCGATATATAAGTGAATATGGCCCTAATTCAATTCATTTGTACTTGTTTGGTTTTTGAGAAGTCAGAGGCTTCTGCAGAGAAATTCTTGCCATTGTGGTGAACCTGAGCACCAAGGATTAGGGACATCATGCCCAAGTAACCTCCATGACATCCTCCACTTTAATTTTTTCAATCTGAGGGTGTCGGGGTCCATACAAAACTAGTTTGTATGGATTCTGAGCCATCCTTACCCTAGTTTATGTGGGTGATTAGGGTAAGAATGCACCCTCTGTGCATATTTTTTGGGGTTTTACATACCTTATGTGCTCTGTTCCTCTATTTTTTCGTGTCTTATGCATTCCAGTGAGAAATATAGGCATGCCTTCAGCGTGACTGTCTGAGGGACATGCGTGCAAAAGGGCGAGGAATTTTTTTTTGGATTTTTTGCCTATTTTTGATGTTTTTTCAGTTGTTGATGGGTTCCTGTTTGGATGACAGGTTGTTGTGGAGGGAGCATGATTGGCCAAAGCTACGAACTAAATTAGCCACTAAGAGTTAAGCACGCCAACAGTTGGCACAACGGGGGCTCATGAATTTCATGGAGAGCGAGCTTCTTTGGTCACAGGACCGTTTGCTGTGTTACTTGATCCAGCATTGGCACAGAATGCACAACATATTTGTGTTGCATGAGACTAACCTTGCTATCTATCTTGAGACGGATGTCTACTTTGTGACCAAGATACTGCCTCATGGTGAGGCATTGTGGTATCCACTCACTTCTAGGAGAGTGGATTTGGAGAGGTTTTGGGTGCGTCATTGTGGCAGGGTGCCCCTTATGGAGGGGTGCATTAGCATTTCCTTAGAGATAGAATTGGACGAGTGGTGCACACTAGCATCTATTTTGTGAATTTCAGGGCCGTCAGCTCCACATCGGTCATCGAGCTCGCAAGTTGGAGTCTTGTTCTAGCTGAGGGCCGGACACTTTTTCAATTTTTCCCGCTTCTGCTGTCATGGGATGGTGAAGGAGCTTAACAAGGTCTGAAATGGATTAAAGTTGTTTATGTACACCAGTATTCTATGCAGCATTATGTATGAGAGTGTGGTGTTGTTGAGACTGGTGGTGGTAGTGCCTCCTAGGGGACCAAGGGAGCGTCGCATGAGGAGGTAGGCTCTTGTGATGTCGCAAGGCGGTGGGGGTATGGTGGGGCATTACTAAAATTCCACAACAAAAGACTGGTTTGAAGTCAACCCCTAGAATTTTCTCCCATTCCCATATGTATGGATGAATTTCCGGGGGGATCATGAGATGGGTCTCCCTCCTGGTTATGCCTGGGGTCCATTAGGTATGTTTTTCTGTTTTCTACATTTATTTGAGTATATAATTTTTATCTGTTTTTATGGTGAGACTGACATAGTTCTGGTTACTCTTGCAGATGTTGGCGAGGTAGGTCACCCTATGGATCTATTGGTTGGTCACGGTGCTCTTCGGAGACCTCAGGGCAGTCATGGCCGGCTAGTAGGAGATCCTGCACAGCCTCAAGGTGGTGGACCTAGTGGTGGTGCTGGCCCTTCGGGAGAGGGTAGCAGCTCGGCTGCTACCTACTCTGCGACCGAGCGAGCTCATGGTGATACGGATGCAATGCGTGCTGATGCGGCGAAGGCTCGTATTGCTAAGTTGACTACTTAGGGGTCAGTTCTGGAGGATGCATGGGATTGAGTGTACCTCTTGACCCGGGGGATTCCTTCTAGAGGCTTTTTGGATTATCTCAAGGAGGTTTGGCTGGAGGCGCTGATGGCCTAGGAAAGAGACTATCAACCTATTTTACATCGGGTGGTAGTCTCAGTTTTTATGGCAGCTCCAGTAGTGGTACAGGGAGCGTCTGTGGGTCCAGGTGCCCCACCTGGGGGAGCACCGCCTTAGATTTTATTTGTACATAGGGAAAGCACCCATTATGAGGATGCTTCCCCTTATTTTTTATGACTTTTTGTATATATTTGGGCTGGCCAATGGGTTAGTGACACTATTTTTCTTAATGAGACATATTCATCATGATATATACAAGAGATATTTCTGATTGCTCTACATGTTGTGACCTCTATTTCTGTTTATGGATGATGTTATGTTGATGGATATCTATGTTTTCTATGTTTTCGTTTTTATGTGTGATGGATTATTTGAGATGCATTCCAATTTAGAATATTGTTAGCTATGTGATAAACTGTTTGGTTTTGACTCCTTGGTACATGTGTAAACGTAATATAGTCAAATTTTTTGCTTAATATTTTTGCACGCAAATATTCTCTAAATAGATGTGAATATCTTATCTCAAATTTTTGGTTTAACAACAACAATAACAACTAGGAATAGAGGTATACATGCATATGGCTATGCCCTGATGGAGGGCGTCGCACATAACTCAGATGACGGCATCGTATTATGCCTGATTATTTGTTGATAAAATGATACACACACTGTTGGTGCAGATTGGTGATCGGTCAGGGTGATAGATGACCCAGGTAGCTGCTACTAAAATTTAGGATCATCTTGATGCTCCATCAACAAATCCAATGTAAGGTTCGAGTTGGTAATCCATTGCAGCACTCGAGCAGGTTTTGTAATAAGTCTTTCGGTCAAAAATTTAAAGTGTACGTTAGCTCTAGGGACTCCCACACTTATAACTTACGACTCAGAGGGTCCATCAAATCTTTGAAATAATTACAGAACGATGAATAAGTTTCTTAGAGGATGATAAACCATTTGGTAAGGGGTTCATGATGAGCTCTATCAATAGATACATTTGGAGGGGTCAATTGTCACCTTTTTTCCTTATTCAGCCTCTTTTGCTCACATTTTAAATTATGTTATGGTCTTATGTTTCTAGTATATATGGTGATTAAGGCTTGTCATACTTTGAATGCCTAACATGAGTTCAATGTAATAAAATCATGAATATATTCCATTTTTTATGAATATATTTCCATTAAATCTCATAGTATACAACAAGGAGATATTCTAAGGGGATTTTCCATATCCTTAACTCCAAAGTACAACCAAGGGATCCTCGATATTCCCTCCAACAACTCAAAATCAAAGGCATCGAAGAAAACTCAAGATCAAGTGCACCAAAGCTACACTTCAGTTGCAGTCAAATTGGAAGCATCACCTAATTTTTAGGGATTTATTGGTAGCTACCCTATAGGTTAAATAGGACTGAGAAAGAGCTCATTAGGATTCAAACTTTGAAGGAAGATAATAGACTCTTAGCTCTTGTAATAGGTTTTTGAGACTTTCATGTTGATGTAATGAGATTATTTTCTTCAATAAAATGAGCATTCAGATTGTGCTTCACTGATCTAGGTTCATAGGGCTAGGATTGTGGGTTATGTATCAGTCCATTGACCTTAGTCTCTCTGTCGTATTCATTCTTTACTTTTATGTCATGTTAGTTAGCTGTATTATGAGTACTTACGTAGTTTGGTTACTTTTTAATTCACTATTTTTATTTTGTTTCCATTTTTTTGGTCTATATTAAGCTTTCTTACATGTTGGTAGAATAGTTTATAAAGTTATAAATGTCTTTGTGAAGCCTCACCGTCTGATATTTCTCATTAGAGCTTCAGGAGGGTAGAAATTCTCCAGAGGCAACAATTTATTTTTAGTTTATGATTTCTTGGAATAAATAGTTTGGTTGTTATACTTCCGTGAACATGTTTAGAATGACATGTTAGATTTTTATTTGTAGGATAAATTAGGCTTGCTTTCCAAATTCAAGTCATCTTTTCCATTTCATTCATCATGTACTCTTCAATATCTTCTGTATGAACAGTTAGCTTGCTTGTAGGTTCAAGTAACACAACAAAGGAGGACTTCACCAACACCTTGAGCTTCATTTCTCACCCTTCATAAACCTTCTTTTCCTCAAAATCACCATCAACCATGTTTTCGTATTTTTCATCTTCACATAGTGAGCAAACCCTAGAGGTGCAACACAAGCTCCTCAAGATGTTATGAGCTTGTCCAAGGGGTTTTCCACCTTCCACTCATCCAAAAAAACCTTCACTTCACCTTCCCTACACTTTTCTCACCCATTTTTGGCCTTGGATATACCTCGGGCAATTTCCCTGTAGAAATTCAGAAATTTTCTGTAGCACAATAGGAAACGTGTAGAAGCACTTGCAACAGCACCAGTTGACCCCTCCTTAAACACAAAAATCACCATCCATCTCATCCATGCCTACAAAAACCACCAAGACACCTCCAGCCTTTCACCCATGAGTTCAAGCCGTTCATAACTCACTTTGCGCTTTATCCTCCTAGCTATAAAAAAATGCAATTACAAGCATATTTAGGTTATGATGAGTAGAGCATGAAGTAGACATAGCATTATTTTCCATTTTTCCTAGCAAAGTGTGATTAGGTTAGTTTCCTTTATGAAATTTCAATTCAACAATTTACTTCATGCAATATGCCTAGTTTTCTTGGATTTCTTATCATAGCTTATTGTATAGATTTATTTCATTACAAAGTAGCTAGATGTGCTTTCCTGCTATAGAATAGTACTTTGATTGCTAATAGAGTAATGACTTTTGAAAAATTTGTATCGCTAGGTCTAAATTCAGAAGTGTCACATACTTCATTCCAAAACCCTAAGAATAACACCCTTTCATAGAGTTCAGGAGAGGATGACATGAGTATAATGCATTTGTTGTGTATATAGCACTGTCACCTCAATTTTATATGAACCCCGGGTTGATAAAGTAAATTAGTGAAGCCTCTGGGAGTTGCAGCATTCTTGATGCAACACTAGGGCTCCCTAGTACACTAGGTGTAGCTGTATGTGTTGTATGGCACTGTATGTGTATGTATTGTGTGGTGTTGTATCCCATGTGTGGATGTATATGTACATGATTGAATAGAAGCAAAGGAATTGGGTGATCACCCAGTGTGGAAACCTATCTGGCATGGGTACAAAAGGAGAAATGAAGAAGTAAGGACCGACGAAGGATACGTATCGATATTTTATTTTAGTTCTATTATGCATGTGATTTGTGATTGTAAGTTATGATGGTAACATATGATTTATGATCATGGTTTATGACGATTGCGTGTGATTCATGATTTTGACATATGAGGGGTTTGTTTTCAGATAACTAGATGTGATATGTTTATACATGATGATTTGCTCAAATAGTTAGTTTGACTTGTGTTACAGGAAGTAAACATAACTGCAAGTGTACGAGATTGACAGGTGAACAATGAAGTCTCATTTGAATTTATTTTGAATCTAATGGAAATGATGTGCATTGTATAGGAAAGAAAGAAAATTCCTGCTTGAATGGTTGAAATTTGTTGCAAGCATTATCAAAAACAACAAATGGAAGTAAAACCTATAGTAGTATGTTGTTAAAGCACTTTAGGAGAATGGATATTGTGGGACACTCGTACCAAATAATGTCCATTGATTTCCATGAGCATTCAATCATTGGTATTATGGTTTTGAGGCATTTATATGGATTTGTTTTTGTATCTTCCATTGCGATGAATCCTTGCCATGCGATGGATTGCTTGGGATAGGGGATGTCGGTGAAATTGGAATTTTATTGACTGCACAAAAGGGGATTATCAAATTTCCCAATGGACTGTGTAGTAGAGAAGGGAAGGTCGTGGATGAAATTATTTTGGTCATTATAATTTCCAGATGGAATTAGATGCACATTGGGAGTGTGCCCTAGAACAATGAATCAATAGCTTTTCACTGAGGATACAGTACCGCACGATTGCAGCACTCAACATTGGATGCATCTTTGACTTTGGCAGTGGATTCTGGACTTCCTAGGAAGGAGGTTAGTCTTGGTATTACGTTGAGGGTGGAGGTGTGATCCTCTGGATTCCATTATTTATTGATACATGCATCATAGACTTTTATTTCCTAGTTGAGGAAATGTGTATATGCATATATATGTATATTATTGTAAATTTTGTATCGACTTGGATTATAAAGCTCCAAAAATAGTATGGTTATTTTTTGGTTGAAGAGAATGTGCATAAGTATATGTGGTTCTTATTTTAAATATCGTAATGAGATAGATGTTATAAATCTCTAGTAAATTGTATTATTGTCATGTTTTCAGCAAAATTTCATTGTAAATACTGCAACGAGTTATGTTATAAAGCTCCATAGACACTATATATTTTTTTAGTGGCTGGTTGGTTTATAAGTGTCATTGAACACCGAGGATTATGTTCCCCCAAGGGGGAGGGTTCTATAACAGTCCTGGTATGAGTTCATGTAAATATATATCAGGCCATGGTTAATGGGAAAAACATCTTAGCAGGTGTTCATTTCAGTTGTTATGGATAAAGGAAATTGGTAAAGGAAATGGAAAAATATTTTGAAAGGAATGGGGCATTAATTGGAATTTTATTTATGAAAATAATGAAAATTATGAGAAAAGGAAGGTGAAATGTCACGTGTCACATATGACGAAGAAATTGGAGGAAAATAATAGAAAGTGAAGAAAATAAAGGCCTCATTGATAAAAAGGTTTCTAAGGATCAGTTTGTAACATTTTGTCACTTCATTTTTGAAGTTCTTTCATTATTCTCTCCCTTTCTCTCTTTCTCTCTCTCTCTCTCTCTCTCACTATTGGACATAGATTTTCTTGGAGAATTTTGGCATTGGACCAAGAAAGGAAAGAAAATATGGAGGAGTAGGAAAAAATTAGCTATAACAAGATTCTTGAGAGGCATCAATTTGCATCTGTATTTTCCTTGCTAGATCTAGAATTTGTGGCATTGAATGTGGTTATTTTCTATCATGGGATGGGTTTTTCCTAGCGTGACATTGTTTTTCATCTTATCCTTTCCATTTCTGTACATTTTTTATGAGATGTGTTTCTCATACTTAAGTTGAGTTGGATTGTTGAATGGATTCAAAGTTGAGTAGGGTGGCTCTCTGAAATGAAAAACACATGGCGTAGTGGTCCCTGAACTAGAATTTGGATCACGGTAAAGCCATTGGAATAGTAACCCCTAAATTAGATTGTTGGTTGTAACTTGTGGTAAAGCCAAATTGTGTGCCTTACTGGGCCTAGGAATCCTCGTCGGTGAATGGTAGGATATACGGTAAATACAAGAGGTGGATTTCTCTCCATTGGGCCAAGTAGTCCCAGGATGGGATGTATGGTAAATATTGGAGAGTGGGTATCACTGTAGGGTATAATGATCCCTAGATAAGAATGTAGATTATAATAAATACTAAGATACTAGGCAAAGAACTCTAGTATCATTCTTGGTTTTTTGGTTCTGCTCGCTGGTTATGAGTCCCACATTCATGCTTGGAATTGGCATGGGGGTGATTGCATGAAGAGAGATTTGGCTTAGCCAAAATATGGTAGGTTGGAACATGGACGTTCCATCTCCAGTTGGTTTCTAGATTCATTAATGAAGCGATCATTTCTTTGGTATTTGATGTAAATATGCATTGGTTTCTATGTGGATTCTATTTTTCTTCTATCCATGGTATTTATGTTGTTATTATGGTTGTTATAAGGATGTATTTTATCAATGATGATGTATCTCTCTATCCACGTTTTTACTTGTAAATGAAAGCACAACGTATATATTTCCAAATAGGTTGTCTTGCAACTAATGATTTAAGGCAGCAGCACTTCTTAGAAATTCTCAGGTAAGTATGAGACCCCAATGCATAGATTTGTTGTTTACACATGTTGTTTCAATGTTTGTGACATGTTTGATAAGATAATTGTCATGGCAAGGAGGGATCCAAACGAGTTATCATTTATGTGATTTATTTTGTATCATTGTCCTATTTTTATTTATCATCTCTAAACTTGTCATGAAGTTCTCGGAAGAGAATTGGGTTATTTGCCAGAGAAGGTGGCTCAAATCTCAGGGACGTCTGCACAAAACAGAGTATTTAGGGTTGTGGCCACTGGAATGCAGTGTTATGCCTATGGCTATGGCTCAACATGTCAAAATGTCACTTTGACCCAGGGGTAAGAGGCATAAAAGGTTGGGTTATCTACCGGGGGTGTTGTTGTTGTTATTGTACAAGGTGTGCATGTTGTGTTTATATTGATTCCACTTCCTTAAGGTCACCTACGAGGTTGACTCTCATTATAGTAGCCTCTCATCACATGTTTACTCTTGTTGGCTAGTTACTTGGATGGATGTGGGAATAGGGTGTTACAACCTAAGTGATCCATGTCTATAGAAAATTCCATGCTCATGACTTATATCATTTGTCAATCCTTCATATGATATGATGCATGAACCCCTCCAACATAGTTTCAACCTTAGTCATACTTATGATTTTTTTAATACTAGGCCACTCTAGATCCCTCTCAAGAAGTGACACTTGGAGTTCATGCCATGTGCGCCATCTGTCTATGTGTCAATATGCAAACCATAGTTCTAATCCATCCATTTGACGAGATCACAAATGCATGGTTTTGATGATCAAGGTAATCGAACGGTGATAATAACTCACTTTAAAATCTGGTTGGATTGAATACCCTCTCAAAATTGTCATTTGGAATTGTGTTCATCTCTACAAACCAAAATTTATGGGTGATAGCCTAGGATTTTATTTCTAGGTATTGTACTCTTCTTTGTAGACAGATATTTCCATGGAAATAGATTATGATTTCATCTTTGCGTATTATGTTTTTCTCAAATAATTGATGGTATTTTTTTTTTTCAAAGAAATTTTGTTCTTCAACTTTCCTCGTGGTAGCTTAATAAACTTCAAGCACCAAGTAACCAATTGTGTACATTATATTATTTTCATTATGTTAATGAGGGTTTATAAATTGAAACTTCAACTCTTTTCTATTTCATCTTAAGTCATGTGAAATAGAAACCTCACTAACAACATCTTTATTTTCCTTTGTGGGACCTTTCAAGGGCCTATCAAAATTATTTTGTTATTTATAAATTGATTTAGGTTTTTAGAGCCTCATTAATTTTTCAAAGAAGTAACTCTGAAACAACTCCCCTTGAAAATATTTATTTTCACACATTTAGCTCAAGATCCTACGAAAGATAAAAGTTAGTTTGATGTTGCAATCACTTCAATTGTTTTTAATCCATGAAACCATATGTATTTTCCCATCTTAGGTCCCTTGTCACATATGGTATACATGATTTAAATATTCACATTACATTTTAATTATTAAGATAATTCCTCGTGCATATATTTCTCTTAGGGTTAAAGTGAAAAAAATATGAGGGTTTCCTTTCATTAAATTTCATTTACAAGACTTTGATTGAGAACATTGTTTGTTGTCGAACCCGCTGACAACATAGTTTCAAGCTTATGATGAATGCAGAGGTATTGACCAGCATCAAACCATACTTTTCTACTCTAGATACTAGGGTTTTGGTTCTTTAGATTATTCCTCTGTGTTATTGCATATTCTCTTTTTATTGTTAAGGGTTTTTCTCATATGACTACATGAGGGTGTCTCATAATAAGGGTTTTCACAGTTGAGACCTTCTCATATTTTTGAATAAAAACACCTATTGAGAGAGAAACCATTGTGTGTTTGGTATAAAGGCTCGCTGTGGTTGCAAGAACTTCCAAATAAGTATCGAACTATAATAGTTTTCTATATGTCTTTTCACTTTTCTTTATTGAATATTTAGATTTTTTTTTTTCTTCATATCATATTTTAGAGAAAGGGGTTTTGATCTTGTGAACCATTGCCACAACTATCTAAAGACCTTTTTGGTAAATTTAATTTTATATTTAAATTTTGAATCTGATTTTATCTTTAATAAGGGTTCATATAATACATCTTTTTTACATGAACTATAAAGCACATTTCCACTAAAAATTTAGCATCTAATTTATCATTGAATGCAGACAAAATCATCATTGTTAATTAATGTAAACCATGTCACATCAAATTACCTATTGGTTATTTTTAAGGGCAGGTTTTCACTCCGACAAGATGCATCTATGTCTTGGACTGTTAATCTATTTCCTTAAGTCATACTAAAATAAGCTTCGAAATCAAACAAAAAATTAACTTCAAAATAATTGTTCAGACTTTATAAGACTTTCACTCCTACAAAATGCCTCTATGACTTGAACTCTTAATCTATTTCTTCAAATTTTAAAAAGTTAGCTATTGATCTACTTGCAGATCTGAAAATTAAGACAGAGAATCACAGAATAGACTATAGACACAAAAAATGGAATAACACAACGTTGGAAACAATACCACTAACTTTATTATGAAGAAGAGATGAGCATTTTATAAACAATGCAATCATTCTCTTTATTACAAAAGATAAAATCAAAATGCATAATTAGATAAAGCCAATATATTTTAGATGTTTCCTTTTTCCTAGTTTTTCAGATGTTTCCTTCTTTTCTATTCTTGGATGTTTCCAATGAAATAGTACACTTTTTCTTGGTTGCCCAATCAGTGAGATGTTGCTGATTTTTGTGTCCTTCTTGGTTGCCCAATTCCTCCCTGTTTAGGTCAGGAAGCGTCCCGGCTTCCTCCACCAACTGAGGGAAAGTGCGTTGCAGTGTTTCTGCAGTGATCCATTTTTCCTATGCTGGTGTGTGTCCCTTCCGACCAACCAAATATGAGAAATATGCCTGATGTCATGTATTCCATTTCTTGAAGTCCAGAATTGTATCTTTGAGCAGAGGAGGCTGAAAATCTAGAATATTATCAACCGGATGATGAATTGTAATAGATTCCTCAAGGAGAGGTGGTTCAAATAATTTGAGATTATTAACATTAAGAACATCATGGATGCCAAGCTGGGAAGGCAAGTCCAAGCGATATGCATTTTCTCCAATGCGTTCTAGAACAGTATATGGGCCATATCTCAGAGGGTGCAGCTTATGATGCTGGCCCTTGAAGCATTTCTTGTCCAACAAGAGCCACACACGATCTCCAGGTTGAAAAGACAAGTGTGTTCGCTGCTTGTCATGTCTCTGTTTGGCACGATCTTGAGTTGCTTGCAAAGCAGCAGTTACTTGAGCTTGGCGTTGAGAAATGGAGTGTATAAAATGATGAGCTGATTTTTGTTCCTCTTGTTGATGTGAAGACCCAGAAGGGGTGATTGTCAATGGCATCTCAGAGGGTGCACTTGGTTGAAATCCAAAGCAAACCTCAAAAGGTGAGAAACCAGTTGAGGATTGTGTTGCCCGATTGTAACTATGTTGAATGATGTGCAAATATGTATCCCACTGTTTGTTTTTGGAAAATTAGCTGCGAAGTTTGTGGGTGGAAGGCAGTGGAGAAACGAAGTTGGAAACCCAACAAAGACCAAAGAGTACGCCAAAAGGTACTGAGAAAGCGAGAATCACAATATGAAATAATGCTACTTGGTAAACCAAAGTGTGGCCACACATGATGGAAGAAGAGATCCACGGTTTGAGCAGCAGAAGTAGTCTTATGACAAGGAAGAAATATAACCATCTTGGAGAAACGACATACCACTACCCAGATAGCATCATGTTTACGAAAATTAGTAGGAAGGCCACTTAAAAATTCCATGGAAATGGATTCCCAAGGACGAGAGGGAATTGGTAATGGATGATACAAACCATGCTTACGATTTGAGGGCTTGATTTGTGAACAAAGAGAACATGCACGAATGAATTTTTCCACTTGCTTTGGTAAGGCAAGCCAATAGAAGTGGCGTTGAAGATTGAGAATGGTCTTGGCTGTGCCAAAATTCCCTCCAAATGAAGAGGCATGTGCTTCACAGATGAGAAGGAGACGATCATCAGATTGTGGCACACATAGTTGGTTCAATTTATACAACCAACCATCACGAATGGTATAATGAAGAAAGGGAGTTTGGCTGATGACTGTAGGGTGTTGCAAAGCTTCCCATATCTCACCAAAGACTGGATCTATTTCATACATATCTTTCCAAGCATCATATGCAGCACAACGCACCTCTAGAATGTGTAGGACCTGAGTAGGCGGTCGACTTAACAAATCAGCCATCTTATTACTTGTCCCCTTCTTGTATTTAATCACTAGATGGAATTGTTGAATGTAAGAAGCCCACTTTAGATGGCATTGCTCTTGAATCTTTCATTGTGAGTTGATGAAGATTAGCGGATGATGATCTATATGGAGGATGGTCTCTTTGCCAAGAATGTAATGGCGCCATTGCTTCAAAGCTTGCACTAAACTGTAGAATTCCTTGTCATAGGTGTTGTACATGAGCTTAGCATCCACAAGTGCCTTAGAATGGTATGCCACAGGGTGGCCTCCCTGTTTAAGAACAGCTCCAATGGCGAATTGAGAGGCATCAGTTTCCAGCTCAAATGGTTGATTCATATCTGGCAAGCGAAGAACAGGAGCAGAGCATAAGGCACTCTTGAGTTGAGCAAAATGTTGCTCAGATTCGGCATCCCAAATAAACTTTGCTTGATGAGACAACTGGTGCAAAGGGCGAGCCAACTGTGAAAAATGAGAGACAAACTTTCTGTAGAAATTAATACCTCCCATGAAGCTCTTGAGGTCATGTGCATTGGAAGGGGCTGGCCATTGCGCCAAGGCTTGCACACGAGAGGGATCTGGGCGAACCCCTTTGTTGTCAATAATAAATCCCAAATATTGAAC
Source organism: Pinus albicaulis (assembly GCA_034641835.2). NCBI lineage: Eukaryota > Viridiplantae > Streptophyta > Pinopsida > Pinales > Pinaceae > Pinus > Pinus albicaulis. The sequence continues at coordinate 1,017,248,131 of CM076577.1, read as the reverse complement.
TGATGTTTGTCCAAAATAGGATTTCTTTTCTTTGACCTGAAGGTGATGTGCTCGCAATAACTCAAGTATGGTGCGAACATGCTGAAGATGGTCTTCCCAAGATTTACTGAATACTAAAATTTCATCAAGGTAGATGACCACAAACTTACCCAAATGTGCCCTGAAAACATCATTAATGAATCTCATAAAGGTGGCCGGTGCGTTGGTCAGTCCAAATGGCATGACCAACCATTCAAATAGCCCAAACTTTGTTTTAAAAGCAGTTTTCCATGTGTCGGACGCATGCATGTGAACTTGATGGTAGCCTGCAGTTAAATCCATCTTTGTGAAGAAATAAGCCCCGTGTAAATGGTCCAACAAATCCTCAATGCGGGGAAGGGGGTAGCGGTTTTTAACAGTGGCTTTATTAAGGGCTCGATAGTCTGTCACGAGGCACCATTCAGAAGTATCTTTTTTGGGAATAATAAAAGCTGGAGATGCACATAGCGAGGATGAAGTCTGAATATGACAGGATGTCAACAATTCTTCAATTTGGCGTTCTATCTCAGCTGCCTCTCGAGGAGCAAGGCGATAAGATGGGGTATTGGGTAAGGAAGAACCAGGAGTAAGATCAATGTGGTGTTCAACAGAGCGTGCTGGAGACAGCCCTGTGGGTTGGGTGAAGACATCTGCAAATTCGTGGAGTAGAGGAGCCATTGAAGGAGGGACTGGATTGGTGAGGTTGTCTGTCTTGACAGGGCGAACCAAGCACAAAGAAACATCTTGGTTTAAATTGACTCTCATAATGGGAGCTTTGCCACGGGAAGGTTGGGTTGATGTGCTAGCTGAGGATGTGAGCACATAGGCGCGTCCATCGTGCTGCAAGTGGTATTGGTGATCTGTAGCATGAAAAACAGCATGTCAAGCCTCTTGGTATGGAATTCCTAGCAATAAATCAGCACAATCTAGAGGAGAAACATCACATACCACAGTATCATGAAAAGGTCCAATAGCAAAGGTGACAGCACAACATTGTGAGATGGTAAGACGAGGACCTTCCTTTTTGACCCAACCGAGCTGATACGGGTGTGGGTGAGGAGTGGTGGGAAGGCAAAGGCGTTCGACTAAGTCTTGTGACACAAAATTATTTTGACTCCCATTCTCAAGAATAAGCGTGGCCAACTCATGTTTGATTTGACAATTATGGGTAAACAAAGGCGTAACAGAGGTGTTTGTTGCATTAGCAGTCATGAGGATGAGAGAGGGGTCCACTTATGTCGGATTTTCGAGAGAAACAACTAGAAGTGGGGTAGTGACCTTTGGTTGTTCGACCTCTGTAAAAAGAGTCTTCTGGGGGCGGAGATTTTTCAATACTCGACAATCTGCATAAGCGTGTGAGTTGGTCTTGTGAAATGTGCACCAGGGGGTGTGATGAGGTGTGGGCGTTGAGGCAGAGGCGGAATTAGAAGAACCAAAGGAGGATGGACCATTTCTGGCTTGAGGATATCGGATTCGAGTACCCACTTTGCGTTCCACCGCCAGGGCCCGAATAAAGGCCTTGTCTAATGAAGCATTATCAAACAACTCAACTTCACGACGAAGAAGCATTAGCAAACCAGAATTAAATTTGATAATTAGTACCTCTTCTGGATCGGATATATGGAGTTGAATGCGCAACTTGCAGAAGACATCAATGTAGGCTTGCACTGATTGATTGGGTAGTTGTCGAAGCTGCAACCATTTCGCAAGGAGATTTTGTATATTACTGGAGGATAGAAGCGTTCTCGTAATGCCTCACAAAAGAGATTCCAAGATGTGATAGGCGTCGATCTAGTCTCGGCTTGTTCTCCAAGTTCCACAACCAAGGACATATTCTCAAGATGAGTATCCCACCATGTTTGTGCTAGGCCTTCCAATTGTAGACCAACGATCTACAGTTTCATCTCCTGTTCCATCGTTGGACAGGTTCTAAAATAGTTGGAGAGGTTGCGGATCCAAGAATCAACAGTCTCACCATTCATTTGCCCTGAGAATTTGGGCAGTTGAAAGCGTGTATCAAGCTACATTTGCCCTGGGGGGTGTTGTTGTTGTTGCAGCGTAATTAGCTCTTGAAGAGCCCTAGCTAAATCATTCACTGGCGAGTCTGCATGGTAGGGCTCTTGACGCTCTTGACGGGGCGGCATGATTTTCATCCACTGAATGGAGTGAAATGTATGAGCCTTTTTAAAAAAAATAAAAAATTTCTTCGAACAGGTGGATGGCTTCCAAGATCTTACTCTCTGATACCAATTGATCTACTTGCAGATTTGAAAATTCAGACAGAGAATCAGAGAATAGACTATAGACACAAAAACTGGAATAACACAGCTTTGGAAACAATACCACTAACTTTATTATGAAGAAGAGATGAGCATTTTATAAACAATGCAATCATTCTTCTTTTTACAAAAGATAAAATCAAAATGCATAATTAGATAAAGCCAATATATTTTAGATGTTTCCTTTTTCCTAGTTTTTGAGATGTTTCCCTCTTTTCTATTCTTGGATGTTTCCAATGAAATAGTACACTTTTTCTTGGTTGCCCAATCAGTGAGATGTTGCTGATTTTTGTGTCCTTCTTGGTTGCCCAGTTATAAAACTAAACAAAAAGAACTACCATACAATAATTATTTTAAATTCACAGCATTATATATATTTTACAAATTTATAAATTCATGAATTTTAATAAAATTGTAAACTATACGCAGCCAGAAAACAAAATATAGAAGAACAAAGTATTTCCTTTTTTGACCTTAATTCTCAGATAATATCTACGTTACAACTATTTCCCTTTTTGTTTCGGGTTCGAAAGTTGAAGCGTCCGGTTAGGCGAATCGTTCATTCTGGGCATCAGATATAAAGAACATTCTGTTAATCAAAGTTTCCATCTACTCTCCAACAATGGCCGATGCAGAAGGTGGCATTCAAAAACTGGAGTTTAGATCTCCAGAAGATGGTGCGTGGTATCCAGTAACCATCAAGTATTTCCGGCTTTTCGGAATCTCATTCTTCGATGTGCATTACGAAAGCGGACCTCTAAGAGGGCAGGTTTATCGCGTCAATATGAAAGACAGTAACCTCATCAAAGAAACGAGAGCCAGATTTCGATGCGAGTCCATTAAATTCCAGGATTCGCAGCACGGCGAATTGCTAAGCTGTTCCAAGATATGTGCAGAACGCAACGATCTTCAGTACTTTGATGCATCTGTCAGACAAGTTCCCTAATTTTTTACTTTATTTTCTATTTCCTGCAGAATTATGACTGATTGCTGATGTTTCTTTAGATTACAATTTTATATCTAGATTAAAAGATTTTCAAATATTGGATTGGTTTTTAATTTTTTTTTGGAACTAAATAGACTAAATCTTTTGATCTAATTGTAATATCACATTTTATGTTTTTGAGACAATAGTATTATTACGGGTATATAGTCATCTTAAATAAGGATCTAGCATAAATCTTTCTCCTCATGTATAAACTTTTCTAGAGTGCAAATATTATTATGTAAAAAAATATATCAATCTAATGAAATGAAATTCTAAATTACAACTATTAACAATAAATTCGAAATTATAATTATAAACAAAAATATTTATTACTTATTATTTTATATAAAAGATAACTTTAAACATTATATTTTAATATTTATTCACATTTTCAATTAAAAAAAAATATTAATTAATTTAATATATAAAAACAGCTATTCACTTTACAAATCCTAATCCATATAAAGACAGCTATTCACTTTACAAATCCTAAGCCATAAGTACTTACAGATTTTATTAACAACCTTGCTAAAAAATTTAGGTTGCAAAAACCTATTGTATAAAAGTCATAGAGCGTTATTATTCATGGTAACCTGTCATCTCATGGATCCAACCAGCTTTACCATTCATGAAGAGTACCCTTCATTAAGATGTAATCTGCCATCTCAGAAATTTTGAAAAGCGGATGGCCACAACAAATCTGTAATTCTGACTGGAAACCTGCTCCCCTGTCCCTGTAAACAGTGCTAAATCTAACTCATAAATGGAAAGTGGTATGCAATTTAACAATTAACAATATGAAATTTCATGGATGCTAAAGGGTTTATGGGGAAGGGATGGCCATCAGGAAACTGCTTCTCTCTCAAATGTATTTTTTAATTTTTTTGGTGAAATTTGGTAATTATTGAATTTGATAATTATAATTTAAATTGTATTTTTGAACGATAAATAAAAATATTAATAATAAAAATATATTTTTTTTATTTTATATATACATAAGTTATTTAACATAAATTTCCAAATAATTTATTAAATATCTTATCAAAAATATTTTTTACAATATATTTATTTTTTAAAACATACTTTTTAATTTAATTTTTTTATTTTAAAAACCTGAAGATTTACACATCACTCACAATATATTGTAGAATAAGCCTAGCCTCAATTACATCATTATTATGCACGCATCTGATATGGCATCACATATGATTGATAATGATTGCAGGTCCAATCAATTTCTGTCAATGTTTTATGGGACAACGACCCCTCTAACAGCAACGTCGCCGCCACTGTTCCCATCGAAAATGTCCGCTTCTTGTCACCTGGAAGCATTGAAGGTCACCCTGTTATACAGTTTCTTGACAAGGCGTTAGAGGAACCTATGTATAAATATCCTTCTGATGTGAATGTGCCTGTGCCGGAGTCAGACCCAGAGCCAGAAACAGAAAGGGAGAATGATGTGAATGTGCCTGTGCCAGAGTCAGACCCAGAGCCGGAAACAGAAAGGGAGAATGATGTGAATGTGCCTGTGCCAGAGTCAGACCCAGAGCCGGAAACAGAAAGGGAGAATGATGTGAATGTGCCTGTGCCAGAGTCAGACCCAGAGCCAGAAACAGAAAGGGAGAATGATGTGAATGTGCCTGTGCCAGAGTCAGACCCCAAGCCAGAAACAGAAAGGGAGAATGATTAAAGGAAGAAACGACAAATCTACCATAGGATAAGTCTGAACAAATTAGGAATTTGGCTTCTGTGATCCATAAATTGTGAGAAAATTTTTGGCTAAAAATCACATCAGAATAATTTTGGTGGTCGACTTGTTTCGAACCAGCCAGTGTGATTCATCTCAAAAAATTGTTAACGCAAAACTGTTTTTCATTCTAGCCATAAATCTATAGTTGAAATCAATATGTAATTTTAAGTTTATTTAATATATTTTATATCAACCCAATTTTAAAGCTGTTATTTTTTTTATATATTTTGAATAAATAAACGTTATGCGTAATATCGCTTATATCTCTTGGAATTTATAAACACATTTCTATTTTGGAATTTATAAACACATTTCTATTTTGTAGATGATTTAACCTTGTCATTTAATTTGAATGTTTTTATGCATTTCATCTTTGTCATTATACTACAATTATCATATTATAAATAAAAATATAAAATTAAAAGAGATATTTTACATTTCTACTGTGTACATGATTTAACATTGTGATTCGAGTTGAATGTTTTTATGCATTTGATCTTTGCCACTATACTACAACTATCATATTATAAATAAAATTTAAAATTAAAAGGGATATTTTAAATTTAAAATGGATGTTGAAAATTTTATAATTTAAATATTAAATTAGACAAAAATAAAGATATTTTAAAATATATAAATTTATGAATTAAATATAATCAAAATATTTTTAATAAATGTGTTTTATATATATGAAAGCAAATTTATTTTACTTTTGTATTTATCATTCACATATATATGAGGAGATATGCATTTTTGTTAAATTATTAGTAGGTAGAAAAAAAGTAAAAAAAGAAAATTTTAATATATTGAATATAAAATGAAAGATATTTATAATATTTTAATCAAATTTAATAAATAACAATTCAAAAATTATTAATAACTATAAACCTTGTAAATTAAATATTTAAAAATTAATCTTTTAAATATATATTATAATTATTAAAATATTTTCAACCACTTAAAATATTTTAGTTACCATTTTTATATAATAAAAAACTAAGATAAATGTTTGTTCAAAATTAAAATAAATAGATAAAATTTTCAAACATAGATTTCCAATTTAGAATCAAAATTAAGATATCGTTTAGATTCAAAATTCACCTGGACGTGTTTCCTTCCTCTTGTTTTTCGAATTGACGAGTGGCTGTTGTAACATTATTTAAAGGCGCAGCTATATTTTGTTAGAAACTTTATTAGCTAAATCATAAGCCGAAAGTAGAGAGGCCATCTCTCATTTTTCTTTGGAAAATAAGCTTGTAAGATCATTTCAAAGATAATTAGTTAAATTTTTTAGAATCAAATAGTTTAAATTGGGATTTTAGATATTTTTTTATCTCTGAAAATATTGGTCTTTTCTTCAAAAGCTTGTTCAATATTTTTTTATTACCTTTATGGATCCCTCAATAATGAGATTGAAGAATCCACATAAACTCATTTACAAATAGTGTGAAGTTATCTTTGTTTTCTTTAATGAGAACATCATCAATGACATTAGATTTGGTATTAAAACTTCTTAAAAAAATATCAACAATTATTTATTTATTAAATATTTTTAACTTACCATATTGCATAAGTATGTAACCAGTTTCAAGCTTTATTTTAAGAGATAATATTTTAATAAATTTTGGTTTACTTATTCCTTTTTATAAAGAAAACATAATTGCACACATTTATTTTTGTATTATACAGAAGAAAAATTTCTATTATATACCAAATTAGACAAATACATCATGGATTTATACATGAGTCTTTATAAAAAATTATGTAACATTCATCAAAATACTCATAAAAAAATCCTTTTTGCATTACTTTACTATATTATTTTACTATTATATACATATTTTTGTTCAAAAAAACAAAATATATATTAGTTCACTTATTACTTAACACACTCTAAGACTTTATGAAATAACAAGAACTAGCAATTGTACCATATGTTGCAAAGGGAACCCTGTAAAGCAATAACATAGGAAGTAGTAGTATAGAGGAAAAAATGGGATGTGTTATGTGATTTAATTGAATATTTGACTTACAAATATGAATTATATTTAGATTGCACAAGAAAGAATGCAATACTCCAGATACTGAATACATTCTCATTTTGAACAAAACAAAAATCACTATTATATTGTTAAATTTACATAATGACTTTTTTTTTTTAAATGTGGGTTTGCCTAATTTTAAGAATTTGTTACTGGTTTGAAGAAAATTTAGTAGATTTGAATTTGGGATAGCTTGAAACATAATAATTCATTTTGAAGACCATTACCAATTAAGAAACCTCTAGAAAAATATCGCAATTAGAGTAATAATTTATTTAAACTAAAAACAAAGTATAAAGAACTTAAATTAAAATAAAAAACCAACAATGTTACGATTTTTCCCTTTTCTAATGCAACAAGAAAAAAAGTGCTAAAAAATACTATGAATGAGTTGTCATTTTGAACTAAACTAAAATCACTGTTATATTATTGAATTTTTAGATATTTGAAAGCCCAAGTAGAGCTCTCCTCCAAAGTGGAACAAATCCTAGTCCAAATGATTCGGGAAAGAAGAACTCCACCCTTACCACATAATTATGAATCTTATGAATTACTAATTCGCATTGGACAAAGGAATGTTTTGGATATTTTTCAGCATATATAAAGATTAAGATTTTCTGACTTGACAAGATAAAAAGCATGGATAGTCATTGACCTTCTCATTTGAAAAATAAAGTATTGTATAATTATTAGCCATTAAAGTTTAAGATTATTTCAATTGCACAAACAAAATGACGCAAAGATACAATAAGTCCGTTGTCATTTTGAACTAAACTAAAATCACTGTTAAAAAAATAAATTTAATCTCTCTGCTCTCGTTAGATCTCAGCTCATTTTAAATCTGTATTTAAGATGTGAGATCTATGCTACTGACCAATTGAATCGCCCCACGTAACATGATTCTATGCTAGTTACCAATGAATTTCCCCACTTAACATCAATCTATATGTGAATCTATGCTAGTTACCAATGAATTTCCCCACTTAACATCAATCTATATGAATCTATTCTAGTTACCAATTGAATCCCCCAATTAAGATTTTGCTGTTATCAACTAAAATTTGGCCTTAAAAAGAAAAGAAAACGCCTTCGAATGACAGGCTTGTAAAGCGGTTTACTGAAATTTCATTATTTTCATTATTTTCCATGGACTTTGGTTTATGGTTCAAGTGAATTTTCACAAGCGTTTTTGTGTATTTTTTTGCTTTTGTGTATTTTTTTACATGATTACTGGTTATTTGGAAGCAAAATCGTAAAAAAATTTATTTGTTGGATTACCTAATTTAAATTGGTAAAGAATATGATAAAATCCAAGGCATTAGCTCAATTAGGAACTAGCTGAATCCTCTTTGTGATACATGTTTAAAAGATCATACAACGCTACACTAACTACAATACTCTTATTAGCTTTCAAGCTTTTTCTTAATCTCAAGCTTCACAAAACCTTTCGCGTGCCAAAAGCTCAGAATTCTTCCTCCAGCCATGGAAAGAAGCCACAGGCACAAGATCGAATCGCTCCTCTCTACCCTTCAAGCACCTTTTCTTTGACCACCACGACAATGCCCGTAGCGTTTCCAGTACAATGATCACTAACACTTCCCTTGATTGCTCTGGAAATTGTCAATCACATCACCACCGAGTTAATCCATCGTCAAAATTAATAACTATATAACACTTTAATTATCACACCACCACCGAGTTAATCCATCGTCAAAATCAATAACCATATAACACTTTAATTATGATTTAAAAACAAATCTCAGTAGTAAAAATAAATTCAGACACAATAATAGAAATTTTATTTTGATACCTAAAACTCCCATCTCTGAAAATTTACATAAACAACTATATAAAACATTGATTGATATTTTTCAAAATTTCCTTTACTAAAGAGTTGTTTGAGGTGAAATGTTTATTTTAAAATATTCCATTTCTTGGAATATTGTAACTGAAAATTTTATACTTCTATGAAAATAATGGCAACCTTCTTCATATAAACACATTAAATAATTTGGTCCTTTATAATAAAGACTATCTTCACTCAATTTCAATTACATCCCTACACCCTTTTATCTATGTATTGTTATTCAACTTTTTTATTGTGACAACTTAACAAAGAAACCATATTCAAAACACAACAAAAACTATTTACAAATTAGCTAGATTATTATAAACATTTCAAAATAATAAAAAATCTATTTTAAATCTAAATATCATTAACAATAATTTGATTAATCATAAAAATATACACACTCATACTAATATGCTTTGAATAAAAATTTACACTCTTATAATATATTATAATATATGCTCTTTAATATAGATTTAACTAGAAATTGGACCATATGTTGCAAAGGAAACGCTATAAAGCAGTGACATAGGAAAAAGTAGTATAAAGGAAAAAATATGTGATATGTTATGTGATTTAATTGAATATTTAAGTTATAACTATGAATTATTTTATTTAAAAAAAATATAGGAAATTGTAGGTGCACTTGGTATGTTTAGATTCTGAATTAAGTATAAGATTGGTTTAGAGAATCAGTGGTTTTGATTTAGAGAATTAGTGGTTTTGTTTGAGTTTTCGTAAACATCCTGACAAATTTAATTGTCGTCAATTGATTCATTTGCAAATACAACCAAACAGATTTATGAACATAAAATGTTCATTGCTCCAATTTCATGCACACAGTGGTTTTCCTTATTCTATTATTTTCCTAACTTAATAGCATTATTCAATAACAGTTAGATAATATTTAAAAAATCAATGGTAGACAATGGTACAAGTGGTAAAAAAATTCTTAAACCCCTAATCTAAAATTATTAAATAATTATTTTATTAAGGATTCAATTTAAACATGTAAACTTAAATATTGCTTTTAAGTGAAAATGCCTTGTCCACAATCAAAACTAAAATGGTTTTCCTTATTCTATTATTTTTCTAACTTAAAAACACTATTCAATCCCAAGGTAGATATTATTTCAAAAATCAATGGTAGATAATGGTACAAGTGGCAGTTGACAATAGTTGTTTTCAAAGAAATATGCTTTAACATTTGGCTCCAACCAATGATCAATGTTGTTGGTCATGTAAGACCAAAGGTGAAGAGGCATGGATGTCTTTCCCAGCAGTAGTTCTTCATAAATCTCTAATTCTCAGCACAATTTTAATATTAGAATGTGAGGCTAATGGCAAATGCGAGGGTCCTAGGGTCCTAACTAGTTTGAATAATTAATCAATTCCTTGAACTAATGTCTATTTCCATCTGGAGGCCCACAATTCATTTGCAATATCTGCCGAACTGACATCTACAACTTCCCGATAAAAGTTGGAGATGTATGTGCATTTTGATAAAGGAGACACATTCACCTAATTTGAATTTTAAACCCTAACTATCATTTCACAAAGATGGAAAGAGAATGGAAATTTCTAACTTTTGTTTCCCGTAAAAGATTGACAAGGAAATGAAGGCCCTAATATTATAAAATTTGTACAAATCACCGATTTGGAGCATTGAGTACAACTCACAATGATGATCTTTGTCTGCACACTTTTGTGATAAAGCACCAAATCCAAAAACAATGGTTCTAAAATCACACTCTTTAACGCACAAAAAGAAAAATTTCACTCTCGTAGGCTAGTCTATGTACATAGAAGTATCATTGTTAAAATTGCATTTTCTTGTCTCTTTTTATAAGAGACTCAAAGTTCTCATTCTAGACTAGAAATATGAAAGAGAGAAATTAAACAAAAGTTTTGGTACTGGATTAAAAATATGAAAGAGAGCAATTAGACACAATGCCAAAACCACAGTCATATTTTTATTGATTTATGATTAAATCCACTTTCATAATTTACTGAAACCTTAGAAACAATGGACCTTTAGAAAAAATGGGCCTTAGGACCTAATGTCCTTTATCTCTCTTATATTTTCTGTTTTCGTAAATATTAGGACCTTCAATGACATTTTAGAAATACATTTAAATTTCCAAAATTTATTGAAACAATTAATATTATTATGATATTAAATCTCTATCATAAATTTTTTAAATTTAAATAAACATATTTAGAATATATATTTTCTCTACTTAAATTTAAATATCATTTATAACATCTGTTTCTATTATGAATTACCTAAAATTAATAAATTTACCTATTATGTTTTTAAATTGTTTCTAAGAATTTGAAAATACCATTTATGTTTTTGAATTGTTTTTAAAGATTTAAATTTCCAAAATTCATTGAAACCATTCATATCATTATGATAATGTGGTTTTGAATTTTAAAAACTCTGAATTATGAGTTTTCACATCTAAATTTTACACAGCCACATGATGTTTGGAAATTTTGGAAATAGAAAAACAGAGAAGGTGGTTTTGAGTTTGGAAGAGGTTATATCACTAATTTCACGTTCAATATTACCTAGCCAATACTAGGTAGGCACAGGTTTGATGGAAGAAAAACTTGTTTGCTGTTGAGGGAAAAAAATTCTAATATGTATCATATGATTTTAAATAAAACACAACTTGGATATGGAGAAGTTTATTCAGAGATAAAATAAGAATGAAATTTCTCTTGAAAAAATATATAAATAATTAATGAATTAATAAGACTAAAACCAAACCATAATTTATTGATTAAAGATTTGAATTGAAAATAAAGAATATTGTGTTTAACTAGTTTGTGTTTGCTTTAAAGATCGACCTTCATGGAATTCGAAAATGATCTTCTTGCTCTGCTCTTTCTTGCTGTCAGGTGTTAAATTCAAACAGAAAACAAAAACGACATACAAAACATAAGCATACATGTGAACACATACACGTACGATTGAACGATGAACCCACACACAGTTAACTGAATGAACACAGCATAACAGAAATTATTGAGATGTAGCATAATTTATGGCCTCCTGCCATGCTCAGGGAGCATATCACAGAAAGACTACTACACCTGTTCACGACAAGAACTTGACGCTCTTATACAACTCTATGAAATAGCGCTGGTGGTTGAGTATAGCTTCATAATTGTTTCCTGTGATAAGAGAACTCTAGTTTCTTCTCAAATTGTTTACTGTGACACGATAACTCTAATTTCTTCTCAAATATAGAAACCCATGGGTTTCTTCATAACTCTGGCAGTTGTGAGGCCTTCCCCATCTATAGTAGCTCTGCTCCCACCACACAAGTCATCCCATTGTCCAACAAGTTTGTCCGCTCGCTGTGATCATATATACTGAGTCAAGATGAACTAGATTATTTCTATAACGGTTTTCTTCTATAATTTATTAATAAATACAGTGTTTAATCCTACGGTAGACATGAGTTCAATCATCTAACAGCAAAATCAATGGTGCAAAATAGAACACCTGGCAATATAGGAAATTTGTTTTCAAATAAAAACTCTTTACAGCGTAATTACCTATATAACAATACTGCCTTTTTGTTTTATTGGATTTAATCCTCGAATATTGTTTGAATTAATGATTAAATTTGTATTTTTCAATAATAACATGCACATTTAATTGCATACAATACTGCACATAACTTCAAAAAATGAGTCTACACCACTTCAACCTACTTAATGAGTAGGTGGAATTTCAGGATACTAAATGAATAGGTAAAATTTAATATTAAATTTTACCTCTAAGTTTATATTATTGAAATAATAATTGTATGCAAATATAAAATATCTAAACCCAGAGGTGGTCTAGGATAGGATAAGGATTATCCAAAACTGCCATCTTTTCAGGAAGCTTTGAGGCAATAAAAATCAAGTATAAATTTGGGTTCCTAGCATAGTTAGGCCATGCCCACAGATATTTTGAGGATATCTTAATTTATTATTGAACCACAACCCTGCAATGGAATTATGATCTTTCCAAAAATTTTGATCCCTTGGATTCCAATGAGAATTTACTTTTCCAAATAGTTTTGGTTTTACAATTATACAAGACTATATTGTGCGAAAGAGTTGTTGCAAAAAATTTGGAGTTTCAATAATGCACTACTAAAAATATGGTCATAAATATCATTAAAATTCTTTTATGTATTAAATTTGAATAATCAACCATTCCCATCATATGTTATGAAGAGTTTTTTATGGAAATTAAAAAAAAAGTAGGGAGAACTAAGGTTGTCATCTCTCGTAGTTCATTATCTCATAGTTCATTATCCTCTCTTAAATATACCCACTTTGAAATATATTAATTAAAAAATATATGAGATTTATGAAGACCTTGGTTTATGGATATGTTTTCAAATGAAGACCTTGGTTTATGTCGAAAAAATTCATATTACAAAGAGAGCAGACCATCATGTATGTGTGTTTTGGGAATAGTTTCTAATTGTACCAGAGGTTTGGAAAAATACATCACTATGTGTGGTTTATTATTAAAATTTCAATGTAATACTAATGAGTGAAGTAAATAATTACTATAGAGATATAGATAGCCAAGGCTTTTGAAATTATACTAACCAAAGCTAAAGTTTCCCTCATAGTAGAGGTTGCCACGTATGACAAAATGCCCAATGTGATCTATATCACATTCACCACAAAAAAATAAGGAATACACATCCCATTATAGATTCAAATGTCGAGGAAAACAATTGAAACTTTAGCAACTTGTTATTAATGTGACCTTTGGTAGCCTCATGGAACAATTTTTTATTATTTAATATGATTGGTAATTTCAAGCCTTGTGCAACCAAAATGGAGATTAAAAATGCATTGAGTGATGTTACTTCAAATATCAATAGACTTTTAACAATGTACTCAACTGCATCAGAGGTGCCACTATCCTCTAAGCGCCTCTGCTGAGGTTTTTCTAATGACCTCCTAACAATCACTGCAACTGTGAACAAGGAGTTCACGTTCACTAGGTGGTCGAAGGCTGCAATGTGCATACTTGTTTCCCCTTTGCTTAAAATCCTGTCAATCTCACGTATAGGAATATTAGAACTACATGCCGGTCAAATTGATAACTCACCATTAATAAGAAGTTATTATGTCATCAAGATTCAAAAATCCAAAAAATTTAACAACGTATCCACACAAAAAAGTTTCCTATTGATGAAAGTTTGATGCTTTAGAGTTCTTGAAAACTAGTACTCCATAGAATTATGACGAATTTGAAGAACCCCATAAAAAATATGGTGAATTTATAAATGAAAAATGTTACCATTATCTTCATAAGACCCAAAATTGGAAAAAAAAATAAACCCATAGAAATATCTCATGTCCACTACAAACATCTTTCAAGGACTGCACATTGTATATGAAATTAAGAGAAAATTAGTTGTCAATTAGGTAGTTGTAACCCTAACCATAAATTATACAGGCAATCGAGGATGGCTGACATATTTCCTCATGGTCTGTAGCCCTAGTGTCGCTGTGGTAATAAGTCAAACAAACACCAATTGATAAGACCCATTTAGGCCAAACATCACAGATGTTGAGGACAAGTGTGATTAAATAGTTGACGAAAGTGCCATGTCCATGGCTACCCACAACCAAAAAATGCGCTCCCAATTTTGCCGCGACTTCACATATTCTCTCCTTGGCCTTGCCAATGACGACATGTGTTTTCGCTTTTACACCATATCGATAGCAGAAACCAATGAGAGATTGCTTCAATATCCTCTCGGTCGTCTTCTTCATTTGCAATTCAAGAAGTTCAAACACATGATCAGTAGGAATATATGATACACAATATATACAGAATAATATCAGAAATGGGTATAAATAACCAAGGGCGTTCAAGAATGAATTGAATTATTAGCTGAAAGAATCTTTTCCAAGAGAGACCATAGGTTAACAAGGGCTCCATCCAGAAATTCAAAGAGGAAAACATAGGTTGCAGAGCACTATATCTGGATATTCCAGAAAACAGAGGAATCCAAAGAAAAATGGATGTAACTTTTCTTAAATTTTAAAAATTTGTGGATTATATGAAAGGAAGCAGGGAATTTCCAAGACCCCTGGAAACATAGGCGGTTGGATGAACATGCAGGAGTATGAAGTTATAAGACTGTTGGATGTTTGTTTGAGCCACCAAGAAATGTTTGTAGGCCCATTCAGAGTCACATATACACTCCTCACTCTCATCCACTATAACCACAATATTCACCATCTTAATTTTCCTATGTAACTGATTAAAAATAACAGAATTTAATCCTAAGGTAGAAGTTATTTCAATTGTCTAACATCAAAATCAAGAGTGCACAATGGTACAACTAGTATTTTAGTAAAAAAAATTTCAAATAGAGACGCTTTACAATGTAGTTACATTGTATCACCATCTAACATTTCATTTCTTTATTAAAGTGCTGCATACATTAGAAATTTGAATGGTTACAATTCAATTTCTTTTAATCGTATGCCTTAATCTAAAGTTTGAAATCACACACACTCTTCCTGTTCCACGAGAATTTACTGTCAACCCTCAAATCACCTTTAAACTTCATCTGTCTCCCACATAAATAACAATATATATCTTGGTTATAGTGATTGGTTGAGTTGGTAGTGTACAATTCAGCTTTATGACGAGAATTAAATTTAGGTTTGTATTAATTCTAGCACACATTGTCGATGTACTAGCAGTGATAGCTGGAAAACCCCCCGCTGTAGATATTTCCCTCCAAGATCCAATGGTGGGAAATGGATTAGGGTTTTTGGGGTAATGACCCTCCCCTTCAACTATTTTTCCGATGATTTTCAGTGAGCCGCTCTTTGCCAATTGAAACCCCTATCTTTGCAACAATGCCCGACACTATATATCAAGCTTTATACTACGATAAGTGTTCTCATGGCACCAAGTTTTATTCACGAGGGTTTATTTATAAGTGCTAATAGTTACAGTACTCTCT
Source organism: Pinus albicaulis (assembly GCA_034641835.2). Classification (NCBI taxonomy): domain Eukaryota; kingdom Viridiplantae; phylum Streptophyta; class Pinopsida; order Pinales; family Pinaceae; genus Pinus; species Pinus albicaulis. The sequence goes on along the minus strand of CM076577.1, from coordinate 1,017,232,189 downwards.
CTCAAGGTTTCATACTGAGTTTTTCATTTTTTTTTTGTGACAGCATTTAACCGATGTGTCAGTGTTAATTTTGTGTTCCTACTACACCATATCATAGTATGCAGCTAGTTTTTCCTCTGGATTAGAGGGAGACCTCTGGTCCACCTTCCTACCATAGTTTTTTTCCATAGAATAGTGTAAGATAATCATTGGAAGTACTTTTTACTTTTTTAATTCTTTATTTTTCAACCAATCACCTCGCTTGATAGAAAATAACTCCTTAATGAAATATTGCAGGATTTGTACACCCAATAACTCTACGAGGTTTAAGTTAGGTAAGTTTTGTGTGATGCTAAGATTTTTCTAAGGTTTATTACTCTAGTCTTTATATGTTGAGCTATTATAAGCGTTTAACATGAACCAATTGTTTCGTGCAAGTAAACCCTTGTAATATTTTTGCGGTGAGGCTTTCCTTCAGAAAATTTGTCGGTCTCATGGCTAACCTCAGACATTACACCCTTGATAGGTATTTCCCTATTTTTGAATAGTTTGAGATCTGAGTTCATGGCCTAGATCTAGCTTAGTCAGTTTTCGGCTATCTGGACTTGCGTGTCAGCTTCCTGCATTTGGGATATTGTAGTTAGTTTACCTTTCTCTTGTCTATTATGGTTCGAGGCGATTCCGTAGTAACTACGGTGTGGCCTAATCCCACTATACCTCGAACCTAGCTATGCAACACTGTTCTTTTCTTTGATAATAAATTTTAGCAGAGGGTTGTAATAATTTTATGTTTAAGAACCTTTGGGTAGTTCTTACTATACCCTGGTACTTGCTTGGTTCTATATGAAATACATTCATTCTTCAGTTATAAATATGTTAAAACCTTTCTAGAATATTTTTAAGGTAATTGGTCTGTGTTTTCTGTAAGATGATTCTTTTGGACTCTTAATTTTATTAAGAAAGGGCTTTCCTTTTAGAAAATATTACTTTCCTAAATAAGTGTATTTCTTTCTCCACGAAATAGATTTTCGAAATAAATAACAAAATCTAACTAGATCTCTGCAATATTTCAAACTTCATTAGATTCTCATAATTAGAAGATTTCTCATTACTAACTAATCACAATAGTTTTCTTCTTCTATTATTCATATATTTCTCATAAATTACAAAATTATTTATAGAAACTTTCTCAATCTGTTATTTCATATATTTCTCGGCATTTAGAAAATTTTATACAGAAATTTACTCAGACTGTTATTTCATGTAATCTGTTGTCAAGGATAATAAATTTCCATATTCTTCATCACAATGTACAAATGTTTTCTTGTTTCATGAAAATAAAAATTATAGCTCAAAGGGCACTACTTATAGTTTCCTTGCTAGTAATTCAGTCTATCTCTAGTAAAATATTTGAATTCTTATGTGTCTATAACTATGTTCCACATCTCTACAAAACACTCTTACAGGTTATGTTTTACTTTCTTCTTTGTTCTTAAGTAGTTGGATGACCATAACATCTCTGTCCGTGTATAACATAGGACACAGGGAACAACCAACACAGAGCCCTCTTTCGTGGGTTTTATGTTAACAGTTCTCTGTCTTTAAATATTTTCTTTTCCTAAAATTAAGTTCTATAATTATTTATAGTAATTAAACAAATACATTGTCATTACCATACATAGTCTCTAAGATTCTTAGTAACAGTAAGAAAATTTATCTATTTCCTTCAAGTTCCTAAGTTCTGATGTTCCTTCCTACCGTGAGAGAGGAAATCACGTCCTCTTCTCTCCCCCGTGCTATAAGTCTGAGCTTTGTAAGTTGAAAAAAAATTCTAGTGAGACCTCGGGATAATCTAGTCCAATATTCCAATCCATACAATTTATTTCTTTTCAAAAAATCAGAGTGTTCCATTGATTAGTACTCGTTACTGCATAAATTTATCTTTTCTCAGTTACTGAATAGAACCCCGAAACCTCACTAGGATTTAAATTTTATCCTCAGACGTTGGGTAACTATTTGAACTAATTCTACCAACCAACTCTCAGTTCCTGAATTATTTTATTTTATCATCAACCTTGTTATTATTTTATGGAAATCACTTCCATAATTTATTTAATTAAAATTCCTTTCTGCTCACAATGTGTTATTTAAAATAAAATAAAATAAAATGACAGTTAATATTTAATGTCTTAACAACAAATCATTAACAACAGTTAGCACTTAAGGCAGTTGTTACAACTTCCCCTCTAGAAGTGAACACTGTCCTCGGTGTTCTCATTCAGGTCCAGCGAGAAATTATGGATATGCTTCCTACAAAAATCCTTCATCCTCCAAGATATCCTCATCCAGGCCAAAGTGATTCCACTGCACTTTAACCTGGGTGATGGCTCGCTTTCGGAGCATGATTTATCTCCAATCGATTATAAATTGAGGCTCTACCAGAAACTCGCTGTCCGGATTGACCTGCAACGAGTGAGATTGAATTATTTTATTCATAAATTAAACACTTTTAATCAATTCTGGTATTGATATCCTAACTAAATACTCTGCCAGTGGATTATGTGTTTTGGATCGTGTATATATCGTTTTAATAATGATACATGAAAGAAATTGTGCACTCGGATATGACTGGGCAAGGCTAATCAGTAAGCCACAGGTCCTATCCTTTCCAATATTTGGAATGGACCACAAAATCTAGGAGCCAACTTGGCACATGAGGGCTATCCTAAAGTGATTTTATTGGGCTTAATACTCACACACACGTCGTCCCCCACCTCAAACTCAAGATAAGTCCCTTTTCTATCTGCATACACTTTTTTCGTATCCTGAGCTACATTCAAGATTGTTAGATCTTCTTTACTTCTATCTCCATTTTAGCTACCATGTCTGGTCCAAGCATCAACTTGGTTTCTGGGCTACTCCAATTAATAGGATTTCTACATTGTCATTCGTATAAGGATTCGAAAAAAATCATCTTAAGAGATTTCTGATAGTCGTTATTGTATGCAAACTCCACTGGGTGGAGATATTATTCCCACCTAGTTGGTTGTTGTATTACATACATACGTAACATATCCTCCAACATCTGATTCACTCGTTCTGTTTGTCCATCTATCTGTGGATGGTAAGAAGTTTGAAATTAATTTGAGTTCCCAAACCTGTAAACAACGTTTTCCTGAATGTTGATGTAAACTTCACATCCCTCTCAGATATGACAGTATTTGGAGTTCCATGTAGTCTAAAGATCTCTCGCATAAATATGTCTGCTATTTGCACCATCTTATAAGTGGACTACATAGGTATAAAATGTGTTGATTTGCTTAATTGATCCATCACTACCATTACGGAATCATCATGTTTATTTGACCTGCGTAATCCAATGATAAAGTCTAGGTATATCAATTTCCACTTCCACTCAAGTATCGGTATAGAATGCATCATCCCAGCTAGATGTCGGTGCTCCACTTTCGACTTGCTGGCATTTTAAACACTTGTTTAAATATTCCGCAATATCTCTCCTAATACCTAGACAAAAATTATTTTTCCTTATTGCTGTTAGCATCTTCTGATATCCAGGATGTCCAACATAATTACCTCAATGACATTCATTCAAAATCAGTTCCTTCAACTCCATTCTACTTGGAACAAAAATTATCTTTTTGAAAGTTACCAACCTATCCTTATCAATTTCGTAATGAGAGGATTTTCCTTGGTCTTTGAACTCCTTTACTTTCTGCCACATAAACTTATATTCAGGATCTTTCTCAGCTCCTTTTTTTATTTGATCCAAAAATCTGTACTCAACTTGATTATAATACATCTCATGAACACCATGCAAGTTTCAGCTTAACGCATCAACTACTCTATTCTCCTTACCTTTTACATGCTGCATATCAATGTTGAATTCGTTAAAGATGGCATTCCACCTTGCCTGGCGATAATTGAGATCATCTTGCTTAAAATAGTTGGTTAAGCTGCTATGATCATTTTTGAGTACAAATATTTTTCCAAGCAAGTAGTGCCTCCATACCTGGAGTGCATGTGCTATTGCTATCAGCTCCAAATCATAAGCGCAATAAAGTTTCTCATGCTCTTTTAATTTTCATGACTAATAGGCAACCACTTTACCCTCTTGTGACAAAATCACCCCAACTCCTTCTTTTCATGCTTCTGTGTAGACCTCAACCTCTTTATTAGGATAAGCTACCCTTAATACCAGAGCTGTAGTCAATAACTGCTTTAGTATTTCAAAGCTGTCTTGACATTCCTTTGTCCATTTAAATATTTTTCATTTCCTTTGTATGGAAGTAATTGGGAAAGTAATTTTTGAAAACCTTCAATAAATTGCCGATAATAACTGGCCAGCCCCATAAAAGATTAGATGTCTGCTATGTTTTAGGCTACTTTCCATTCCATAATCATTATGATCTTCTCTCGGTCAACTGCAATACCCTTAGTAGAAATTACATGACCAAGGTATTGTATTTCTTCCTTGAATAAATCATACTTTTTGAAATCAGCATATAGCTGATGCTTCCTTAAAATTTCTAGCACTATCCGTAAGTGCTCTTTATGTTCTTCCGCATTCTTGGAGTACACTAAAATATCGTCAATAAATATTAATACAAAATTATCCTAAAAAGGGTGAAATATACTGTGCATCAATCTCATAAATGTTGTTTGTGAATTTGTCAATCCAAAAGGCATCACCACAAACTCAGTGTCTGTACCTAGTATGAAAAGAAATTTTATGTACATCTTCATCCTTCATCCTAATCTCATGGTATCCCGACCTCAGATCTATCTTTAAAAGTACCGTTTCTCCCTTCACTTGGTCAAAAAAATCATCAATCCGAGGTAATGGATATTTGTTTTTAATCACCATTTTATTAATTTGGTGGAAGTCCATGCACATCTGCATGGTTTCGTCCTTTTTCAAAAATAACACAGGTGCACCCCAAGGGGATACACTTGGTAGGATGTACTCTTTATCCAATAAATCTTGTAGCTAAATATTCAATTCAGTTAACTCTATTACACTCATTCGGTATGGTTTCCTTGATATGGGTGATGCCCCAAATATCAACTCTATGGTAAAATCAATGTCCCTTCTTGGTGTCAAGCCTAGTATTTCTTCTGAAAATACATCCATAAACTCTTGCACTACTGTAATTTTTTCCATCATTGGAGTTTTTTCTTTGAATTAGTAAAACCCACTTGGATGGAATATAGCTGACATCCCTTCCTCATGCACTTACCCATTTGAGATATTGTGAGTGGTCGCAGCTTCAGAGGTTTCTTTATACCTTGAATTTCCTTGCGAGTACCATCTTCCATTTTGTAATAAATGATATTTTCCTTACAATCCACTAACATCCAATGCTTCTCCAACTAGTACATACCAAGTAGTGCATCATAGGATCCCAAAGGTAACACATTCAGGTCTATTTATAGCTGTTGTTCACTAATTTCTAGTGCACAGTTTGAAATTTTAACACTAACTTTCCTCTTGGCTCCAGTGGCTAACTATACCTGCCATGAAGTTCTAAATATTTGACTCTGAAATTTACAATTCTCTACTAATTTTGGACTTACATAACTTAAACTTTCACCTGGGTATACCAAAATAGAAACAGGTTGAGACAAAAATTTATCTTCCAGTTCTATCATTGTCGGCTGATAGTATGCCTGTCGATCCTCCAGGGCTGCATTAAATCTAGGTATGTCTCTGACCACATCTCCCATTGTTGAGGCCTGCTGTAAATTGGTAACTGCTTCACTCCTTCCTCACTGTGGGAAATTTCTGTAGTAGTGTGCCTCACCACACCCCCAACACTGTAAGGGTGGCTTCTGGTTTGGTGCTTGCTCAGGTTTGATAGAAGCTTCAGTGGGTTTATCTTCTACAGGCCATCTTATTATTTGAATATTTATACCAAACTATTTGTTAACTGAACTTCTGGCAGCACTTTTGAAATTATTGTTCTATTTTTCTTGAAACCAGAACTGCCCTTATGCTCTTTCTTTGCCTGCCATCTTTTACCTTGTGCTCTTTTTGCTTTAGCTTCTTGGTAACACATTCTTGCTTTCTGGATTTCTTGGTCCATAGTTGTGGGATTCAAAAACTCAATATTTTCCTTCATATGAGTCAGCAAACTACTCAAGAATCATTGTAATTTTTCCTTTTCATCCCTTAAATAGGGAAAATATCGGAGTAAGGAAGTAAACTTGGTGATATATTCAACCATTGTCATTTGTCCCAAATTTAAGTCATGGAAATCCCTAGATTTTTCTTCATAGAAGAATTCATTTAAATATTTATCTTTAAAATATAGTTGGAACGAATCCCAAGTCACATCTTGATCATATATACTCTGAACGTTTTTCACTTCCTCCCACCATAGTGTGGCTTTCTCTCTCAACTGATAAATAGCCAATCTAGCTTTAATATTACTGTTGTATTCATATACTTGAAAATACTTATTCATTTTTATCAGCCATGCCTCAACTACTTCCTCCTCTACTCCATCAAACCTAGGAGGCTTTATTTTTCAAATTTCACCTTGTAGCTCTACATTTTGTCTTTTCACTTCTTTCTGATGTGATACATTTTTTGATTCAGCTTGATTGTAGTTTTTCTTTCTGTTACACAACTGAGACTGAATTGTTTCCATTTTTTCAGTGTCATGGTCTCTTGTGTCTTGTTCATTTCTTTCTTGAAACTCTCTATCAGTACTTGTCTTCTCATTTCCTTGATTCTATTTGTCTAAGAGGATTTTTAATATCCTCTCATATTCTTGCATCGAACGTGCATTATCGTTTCGCACCCTCTCCATTTCCTCTTATAACTTCTGGACTATGTTTAAGAGGATTTTGGTTTGGTGTTTTTTCTCCTCCAACAGCCTATTGGTTTGCTAGTGCTGATCCACACTCAACTGCACCCACATTTCTAGGTTCATTTCCAGTTAGGGTTGGGTTTCCCCAATGTTTTGAGGTGGCTGTTAGGTTTTCCCCCTCCTCATATTGTCTCATGTTATATTTATTTTCTTTCTTTGTGCATCAGTATGCACACAGCTTTAAAACTTTAGCTGACCCATAGGGTCCCAGTGTGCAAATGTTGCTCTGATACCACTTGTAATACTCATCAAAATGCTCATAATTTTTTTTTCCTTTTTGCATTACTTTACCATATTGTCTTACCATTATGTACATATGTCCCAATATAGAAACAAAAACATAGACATACACAGATATATATATATATATATATATATATATATATATATATATATATATATATATATATATATATATATATATATATATATATATATATATATATATATATATTACCTCACTTATCACCTAACACACTCTAATTCTTTATGAAATAACAATAATTACATTGTATCACCATATAACAATTCATTTATTTATTAAAGTGCTACATACATTTGAGACTTGATCCAGGTGGATATTGGTGGCCACCCGCCTATTCCACATGGGGCCCCACCATTGTCTCTTTTAGCTTTTTAGTTTCGGCACAACTTACTATTTTTTAGTAATTTTTTTGGTCCTAAACTTCCAGAGCCGTTTTGAGGCCCTAAAGGAATTTTTTTGGGAATCGTTTGTGCAGAGAATATGATTCCATTTTGGAATCAATATTCCTGTCAATAGTCGTACTCTCCGGATAGATATTTATAACGATGTATCATACGTGTCAAACAAAGATCGTATGCTGAAGTTACATCCCAGGGAAGTTGAAACACCAATTTACCCAAACGGGGCCGATAGTTTTGGTGCTTCATCTCCTAGGGTTAGGTTTTTTGACATTTAGAGTTCCCCATTGTTTCTCAATAATAAATAGGTCCTCGAGCCTCATTGTAACATAGTTTAGAGGTATATAGCCACCACATCTCTTCTAAGAGATTCACTACCAGCACCCTAGATAGTTTATTTCCATTCTGTCGGTAAGAAAATTTTAATTCTTTGATATTAATGAAATGAAGTGTTATTTCCCCTGCATCTTTATAGTTATTGTTATATGTGTATTCTGTTATGTTCTCGCATAAATCCAAATAAATGGTATCAAATTGGTCTGCCTTTTCTTGATCCTTCTTTGCATGTCTCCAACAAGGTCGGGGAATAAGGAGTTAGGGCTCGATCTGATGGAACCTTTTCAAGATCAGCCTTGCAAACCCCAACGGACACCCATGGGGGATGAAAAGAAAGATGAGGGAGTAGGAGATCCTATCAAAATATTGGTCAAGGAGGCCCTTGAAAAACAAAGGAACATGATGATGGATAACTTTTCCCATATCCTTCAACCACTACCCACCGGCAGCGCATCTCCATCCAGCAGCCACTTTGGAGGCACGACTCCCTTCAAGGTACAACCAAAATTTGAAATTCCCATATTTGAGGGTCAAATATATGCAAATTTCGTAGATATATGGTTGAATCTATTAGAAGGATATTTCTCGGTTCATAACTTTTCTGATCAGGAGAAGATTATTTTTGCACTCCTCAAAGCCACCCCCCATGTCAAGGATTGGTTGGGAACCTACTGTGAGAAAAAGGATGAGACAAAACCCTCTCTGTTCTCAGCCGTACCCACTTGGAATTATTTCTATGATGCCATCAAGGAACAATACTATCCCATGAGGAGATATGAGGACAAGTACATACAATGGACCACATTGCGACAATAAAGGGATCAAGATGTGCATGAGCTGACAAATCTGTTCCATACCCTACGCACAAAGTTGGGTATAAAATATTCAGAGAAACATTTGGTGCTAAAGTATCGTGGTTGTCTGAACAAATACATTCAGGAGGAAATGGAGTTCCTCAACATCTCCTCACCTGGTATGGCATACCGGTATGCTACCAAGATTGAGCAAAAATTCAAACAGAAGAAGCGAGACTTTGGATATGTGAATCAAAACCAAGGGAAATGTGCCCCCAAACCGTAAACCAAAGGACAAAGCCAAGGCATGGTATCCAAAGAAAACCTACCAAAACCACAAGCAAAGAACAACATTGTGAACCCAAAGGAGGACATGGGAAAGTAGTGTGAGTTCCATAAGAGCTCCACTCGCAACACAAGTGAGTGTCGGGCCAAGAATTTGTTGGTGGCTGAGATGAGGGCTTCTGAATTAGATGCATGCTCTAGCTTTGAATCAGAACCTGACAAGGGGAATGAAAAAGGGAAGAAAATTATTGATGTGAAACGCAACGCCATTGTTGCAACTACGAAGATCCAGAAGGAGGAACCAAAAGATCCAAAGGAGGTAGAGCATCTCTTCCACTCCTAGATGTGGGTAAAGGGCTCCTCGCTACAGTTCATTATTGACAATGGGAGCGAAAATAACCTCACTTTAGGATATGTTGTGAAGCGATTGGGCTTGCCGAAAACAACGCACCCATAACCATATACCATCAGGTGGCTTCAACAAGGACGAGATCTCCGCGTCAGCCAGCAGTGCCACCTCCCCTATAGCATTAAGCCCTTCATGGATGAGGTATTGTGTGAAAATGCTCCTATTGATGTTTTTTATGTATTATTACGCCAACCATACTTGTGGAAGTGACATGTTGTGTATTATTCTCGACCTTGCGCTATTATTGTGACTTTGGGAAATAAGTTGTACAGGATACTAGAGGTATCACCACCTAACACTATCTCTTTGGTTATTGCAAAACAATGTAGTAAGCTCATTTCCCAAACCAGGAATTTTTTCTTCCTAATGATCTGCCGCTAGGGAAAGAAGAATATTGTGGGAACAACCTCCAGACATGGCACCTCTGCATGACAAGAACAAATGGACAAGGTTGTGGAGGAATACGGGGACATATTCACCTCACCCACAGGGGTGCCTCTACATTGTCAAGTCAAGCACCCCATTCACCTTACCCCAGGTGCACGGCTACCCAATGGACTGATCTATAGGTTCTCTGTTCTAGAGAATGATGAAATCAAGAGGTAGATTCAGGAGCTGCTGCAGAAAGGTCACCTCCAGCCAAGTTCATCGCCCTATGGGATCCAGATCGTGTTGGTACAGAAGAAGGATGGCACTTGGAGACTATGTATTGACTATCAGGTGCTGAACAAGATCACTGTCTAAAATAGGTACCTGATTCCACGGATCGATGACGTTCTCGATCAAATCAAAGGGGAAAAAAATTTCAACAAGATCGACTTGAAATATGGGTATCACAAGGTACCAATCGAACCATCTGATGTGTGGAAGACTGCCTTCAAAGCGAAGGAGGGCCTTTGCAAGTGGGTCATCATGCCTTTCCTATTGATGAATGCTCTCGTAACCTTCATGAGGTTGATGGATGACACCTTGCATCCATTCACCAAGTCATTTGTATTGGTGTACTTGGATGAAATTTTGATCTTTAACTAGACTTGGGAAGAGCACCTCCACCACATCCTAGAAGTCCTCCAAACACTACGACAACACAAGTTGTGTGCCAATTTGGAGAAGTGCACTTTTGGCATGACCTAGGTAAAATATCTATGATACATTATTGATGAAAGGGGGGTGCATGTGGATCCAAGCAAGATCCAAGTCATTCATGATTGGCCAGCCCTAACCATTCTAACAAAGATTTGCAACTTTTTGGGTCTTGCTAATTTCTACAGCAGGTTTATGTTGGGATTCTATCATATCACTTGGCTCTTGAGTCAAGTCACCAAGGGAGGAGTGAAAGAAAAATTATTTGGGTCGGAATCTCAATAGAAGGAGTTCATAGAATTGAAACATCACCTCTATTCTGCCCGAGTGCTCACATTACTAGACTTGCAACAATCATTTGAGATCGAGACAGATGCCTCTGACTATGCTATTGGGGCAGTTCTTACTCAACAAGGGCATCCAGTGGCATATCACAATGAGACATTGTCTGAAACAGTTCGCAAGTATCCCACTTATGAAAAAGAAATTTATTCCATTGTGCAGGCTTGTCGACAATGGAAGCATTACATTTTGGGGAAGGAAACAATCATCCACACACACCAATGACCCCTGCAGTTCATACAGACAGAAGGGAAGTTGCAGAACGATCACCATCAGAAGTGGCCCACATATCTGCAACAATTTCATTTAAACATCAAGTAGAAGAAGGGTAGCACCAATAATGTTGTCGACTGCCTCAACCAGCCATCGATCATGGCCATAAACACAATTATCAACTCTTGTGGAAACGAGACTTTTTTTTGGCTTCTTCTCTACAAGAGTGATCCAAAATTGAGCCACACATACCAGGCACTCTTGGGGGGTACGCAAGTTCCAAATTTTCACCTCCAAGATGCATTATTATGTCACTTGGGACACATTTGTTTTCCTTAAAGCGAGTGTGCCAAGATGATATGGGAATCGCACTACAGTCGAGTTGCTGGGCATGTTTTGGTCGAGAAAATAGTGGCAATACTGCAGAAGTATTTCTATTAGCCGAACCTTCGACAAGATGTCGGGAAGTACATCAGATCCTGCATTTCTTTCTCCATTTCCAAACTAACCATCAAGAAGCAAGGGCTCTATACTCCACTACCTACCCCTAGTCGACCTTCGGAATACATCTCCATGGATTACATATCAGGCCTTCCTTCTACTAAGAATGGAAACGACTTTCGTGGTCGTCGACAAATTCTCGAAGATGGCCATTATGGTAGCGTGCAAGAATAATATCACAACAGAAGCCACTACTAAACTCTTCTTTGAATGAGTGTGGGTTCACTTTGGTATCCCACAGTCTATCATATCATATCGCAACAGCAGGTTCCTCAGCACATTTTGGTCTAGCCTTTGGTCAATGTTGGACACCAAGCTCACCAAGGTCACAACTTTCCATCCCGAAATTGATGGGAAAACAGAGGTCGTTAATAGGATGATTGTACAAATTCTGCACATGTAAAATTCAAATCATCCACGCATGTGGGATGAGAGACTCCCCTATGTACAACACAGTTATAACCAGGCTCTCCACAGGTCAACTAACAATAGCCCCTTTCAGGTGGGCCTGGGATTCCAACCACTATGTCCCATTGACATAACCATGCCATTTGCGACTACTCCGACCAATTCAGGTCATGTCGAGTCTGAAGCTGACAAGGAGAACAACTTCATCGAGCACATTCAATACATTTTCCAATAGGTTCATGACGTATAGGATAGAGCCAATGCTAAGTACAACCAATGACATGATCAACATCAGGTGCCACACAACTTCCAGGTGGGCGAAAGTGTGGCTACATTTGCAGAAGGAGCGCCTCATTGGACCCCACTGCAAGCTTCATCTGCTATGATATGGGTCGTACACCATCACTAAGGTTGTAGGGAACAATTCCTTAAATCTCATTATTCCACCATTCCTTGGTCTGCACCCAGTATTCAATGTAGACCGCCTTCGTCCCTACTTCCCACCTCTACTGGACACCTCTGACATTGCAGAAGAACTCACACAAAAAGAGTTAAACCCGAACTACATGGAACAGGCCACCATAGATTTTATCATGGACATGCAAATCAAGAACACTCACAAATGAAAGATCCAATGGTATCGGGTTGTCAAAGCTGGCAAAATCCTGCACCAAGGCAAGTGGTTCACCAGGGACCAAGTTCAATAGAAGTTTTCTCATCACATGGAGAAACTCAATGCAATCTATACCATTGCTTCCTAGTGTGGGAGGAATGATCTAGGTGGATATTGGTGGCCACCCACTTATTGCAGTTGGGGCCCCACCATTGTCTCTTTCATTTTTTCAGTTTCGGTACAACTTACTATTTTTAGCAGTTTTTTGGGTCCTAAACTTTTGGAGCCGTTTTGAGGTCCTATACGATGTTTTTTGGGCATCATTTGTCTGACGAATGTGATTCCGTTCTATAATTGACATTTGCGGCAATATTTGTAGTCCCTGTATAGATCTTTCTAATGATGTATCATACCCGTCAAACAGAGATCGTATGTTGAAGTTATGTCCCTGGGAAGTTGAAACACCAATTTACCCAAACGGGGCCCATAGTTTTGGCATTTCATCTCCTAGGGTTAGGTTTTTGGAAGTTTAGAGTTCTCCATTATTTCTCAATAATAAATAGGACCTTGAGCCTCATTGTAACATAGTTCAGAGATCTGTAGCTGCCACATCTCTTCTAAGAGATTCGCTACCAGCACCCTACCTAGTTTATTTTAATTCTGTCTGTTGGCAAATTTCAGTTGTTTGATATTAATGAAATGACGTGTTATTTCCACTGCATCTTTGTATCTATCGTTATATGTGTATTATTTTGTGTTCTTGCATAAATCCGGATCAAAATTCTAGTGGTGACAATTCAATTTCTTTTAACCGTAGGCCTTAATCTAAATTTTGACATCACACATACTCTTCCCATTCCACAAGGAGTTATTGTCAACCCTCAACTCACCTTTAAACTTCATCTGAATCCCACATAAATGACAATCTATATCTTGGTTATAGTGATTGGCTGAGTTGGCAGTGTACAGTTCGGCTTTATGACGACAATTAAAATTAGGTTTGTACTAATTCCACCCCACATTGTCGATGTACTAGCAGTGATAGCAGGAAAACCCTCCATTGTAGATCTTTCCCCATAGGATCCAACGATGGAAAAGGGATTAGGTTTTTTTGGGTAATGACACTCCCCTTTAACCATTTTTCTAATTATTTTCAGCGAGCCACTCTTTGTCAATTGAAACCCCTACCTCTGCAACAATGCCCGGTAATAAAGATCAAGCTTTCTGCTACGGTAAGCATTATCATGGCACTAGGTTTTATTCACGAGGGTTTATTTAGAAGTGCTAATATTTATACTACTATCCCTCAAGGTTTCGTACTGAGTTTTTCATTTTTTTTTTGTGACAGCATTTAACTCCTGTGTTGGTGTTAATTTTGGGTTTCCTACTACACCATATCATAGTATGCAGCTTGATTTTCCTCCGGATTGGAGAGAGACCTCTGCTCCGCCCTCCTACCACAGTTGTTTGCCACATAATAGTGTATGGTAAGCATTGAAAATACTTGTTATTTTTTAAATTGTTGACATTTCAACCAATCTCCTCGCTTGATAACAAATAACTCCTAAATGAAATATTGCAGGATTTGTACACCTCATAAATCTGTGAGGTTTAAATTAGGTAAGTTTTGCGTGATGCATACCTTTTTCTAAGGTTTATTCCTCCAGTATTTAGATGTTGAGCTAGTATAAGCGTTTAACGTGAATCTATTGTTTTGTGTAGGTAAAACCTTGTAAGATTTTTGCGCTGACGCTTTCCTTCGGAAAATTCTTTCGGTCTCATGGCTAACCTCAGACATTATTCCCTTGACAGGTATTTCCCTATTTGTGAATAGTTTGAGTTCCAATTTCATGGCCTGGATCTGGCTTACTCAATTTACGGCTATTTGGACTTGCGTGCCGGCTTCCTCCATTTGAGATATTGTAGTTAGTTTATCTTTCTCTTGTCCATTCTAGTTCGAGGAGATTCCGTAGTAATTATGGTATGACCTAATCCCACCATACCTCAACCCTAGTTGTGCTACACTGTTCTTGTCTTTGATAATAAATTTTAATAGAGGGTTGTAATAATTTTGCGCTTAAGAACCTTTGGGTAATTTACTATACTATGGTACTTTCTTGGGTCTATACGAAATACATTGATTCTTCAGCTATATATCTGTTAAAAAAAATTTGGAATATTTTTAAGGTAATTAGTCTGTGTTCTCTGTAAGATGATTCTTTTGGACTATAAATTTTGTAAGCAAATTCTTTTCTTTTAGAAAATATTACTTTCCTAAATAAGTATGTTTCTTTCTCCAGGACTTATATTTCCGAAATAGATAACAAAAATATAACTAGGATCTCTGCAGTATTTCCAACTTCATTACATTCTCAGAATCAGAAGCTTTCTTAGTACTTACTAGTTACAGTAGTTTGCTTCTTCTATTATTCGTATTTTTCTTAGAAATTACAAAATTATTTATGGAAATATTCTCAGTCTGTTATTTCATATATTTCTCAGCATTTAGAAAATTATATACAGAAATTTTCTCATACTATTATTTCATGTAATTTGTTGTCAAGGAGAATAAATTTCCATATTTTGCATCACAATGTACAAATTTTTTCTTGTTTCATGACAATCAAATTTATAGATCAAAGGGCACTACCTACAGTTTCCTTGCTATTAATTCAATCCGTCTTTATTAAAATATTTGAATTCTTATGTGCCTATAGTTATGTTCTAGATTTCTACAGAACACTCTCACAAAATCTGTTTTGTTTTCTTCTTTGTTCTTAAGTAGTTGGATGACCAAACCATCTCTGTCCATGTATATCATAGGACACAGGGAACAACCAACACAGAGCCCTCTTTCGAGGGTTCTATGTTAAGAGTTCTCTGTCTTCAATTATTTTATTTTATTGCAATTAAAAACTGTAATTATTTACAGCAATTAAACACATACATTGTCATTTCCATACACAGTCTCTAAGATTATTAGTAATGGTAAGAAAACTTATCTATTTCCTTCAAGTTCTTGACTGATGTTCTTCCTCCCTACCTCAAGAGAGGCAATCACGTCGTCTTCTCTCGCCCATGCTCTAAGTCTAATCTTTATAAGTTGATAGAAAATTCTGGATAGACCTTGGGACAATCCGGTCTAGTCTTCCAATCCAAACAATTTCTTTCATTTCAGAAAATCAGAGTGTTCCACTGGTTAGCACCAGCTCAGGAATTTCTCTCTACAAATTCAATTTTCTTAGTTACCAAACAGAACCCCAAAACCTCACTGGGATCCAACTTTTATCCTTAGAAGTTGGGTAACTATTTGAACTGATTCTTCCAACCAACTCTCAGTTCTTGAATTATTTTATTTTATCATCAACCTTGTTATTCTTCTATGGAAATCACTTCCATAATTTATTTAATTAAAATTCCTTTCTGCTCATAATTTATTGTTTAAAATAAAATAAAATAAACTGACAGTTAATGTTTAATGTCTTAACAACAAATCATTAACATCAACTAGCACTTAAGCCAATTGTTATAAATTATATATAAATTAGTTTTTATCAACAATTACATCCACTCTAAAATCTATAGAAAATTTTTCTACTTTTACTACCACACGAGTTACCCCTTCTATTTAAAACATAATCATTGTTCATATCAGCATGTAATCATTATCTATTTGGAATTCACCCAAATCATTGAAATCTTGGGGAAAATGGTTCTGTTTTAGGTTAAATTGATTTGGTTCAAGAAGTTGCAGATTCAAATTTTGGAGATGAAAAAAGGTCCAAAGCAGAAGGCTGTACGAATTTCTTAACATATTTCTTTCATGTTATATGTAAGATTTTTGTGTTCCTTAATGTAGATAAAATGTTTTTCGGATTAATCATATCATTAAGATTAGGTGGACATTTCAAAACCTCTACCTAATCTTAATGATGTGATTAATCAGAAAGACATTTCATCATCACGTCATTGACTAAAGATAACTGCACCTTTATGAATCCCTTAGCAGCTCCATTGTGAAGAAATGAAAACAAAAACAGAACCCAAAACCTCCAAGCAACTCAGATTAAAATATTTGTTCAACTTCTCAGGTTTTTGTGATTTCTGTTTTAGAGGAGCATAACTATCAGATTCCTCAGAACCTGTATTCATCAATGTGTTGCATCTCTGGTTAGGGATCCTATTTTGGTTTATACAGTTGAAAGCTAATGCAAATTTCCCACGTAGATTCGTAATATCTTATTGTGCAGAGGAGGACTACACCCGCGCAAATCTACAACGCTGCCGTGGAGCCTTTATCAGATCTCGTGGCCACCATTCAGGCAGAGGAGGTCGTTTAGAGGCAGAGTGGTTATATATCAAATCTGGTGAACACCATTCGGGTAGGGGAGGTCGTTCAGAGGCAGAGAGCCATGCAGAACTTCCCTTCGTATTCTTGCTCTGGTTTCCATTCCACGACTAATTTCTTATAATTGTCAAGCCTATGAAAGAACTTCTGGACTTCCGAATCATATTTTTTAAATTCCTCCATAATGACTGCCTGAAATGTTTCAGTTCATTTATTTTTTCTTGAAATCCACACGCAACTAATATTAACTATTTCGCATTCTCCTTTACTTTTTCTTCATATTGATCTCCTACTCAGCTTCAAACACTATCTCGTCTTCTTCCTCATCTCCTGCTCAGCTTCAAACACTATATCGTCTTCTTCCTCATCTTCGAAGAACATTACATAATCAACCATGGGTGAAAATGCCCATAGCATGTCATCAATCAAACAACACAGAATCTATATGCTCTCAAATAATTTTAAATAGATTTTATTTAGAGATATTTTTATAATCTTTGAAGTGTGAAATTAAATATTTCGGAGAATTTTTTAAGCGTTAAATTATTTATAAATCTAGTAAATATATCACTATAACATTAATCTCAATTCCTAATCAGGATAGAAACATTTTTAACATTTAACATAAATCTATTTTGGTTATTTATAATATAAAATTTAAAATCCTTTTTATACTTTGTAAATTTTTAACATTTAATATAAATCTATGTTGGTTATTTATAATATAATATTCTAATTTAAGTTGGTTATTTAAAATATAATATTTTTAATTTTAATTTTATTAATATTTTCATAATACAACTAGGGGTCCTTGTGATAGGGTGTTCTGCAGCTTTCCCCATTTCGAAAATTGAATTTTAGAAAATCTAAGCGCATACATAGGCATCCTTCTCGCTGGTCCTTCTTGGCCTCAATCATTGAGGGGATATTTTTTCTTCCATTCAATGAAGAGGATGCTTTCCCAACTTTAATCGCGAACCATAAGTCTTATCCGCGACCTAAAGAAGTGCTAATAAAAAAAAATTGTCAAAAAAGCCTCAGAAAAATTAGTGGAACAATGGGCTGAAAGGACTTGGAAGAAAATGATGAAAGGAAACATAGTTGTCCTCATAGTTGGAAATGGATTTTTTGCTCTTCTCTTCGAGTTCAAGGAAGATCAAGATATAATATTTGTTAAAATATTTAATTAACTCGAGCATGAAGAGTTAGACAACCAGTTAAGTAAGAATTGAGTAAGTCCATAGATGAATTTGGTAAGTGAGTTAGAGAGCCAGTTAAGTGAATGTTGAGGAAGTCAAAGTTTTGTGATAGATGAGTTTGCTCACTTTGTGCTTGTCAACTCGGTAGTGAGTCGAAAATGATAAATACACTTCACCGAGTTCTTTGTATTTAGAGAGATTGAATTTCCTCTGATTAATAGAAGAGTAGCAGCTCGTATGTGTTTCATGTGTGAATTATTTGTGTTATTGGTGGCTTTACTCTTCTGTTTTTCCAAAAATATTCTGAAATGGTCCATATTTTTTTACTACAGAGGTATGTATTTAAATGATTGGTCCTTGATTTTAATCCTAATGAAAACGTTCCTAATGTTTTCCCTATTTCGGTTAATCTCCCACGCTTACCCCTCTCATGATAGATTTTTGAATGTCTGAAATCCATTACGAATAGCATTTGTCATTACATCGACAGTGCTGAGCCTAAGCGTTAGCTATTCTCTTGTCTTAAAATATATGTCAAAGTTGACTTAGACCAGGGTCGACCCTCATACATTAATCTGAGGCAGCGGAATTGGATCTTTGTTGAATCTATAAACTGTGAGAAGCTTCCATTTAATTGTAAAAGGAAATTTGGGCATGATTGCAATAAGTAAAAGGATTAGAATAATGATGGTTCTGTTTCCTAAAGGAGGTTTAGAATAATGATGGTGGAAGTAAACGAAAAGGAGGTTCCAATAATTACAATGCTTCAAAGAAGAATATCGCCTCTACCTCAGAGAACCCTTTTGATGTCTTATCCCAAGGTGAGCCTAAATCTATAGCTCTTATTTATGAAAATCAAAACAATGGAAATGAGGGAGTTTCAAAGGATGCTCTCGATACAATTATTCATGCTCTTGAATTTGTCCTAGGAAGCCCTACCCGTATTCCTCCACATCATTCGACTTTGGTTTTTTCCGATGGAAAATGAAAAAGCCCCGAGAAGCGGATTAAGGAACTATAAGGAACTGAGGAATAATTCAATCAGGTTCTCACCAGAAGGAAAATTTTAAAGGAGGAAGGCCTAAAAACAAGGGGATAAGGAAGGTTGAATCAACACATAACGTTGCATTGGGAAATTAATCTCAACTCCCTCAGATTAAAAAAAAAAAAATCTAATAGAGAACCAGGAAATAACAGATCCAGCGGAGGCAAGTTGTTGGCCTCAAAATATAAATGAAATCTTTCTCTTGGAAATTTTGGGGTCTAGGAATCTCCAAACAAGTCTCAAGAAACAATGGATCTAATTGGAATGGAAAACTCATGGGTCTTATTATCATAAGAGATGAAATTGGCGGAAGATGAATCACTCGCTCAATTAAAATTATTTTGGAACAAAACTATTTAGGTGGTTCAAAGCTCCATTGGAGTCTCTAGTGATGCCATTGGTTGGCTCCCAACTTCAGGCCGCCTCACAACAATTATAAGCCAAATTGGAGTTTGCCTTGAGGATTATCCTCATCTTTGGGTGCCTATGTAATTCTGGTAGCAAATGAGGATAGAACCCAAGTAAAAGAGTTGAATGCTAATTTTCAGGAAAGACAAAATTTAAGAAATTTTTTTATTTGGAATGTGTTGCAAATTTATCTTGATTTAGGAGACTTTTGGAGAGTTTACCGTGGAATGGATTTAACCATCAAGTAGAGTGTCATCATCCTGCAAGTGTTATAACTAAATTTTTTATGGCTTCTTGGTTATATGAACTCTTTAAAAATGTTTGCTAATATCAAATTTATATTATATATATTTCATATATATTTTATAAATTTATATATAATCTTCTTTTAAATGAATTGTAAATAGCTATAAGCATCAAATCAAGATAATCATCAAAATACTTACTCTACCATATATCTTACATCACCTAGATTAATATTTAATAAAAATGAACTAAATTATAACTTTATTATTATTATTAATCAAAAAATAATTAATATATGTGATAAACAATATTTTTAATCATGGAGATTCTTCCTCACTTTACCATGGAAGTTTTTGAATGTAAATAGTCTTTTTTTAAATGTTATGGGAGAATGTTATTAAAATAGCTTCCAAGATAGAATAAAAGAGATATCAACGCCTTAGAAATCAACCACTTCGAGGGGTCAACCTCCTTTACATTACATAAAAGAAAAATTCTTGGATGATTCAAATGACAAAACCTCCTATCTATATATAGGATTGCATGCGGTCACAATATAATCTTAGATGACCTAACAATAATAATGTAACAGAACAACAATAACAATAGTGTCTTTTATGGGGTACAATAATAACAGTATGGGGGCTAAAATGATATAAGAATAACAATAAGGGGGATATAGTAACAATAATAAGGGGCTACACTAGTAATATAGGGACCTAACATGCCCCTCTCCTTCAAAAAAGTGTTGTCCTCAACGCTTGAGTAGCTCTAGATGAGTTTGTATAAAATTCCAATCCTTTCATGTGGAATCTTTAGTGGGCAAGTTCTTCTACTTGATGAGATACTCTGAAATTGATCGATTTTGTAGCTGTCGAGTTCTTCTTTCCATGACTACTTCAGGTTCCAATATTATTTTTCCTTCCTCATTAATTTCAGGAAATATTGTTTGAACTGGAATTTTGTCACATATAACCTTATTTGAGCATGAAACATGGAAAACTGGGTACACTCAAGAAGAAGCCGAAAGCTCCAATTTGTATGCCATAGTACCAATATTTTGCAAAACGTTTTAAGGACCATAGTACTTTGGCGATAATTTATTATCCTTCTTAGTTTGCTTGAGGAACATTTGTTTGTATGGGTGTCGCTGTAAAAATACCCAGTCTCCTTCATCAAAGCTTATCTCACTGTGATGTTGATATGCCTGTTGTTTCATTCGATTTTGTGCCAAATTTAGGTTATCCTTTAAGAGTTGGAGAACTTGTTGTTGGTCCTCGATGTGATATTCCACTGCTTGAACCTTAGAATTTTCTGTTAAATATTATGTGATGGACGGTGAATGATATCCATAAAGTGCTATAAATGGTGTAATTTTTGCTGCAGTATGGAAGGAAGTGTTATACCACCATTCAGCTAGAGGCAATAACTTGACCCATTGTGTTTGTTTATCAGATACAAAAAATGAACATATCCTTTCAGAAAATTGTTCACTATCTTAGTTTTCCCATCAGATTAAGGATGATAAGATGAGTTATGATCTAGTTGAGTACTGAGACAAGAAAATAATTTTTTCCAAAAATTTCCAGTAAAAATGGGATATGTGTCGCTTACAATAATCATTGGGTTTCCATGTAGCTTTTGAATTGTTTTTGTAAATGCAGTAGCAATTGTACTTTCTTTAAATGGATGAGATAATGCACAAAAGTGTGCATACTTTGTAAGTATATCAACTACCACCATGATGACACTCTTTCCTTTGGAATTAGGTAAACCTATGATAAAATCCATTGAAACCTCCTCCCAACATTGACTTGGAATGGATAAAGGATGCAGTATACTGGAGGTCTTAATTGTCTCAACTTTATTTTTCTCGAAAACCAAACATTCTGCCAAAAACTTTTGAATATCAGATTTAAGTACATCCCAAAAAAAATCTTTCTTTACCCTGTGGTAAGCTTTTAAAAATCCTAATTTTCCTCCTAAGGGAGAGGCATGCAATTCCAAAATAATATTTTGTTTTCGTTGGGAATTCTTACAAATATATAAGTGATCTTTGTAGGATAAGGAATCATTTTTCCAACTAAATGTATCAGATGTACTAGGATCTTGCCACAACTTCTGAACGAGTGTCCACACTTCTTCATCATTCTTTCATTCATCCCTTACTTTGATTATCCAATCTGGTCAGGTAATAGAAATAGCACAAAGCAACACATCCACCTCTTCATCCTTTCTTGAGAGTGCATCTGCAAAAACATTGAGCTTCCCTTTTTTGTGGATGATTTCAAGGTCATAACCCAACATATTTGTGACCCATTTTTGTTGCTATTTTGAATATAGTATTTGTTCCAAAAATTATTTAAGACTATAATGATTAGTTTTTACCCTGAAGTGTCTTCCCATTAGGTAAGGTCGCCATTTCTTTACTGCGTGTAGTATTTCCAACATTTCTATCTCATAAATAGCTTTATGTAAATACTTTCCTTTAACTTGATAACTTTCAAAATAAATGGTTCTTTCTTCTTGCATTAGAACAAGTCCAATTCCATGTCCTAAGGCATCACATTCCAAAATAAAGGTTTTTGTGAAGTCTGTCGTAGCTAAGACCGGTACCAGGCACATTGTCTCTTAAAGATGTTCAAACACCTTAGGTACTTTAGGGGTCCATGAAAATGTATCTTTCTTCAATAATGTTGTTATATGTGTTGTTATTTTCCCATAATTCTTAACAAAATTGTGATAATTCCATGTTAACCCAAGAAATCCTCGCAATTTCTTTATGGTTGTGGGGACTTTCCATTCCCTAATGTCTTTAATTTTGGTAGGGTCTACCTTAACACCCTCATGTGATAAAATATGACCCAAATATTCCACCTCTTGTACTACAAAGTAACATTTGGAGGTTTTTTCATATAATTGTTTCTCCTCCAATAGTTTGAGCACCATGTTAACATGTTGAACATGATCCTTCCAAGACCTGATGTAGAGTATTATATCACTAAAAAATACTAACACAAATTTTCTAAGGAAGGGTTTGAAAATAGAATTCACAACCCTTGAAATGTAAAAGGTGTATTGGTAAGGCCAAAAGGCATGACCAAAAATTCATAATGACCCTCATGAGTTTGAAATGTTGTTCTTGAAATATCTTCAGTCTTCATTCCAATTTGA
Organism: Pinus albicaulis; assembly: GCA_034641835.2. NCBI lineage: Eukaryota > Viridiplantae > Streptophyta > Pinopsida > Pinales > Pinaceae > Pinus > Pinus albicaulis. Next base: position 1,017,209,250 of record CM076577.1, on the reverse strand, counting down.
TGATATCCTAAATGAAGATCCAACTTGGTAAAATAAATTTCTCCATGTAATTCATCCAATAATTCATCAATCATAGGCATAGGAAATTTATCTTTAATAGTGATCTTATTGAGCTCCCTATTATCCGAACATATGCACCATGATCAATCCTTCTTGTGCATCAATACTACTAGAGCAGAGAAAAACTTTGAATAGCTTGAATTATACAAGCCTCTAATATTTCTGCAACCATACATTCAATTTTGTTCTTTTGGACATAAGGATATCTGTAAGACACGATGTTTGGAGGAAAACATATTGGAATAAAATGAATAGCATGATCATGATCACAAATATGTGGTAGTCCTTTGGGAGTTTCAAACACCCTTGAAATATTGTCCAATATTTTTTGGAGATATGTAGAAATAGATGATTTTGATGTTGGAAATTCTTATGATCATAATTTTGCAATTATGCCTCATTTTTATTTATTCAAAATATTTGTGATGAAATTAGAGCTTATTATCTTTCCCATATTCCCTGCAATACCTCGTAATTCAACTTCCTTTCCTTCCGGAAAAAAAAATTCAAGAAAAGTTCTTGAAAATTAAAAGCTATCGTCCCCAAAGATTGTAACCATTGTACTCCTGGTACAAAATAAACACATTCAATTAGAATGGAAAGCATTGGACTATTAAATACATATTCCGCCATGTTTAGCTTGATATTATGGCACTTTCCAGAGAAATTTATAGTTCCTTCATCTGCAACCATCACTTGACACTCTGGTACTGGGTATAGGAAGCAATTCAATTCCTCAGCTACCTTACAATGAATAAAATTATGGGTACTACACTAATCAATCAATGCTATTACATTTTTATTATTGGTATTTCCTTCTTTCTTGAGAGTTTGAGTGGTAATTCCTGCTAATACATTACAAGATATGGTCAGATTCATTTCTTATTTCTCTAGGGTTGGTTAATGGTGTATATCCTCTTCTTTTGAAGTGTCTTGATCATTTTCTTCCTCCTCCTCACAATATATGTAAAATAATTTATTTCTTAGCACACTTATGACATTTAGTCTATTTTATATCACAATTGTAGCAAAGCCCTTTTTCTCTTTTTTCTTCCAATTGTTGTGGTGTCAGCCATGTAGGTTGTGGAAGTCTAGGAGTCACAACACTTCCATCTTTATAGATGTGAGTGGTAGGCTTCCTTGTCGCCATAATTTTACATTCAATTTTTATTTCCAACTTGAATTCCTTCTCCAATGAATCAGGTTCCCAAAGGCGAACCTCATGTTGGATGTTATCCTTTAAAGTCTCTAGGATGACTTCAATCATTTTTTCCTCTAGAATATTAATTACCCTTATATTCAATTTTTGGAAGTCCTCAATGTGCTCCACCATTGAACCCTTTTTTTTGAGATTTATCAATTGGCCAAAGAAGGTGTTTCTCTTTGTATCCTCATAATGTGTTATAATTTCCTCCATAAAAATTGACCAAGTGACAATGCTTTTATGGGAACAAAGCCATCGATACCATATAAATGTATTTTTTTCTAAATATAAAGTTGCAATGCATAACTTTTGTCTGTTTTGCACATTATGGAGATAAAAATATTGCTCCATATTTAGTATCCATGTTATGGGATACTTGCCATCAAACTTCATCATATCGATCTTTGAAATATGGTGGGACTTCCATCCAGCATTAGAGTTTATGAAATCACGATTAACATTTATTTTGTTCTCATCATGAGTTTCCTCTACTATCGTTTAGCCATTAGGAATAATTTCTTGTATCAAAATTTTCAAACCTTTATTCAAACCTTCCATGTCTAATTTTATGTAATTCTTCATGTCTTCCATGTTCTATTTCATTTTTTCGTGGATGTCATCCATGTTAGCTTCAATTACGTCCATCTTATATTCCATGCCATCCATCTTAGCCTCCATGCCATTCTTCAAACCATCCATCTTAGCTTACACACCTTTCTTCAAAACAACCATATTATCTTCCACGCCTTTCTTTGAACCATCCATATTAGCTTCCACACCTTTATTCAAAACTTCCATTTCTTTTTTTGTTGCTCTTTACGAAACTAAAATTTGGTGCACTTGCTCTTGTAATTTTGATATATCATGTTGTACTTATTCCTCTTCATGAGTAATAGGAGAGTATTCTGAGTGCTTAATGGGCGTTGAATTATTTTTAGGGGGAATTTTATAACCAAATATTGATATCTATGCTTCAATATTCCCTTGGGATCACTTCAAATTGATTTTTCAACAAGACTTATGAAATTTGAAAAACAAATACACACCTTTTCCTTGATTTTTAGAAGCTCGATATTGAAAATGATGTATGTTTGTAATTTCATATCCCTAAGATTTTATCTTTAGTCCTTTAGTACCCCTCTAAATATTCTTTCCAGTGCGTGAGATCTGACCTGATTTGGATTGTTCAAGACAATGTAATGCCCAATCTCCCACAATGACCTAATTATGGACTAGTACAGTAGAGCGAACTTGTACTACGTGCCACGTGTCACTGTTTCCTCCTTCAGCATTGAAAATGATACACAGGAAAATACAGTATGTGTGCTTACGATCACTATTTACAAAATTCAAACTTGATGCTCAGAGAGATAGTTATGATAATTTTTGCAAGGTCACCTCATTTAGATGAAATTTGGGAGCCTGCAAAAACCCCACCTTCAACCGATGATATCTCTGAAAATGTTGCAAACCAAGATCTGTAATTTTTACATGACGTTCCTTAAGATTTCTTCACAAATAATTTTTCTTTTTTAGCATCTGAAGTCTCCAAGGTGGGATTAGATAAGACTCGAGCTCTTAGCTCAAGATATAAGAGGTGAAGTCTCGAAGGTGGGATCACATAGGAATCGAGCTTTTATCCATGGTAAGTGCTTAAAAATAACCATGCAAGCTCCTAGAAGAGGAATTTTGATCAACGCAGGTGTCTAAGGGTTCAACAAGAACCAAAAGAAGGTTTCTAAAGGCAAAGGTTGTGTTGGGGTTAAAAACATTGATTTTGAGAAGTTAATCCTAGAAACATAGACATTTGGGAAAGGTCATTAATAGGTATATATGTAAGGATGATGAAAACATGTCTAGAGATGTTGATTGATCCATTTTGCAATCCTATTAACCACATGTGACAAAATGGCCTTAACATTTTGTTATGATTTTTTTTTTGGCCAGCTACAACTTTTTAGCAGTTTTTTTATTATCTTCTATAACTATTATTAGTTTCTATTTCATACCTTTGATAATATCTAACAATTCTTATGTATGTGTGATTCCTCACCACCTAGTTGTACCCAAATTATTCTCCATGAGGAGGTCTTGAACATGTTTCTATCATGACTATTCTTTACTTCTCTCCTTACTCTGTAAGAAAAAAAATTTATTGTATTAAATTCTAATTGTGATATGGCTCATAGGCCTCACTGTTATAATTTACAGCTTTGATACCACATGTAATGTACTTCCAGATCTACACACTAAAAAAAAAATTACCTTCACTTACTCCAATATTGGCATGATATTATTTATGTAATGTAGAGGAGTTTAACTTTATTACAAGTTCTTATTTTATTACATAGATTAATCTACTAGTTTATAAAGTCTTTATTTATTTTGTCTTCATGCTATCACTTGGTATTAGACATCAACACTTGTTGGTTAAAAAGATACTCATAAAATCACATAGAGTAAATTAATCTATAATTATGTTTGTTGTATATGTTTTTGATTGACAATAATGTACATAGGAGCATTAATATTAGTATCACAACTTTTTTCTCCAACTTTAAAGGAATTGTGTGTGTGTGTGTGTGTGTGTGTGTGTGTGTGTGAAAAGGGATGGTAAGTGAACCCTGAACCTTGTGTTATAAAACACCTATGTGACACCCCTGGTGTAAATTCATATAAATATATATAAAACCACAGTTGATGGGACATGTATTCCACGCTAAATGGTGGGAGAAACATCATAGTGGGTGTTCATTTCAGTTATTATGGTGAAAGGAATTTATAAAAGACAATTCCAAAGGCTTTGGAAAGGCATGAGGCATTAATTGACATTTTATTTATGAAAATAATGGAAATTAGGAGAAAAGGAAGGTGAAAGGTCACAGGTTGCATGTCATGAGGAAACTTAAGGAAGATAATGGGAAATGAGAAAATATAAGCCTCATTGATAAAAATGCTTCTGAGGATTAGTTGGTAACCTTTTTTTAGTTCAACTTTGTATTTATCCCATTATTCTCTCTCTCTCTCTCCCACTCTCTCTTGGACACTTATAGTTTCTAGGAGGATCTGGGATGGGAATTGGACCAAGAAAGGTAAGAAAGTAGGAAGGAGGAGGAAGCAAGCAAGGAGGAGTAGGAATCAAACAAATACATCAATATTATTAACAGATATCATTTTTCATGTGTATTTTCCTTGCTATATCAAGCATGCATGGTATTACATGTGGTTCTTTTCTATCATGGCATGGGTTTTTATAGGTTTGATAGTATTTTTAATCCTAGCCTTTCCATTTCTGTATATGTTTGAGGAGATGGGTTTTGCATACTTAGGTTGATATGGATTTCTAGAGGGATTCGAAGCTGATTTGGGTGGCTCTCTAAAATGAAAAATACATTGCCTAGTGGTCCCTAAATTAGACTGTGGATCATGGTAAAGCCACTGGCATGTAACGCCTAAACCAGAATATGATTTGCAGCAAAGCCATATTGTGTGCCTCGGTGGGCCTAGGAATCCTTGTTGGTGAATAGAGGGATATATGATAAAGCCAATAAATGTTTTTCTCTCTGTTTGGCATAGTAGTCCTAGGATGGGAGCATGGTAAATCCTGTAAAGTGGGTCTCGGTGTAGGGCCTAGTGATCCCTCGATTAGACTGTGGATTATGATAAAGCCTGAGAGACTACAAGAGACTCAAGTTCCTCATGGTGTAGGAAGATACCTCTACTAGAATTCATGATTTTTTAGCTCATGTTTGCTGGTTATCAGTCCCACATTCATGCTTGGAATATGACACGAGGGTGATTAAATGAATATAGATTTGGCTTAGCCAATCTATGGTTGGGTGGAACGTGAAAGTACCATATTCGGTTGGTTTATACATTGATTAATGAAGAGTTATTTTCTTTTGTATTTGATGTAAAAATCAATCTTTTAATATGTAGATTCTATTGTTGTTTTATCCATTGTATTTTTGTTGTTATTTTTTTGGTCATAATAATGCATTTTATTAGTGATGATTTATGAATCTATCCATGTTCTTACTTGTAAACAAATGCAAAAATTATATATGTCCAAATAGACTGTATTGCAGATAATGATGTAAGGGAAAAATGGTTGTTAGTGATTGTTAGATAAGTATGAGACCCCTATGTTTAGAAACGTTGTTTAAAGCTATAGATTCAATGGTTGTGACATGTTTGAAAAAATGTATGTCAGGGCTAGGAGGGGTCCACATGAGTTCATATTGATGTTATTGCTTCTATATTGTTGTGATGTTGTTATTTATCATCTCTGAAGTTTTCATGAAGTTATGGGAAAAGAACTGGGTTCTCGACGTGAGAAGGTGGTTGCAATCTCAAGGATGCTAGCATAGAACTTATTATTTGGGGCCTTGGTTGCTCGCATGTATTGTTATTCCTCTGCCTATAGCCTCCTAGATGCGAACATATAAGCTTGTGCCCACGATTATGGATCAACGTGGTCAAAATGCCAATATGACCAAAGTGTAAGAGCCATGAAAGGTTGGGTTACCTCCTAGGTGTGTTGTTGTTGTTGTACAAGGTATGTGTAGTGTGTTTCCATCGGTTCCACTTCCTTAAGGTCACTTAGGAGGTTGCATCTCATTATATTAGCCTCTCATCACATGTGTTACCCCAGCTGGTCAGTTACTTGGGTAGATATGGGAAGAGGGTGTTACATAGTGGTATTAGAGTATGGTTCAACCCTTCGACTGGATGGGCAGTGCGTCGGTCATAATTTTCTATTGGTTGAATATGTTTTTCTCATGCGTATGGTGAATGTGTTTGTTTCATTCATGTTATTTTAGTGATGGTGGCAGTGGTGTCACCATGGAAGGGTTGATGGTGTTGTTTTCAACATGTTTTCATGAGTTTATGGTTGATTATGTGTTGTTCATGCTTATGTATTGCTCATGCATGCTTCCTTACATGTTTTTTCTTTTGCGTATGCATTTCTTGTTTATGATAGGTCACATACTGGTCATATTTGTGTATTTTATGTGTATGATTTCTTGCGTGATGTTATATGTGGATCATGCATTGTTTGTTCATGATTTTCTATACATGTCAAGTGGGTGCATGGGGTCAATTTTACATTGGTTTGGTGAAGGTTATTGTGCACACGGCCATTATATTAAATTAAGTCATCATGATGATATTGGTATGTTATGATGCTGATGTGTTTCCTAAGATAGAGCAGGATATGCAGACCATCGAAGTGAAGTTGCAACATTGGACCTTGAGGAAAGAGCATGTCACCATACAAGTTTTGATGTTGGGACTGTAGGTATGTAGGTTAATGATTTTTATATGCATTATGGTAATCAACATTCATTTCATTCTATTGATGTTATGGTTACATACATTATAGATGCTAGTTGATTTGTGTGATTACCTATGGTGGTTTTCATTTCTGTTTTTGTTTTATAACTTATATTTTGTGGATTAGCATGTTATAGGTTAAATTTTTGCTTTTGTTGTATTATAGTTAGCTTGATGATTAGGTTACATGTTGTTGATGAGCATGATATATAACTTGTTGTTTTCGTACGCTAGTGAATTGATGGTTAGTGTTATGACATTGAGGCGTGAGTCGACCTAGTTATGATAGTGTGTTGTATTATGTCTAGGCTAACTATGCATATGTGATTGTATGCATGAATAACTATTTTTTATGAGTTTAGGATGTGAAAATGTTAGCTAGATAGTATTATGGATATCATGAACTTATTTATGATTGGGTTTATATGTTGTGAAGTTATATCACGCTAATATATATTAGTCGCACAGACAAGATAGCCTCCCATCAAATACATTAAGGTATGAGCTTGTCTATGTCGTCTACTTTGTAATTAAATGTTTGATTATGTCATATATTTGGTGTTTGAGTCTTGGTGTCTAATATGTCATATATTTACTATTGAATGTTTGATTGCTTACATGATATGAGTATGTCCCTATAAGATTGCATGAAGAAATGACCTTATTTTTAGATCGTCGTATTAACACACTATGGGTAAAATCATGTATTATGACTCATGAAGGTGACTTGATTGTTGATTATGACATGGTAAATGTTGATTCCAAATTAATATATATGTTGTATTGATATTTGGAACACGTGAATGATATGTGTGTGTTCAGTTACATGAAACCATGATTGGACGAACAAGGTAAGGTAAATAGGTTGTCATTGTGTTTATTTATGCATTAACAATTATGTGGTTATGCGAGTTTGATGCAGTGGATTACATGGAAAGAGACAACCATGAAATATTGAAAAGGCTTCGTTTGAGATTTCCCTTGGAAGCTTTGGGAACCCATGGTGAATCGAGTCATGGTGTTTTTTGTCAGTCTTGATCTTTTGTTATTTTGTGGTTTGTTGCACTTTATTTTTCGCTTTGTTTATTTCTAGTGTATGGCCATACCACTTTGGTTGTGGTGTCGTATTTATATTGGCTTTCATGGTTTTCTTCAGGTTTTTTCTTATTATTGTATTTATCTTTTATGTTTTTAAGGTTCCTGGGGATTGGTTGGGAAAGAGGAAATTTGATGGAGCTCTAGGAGATTTGGATGAAATCCAACGGGTAGTTTAAAACTCGGATGAAACTTGGTACATGAGTAAGTGAAGAAAAGGCAAGAATATGATATTAGGTTGTACTGGTTGAGTTTGTTGTGGTAAATGGATGGTGGAAGTACAATAATGAGAAACGTAAGTATAAAAGGTAAAGAAAATGGATATATGGTGATTAGATGCCTTGGCTATGTTGGGAATTATTGTTCTCAGCATTGTGCATGATGTGCAGGAATAAAGGAAGTTCTCTTAACATAGACGTTATGATATCTAGAAATTTTGTTGTAATCATGATTATTTTGATGTTTTTATAGGTATAAATGTATGTATGTATGTATTTATGTATGTATATATTTCGTGTCAGATAGGTTCACACTAGAAAATTTGGCCCAATTTTCAACAACCACTTCGTCGCTATTCCGACACATAGTCGTCGCAAGAGCGAATGTTCGAGGCCGAAGAAAACATAGTTAGCCATTACATTGCAATTCTTATGCCTTGCCAAAGTGTGGCAATACTGACACTTTTTATGATGTTTCCAAACAACTGTCACTCTTCCGACATTTTCCAAACCGTTGCTCTTTTGACGTTTGTAAACTGTTGCAATTTCGACAATATGTGGTCCGACATTTTGAACGTCACTCTTCCGACGTTTTTAAATTGTCGCTCTTCCGACATTTTTAAACTATCACTCTTCTGACGTTTGTAAACTATTTCAATTCCGATGATATGTGGTCTTAAGTTTTCAATGTCGCTCTTTCGACACTTATTAAAGTGTCGCAATACCGACACTTTCCCAAAGTGTCGCAACATTTACGCTCTGCAGAAGCGTCGCAATACCAATTCCAGGAAGAACTGTCATAATACCGACGGGCATTTAAAAATTAAAAAAAAAATGAAATTTCGCAAGACCGACGAAAAGGGAAAACGTTCAAGGCGTCGGAAGACCGACGCTTATAAGGTATCGGAAGAGCGACGCTTACAAAGAATCGGTATACTGACGGTGGGTTCCATTTTTTTTTTTTAAATGAAACTTTAAAACAAGAAAGTAAATTGAATAGTCACGTAAATTGAGGGTCTATACTATATATCACAACTATGCCCATAATGAAAACCTCAATAATTAAATGTAGAAGTTTTTGCTTGTTATAAAATGTGCTTTAAGGCATGAGCAATTCCTTCTACCAAAGGTTTCTCTCCTTACATTTAATCCCCACGAAAGAACCTTGTCTTGTATCCAAAACTATATATTGGACTACGACATAACCCACAAGCCCTTAACATAATTTACATCTATTTAGTCCAACATGTATATATACATTTTACTGGCCCACAAGGTCTTATACATGCTCAATTTTACGCTTCTATGGTTCGAAGTTATTAACTCACGGAACATCCCAATTCCCAACCATTTGGTTTTATCTTTAAGGACCCAGACTTTATATAATAAAAGACGTCATTCATTCAAAGGTTCGACATTGATTATCATACCCAACCACTGCATAATTGAAAAGAATTCGGTCCCACACAACATTAAATTAAATGACTCAAAATGGAATAAACACTCACCATTCGATTAACAAAATCGAATACCAATGGGGTCCTACAGTACAACGTACCTTAACTAATGCTTGAACGGATCCAATGGTCCACAATGCGTTGTGCTCCAATAGACGTTTAAGAACATATAGGATGGCTATCGCGCTATAGAAATGCATGAGGGTTAATCTTCACAAGTCGCACGATATAAGTGGTTTTTCCAAACCACTCTAATCCACGTGTCCACGGAAGGCCCCAATCACGTTTTTTTGACAATTCCAATTACCGCTCTCATGGTCGGGTGATACCACTTGTTTCTGTCTTGAAGACTGTCCTCATTGTTCATTCAGGGTTCCTCTTCTCTCTATGTTCGAGGTTCCACACCATTCCATTTAAAATGGTTCCTCCGTGTTATAAACTCAATATGCCTTTATTTATATAACTGCCTTCACTCTTTCTTATTATGAACAGGTCTAGATAAACCCTAGAAATTCACCAATGCACAGTTTCATGTGAAGTCGAATGTAACTCCTCTACATCTCATTATAACTATGCCCACAAACCTTTACTCTTTAGCGCTCGGCAACTTAAATTTGAAATCCATTCTAATTTTCTGGGTGAGCCAATACAAGTTAGACTCATATTATAGTCCTGATTCGAATTCACTTATTCAATCAGATATGCTTCTAATCCATGGACTAAGTACCAGATCCTTAATTCAAAATCCTTTTTGCATCATCGACCCTTGCAGTGGTCGATGACTGAAATTTCTTCTAATCTCCCTCAGAAACATATGTAGCCCCTCTTAGACTGTAATCAACATTGAAATTTCAATCATATGGAGGATCTCGCTTCAAAACCAATTACAGAACATAATCATACACAGCTCACGTAGGTTCAAACATTTTCACACAGGAATTAAATTAACAATGCACATGTAATACGAAGATAGTTCTTTTATAATATATAAATGAGCTTACTTACAGAACTTCAACCTGTGCTACTTCTGCACTCTCTCTCTCACAAAAAATCGAAGCATTCCTCACGCATACAGTTCATATAACAAATTATTAACACAGGGTTTTGACCACACATACATCAACCAACTCATGCACATGACTCAAAATCAATACTTTCATATATGCAATTGAAACCTACTTACAAAATTCTGATTTGGACAGATCTTCTGTTCAACAGCCCTCCTACTACACTCTACTCCGCCTCTCTAGCTCTACAGCTCTGTGCAGGTCTATGGAGGTTTGTCTTCTTAATGCCTATTAGGAATACATAATACAAAAAGTATTGGAATACTATAATATGTCTTGGACTGGACTTTAGTAATAATTTTCACTCTTGAGATTGTTTTGATATCAATTAAGTATTTTTTGGATAACACTTTCATGCAACTGAAAAATATTGGAAGACAAATTACTTGATTAACAAACAAGTAGACAGTCTCATCTATTTGTAAAGTGACTTGACCGCCTTAAGGGAGTGATCTTTATTCTCTACTGAAATAAAGAAATAATTTTTTTCCTTGGAAGGAAATATTGTAAACACACAAAGGTATATAAATTTTTTAAAATGTATAGATTTTTTGATATTCTTTTGCACAGAATGTGCTTTTCCTGGGGAAACACACCTGCACTTTCCTTCATTCAATGGATGGTAGCCATAGTAAACCAGATTCTTTAAAACTCAAGGTCAGGTCAGCATCTCAATAACAATTTTCTCACTAAGTAAGCATATCACATAGTGGGATTTGAACCCAAATTAAGCAAGGGAGGAAACAACATTCCCTCTCAGCCACTCAAACTACACCTAACTAGCAACAAAAATTGTCACTTAATTTCAGTTAAGCCATGAATGACCACAAAGAATAACCAACTTTGGGTGAATACAAAATACCAAAAAAAATTGTTTTATTTTCATATTTTAAGAAACCAAAATTGTTGGATCCATTTATGAATCATGATACTTGGGATTCGTTTCATGGATGAGGGATCTATCTCAATCTACACAGTAGACAAGTACGAAACATATCTCGGGAAAATCCTAGCGGATCAGGATCCAATCTGGGAATCCATCGCTTAGGACCAATAGATATAGTAACACAGCTTTAAGTGCTATTCTGTTCTTAAGGCAAATATGCAATGACTATAAATGCCACCATAAATTTAATATGTTCATGCACTTCAACCATGTAAGAGGCAATGGGAAGGAACTAGGGATGATTATACAATCGAATTGGACAAGGTTGATCCAAGTAATAATTAGATACTCAACATTAAGAAGCCAACCTTCTCAAATGAGGCCAGAGAGAATTGGAATTGAAATTAATAGCACCATTGGAGAACGATGTGTTGAGATTCTTGTTTATGAGCTCTCAACTCAATAGTAATTTTCCTATGCTTCATGACTCAAACACTAATGCCATAGCCCATGGTCCATCATTCATAGTTCTTGAAATTTGATGACATTTGCCAATTTGCTGAGCTGACTATCCATTTTCACTTTTCCTCAACCCATTTCACATTTTTGGCCTCCCTTACTCATATACTCCATGGGATTTGAACATGGATCTCATTCATGAAAACCCAAGATCTCTACCATTAATCCTAACTCATGTTGAGAGAACTGACATTTCAACTCACCTACTGGAAAGGATTCAAATTCCACACAAGCTAATTACACTTTTTTCAAAATTAATCTTTGGTAAATTTTAATTTCAATAAATGCAAAGCAACTTATCTTAATTTAAGTTTGCAATTTCTCGAGTTGTAGTTGGGCTTAATGTAAGTTGTTCAATATAAATTTAAACATCAATGTAAACTAATGCAAAACATATACCTTTTTTTAGAAAAAGAGATTCATTCAGAAAATACATCTTAAACATAGCATTTTGATATTTACTGTAACTGATTCCTTCAATGGATCTACCAAGCAATGAGGAAGTCAATTGTCGCGCAAGTCCCTGGATTAGATCATAAATGCTCAAAAAAAACTTCTATCCTTCCTGAGACTCACTGAAATCGGATTTTTCCATCAAGCTCTCTGTTCGAATTAGGGGCATGGAGAAAAAAATGAGTTGAAGGAAGAAAAAGGTATGAAAATCAGTCCTTAGGGGCAGACAAAGAAATATTTATCTGTGAACTTGGGAGAGGAACAATGTTTGATGAAGAAGAGGTGGATGAGAGACAAGATAAGAGTCTCATGGAAGAATTAAGAATTTCAATCCAGCAGAGAGGAGAAACTTCAATCCTAGAGGCATCAACAGGGGCAAATGAGCGTCAAGTTTTTCAATCTAACTGTTTATATGAGTTTTTTTTTGCAGGACTTGAAGACTATGAAGATGAACGAGTAAAAGAATCTTTCATAAAGGAGAAAGAGAAAAATTTGTCTCTTGAAAACAAATGCAATGCAAATAAAAAGTTATGGACCTCAAATAAACAGGGTAGAGGACCAACCGAAGGAAAGCTCCAAGATCTCACAAGATGGAATAGATGGCAATCAAAATTCTAAAAAAATTCTGTTATGGAAATGTCAAATGTATAGAGATCCAACCTAGTACAAGTTTTTATGAACTATGGATGCATGTACAGAGAGAAATTGAAGAAGCATCACTGATTTGTAATAATGATATCAGGTTTCAATATGAAGACGAGATAAAGAAAATGAATGAAAATTCTGATATGAAAAGGTGTATAACATACATGGAAATGAAACATACAAGAAAAGATCAATATGGACAAAAAACCTACTTAAGAACAATAATATACAAGGATGTCAAAGAAATGAAGGCCAAAACAGGGGACAGGGAGCCGAATTCCAAAGAATTTTTTGAATTTTCAGAAGTTGCAGGTCAAGAACAGGGTAAAAGACTCATTGATAAACTTCAAGAAGGATCCAGGAACTATAATACAAAGCAAGGGAAAAGGAAGTTGCTTGAGGATGTTCTTAGAGACAAAATCATGGGTTCAAATCAAATTAACTGACTCAGAATAGCTGCCCTCTATCCAGATGTGCCGAGGAAGGAGAGGGGGTTACACAAGGATTTCCTTTCAAAACAAAAATCCATTGCTACTGTAACTGTATAGTACCACAATCAACAATTTGCAGCAATTAACCATGTGCTAATATATAATTCTAAACTCGAACACATATGCATGAAAGACTTACAAAAGTGCAATCATTTTTTCCATCCTTATAGTACGGCTTTATGTCAGCCAAATGGTAAGCCAGCCAACAAGTCCACTGGGATGAGAGAAAGAAAATTTTCTTCCTAATGGAGGGAACTATCATGGTGGTTCCAATAAATTAATGTTTGTAGTTTGGGCAGGTTTTTCACAGGCCTAAGTGTCTAGGCATGCATAAGTTTCCCACAGTTAAATAATTTTTTAGTGTAATTTCAATTACCTCACTCAAGCCCTCTGTAGCTCCTAATCGCTCAACATTATTGTTATCTAAGTTTAGAGTCTCCACTAACCAAGGCACTAGATCCGAGAAGTTCTCTTCACCCATGACCCTTATGAGTGACCCAAGAGCTGTAGCTGCAATAGCACGTACTTCTGGTATAGGGTCTGCAAGAGCGTGTGCAGAATTTAAATTAATTAGAAATGTCTGAACAAAATATCTCAATAATACACATATAGGGAAAAATATTTTGCCAATACCTTATTCACTTTAGGAAGCATCAAGCTTATATATGGTAGCATATCCTTTGGCTTTTTTACAAAAGAAAAAATGTTTCCAACAATCTGGGCTACTTTCTTTGCACGTATCTGCACTTCCTTCCCTAAGACCGTGGTGGACTATAGGCACCAACAATGCTAGTGATGGAGCATCAATAGTATTGACAAATGTTTTCTACAATGATGGTAAGAGATAAAGGAATAAAATATGTTGGTAATAAATAAACAACATCAAATCTTGCAAAAAATGGTATAGAAGGCCTGACACAAAACTTTAAAAAATACCTGCAGAAGAATGTCAAGGGAATGCTTTGTGTATTCATTGGGATCTGAGATACTCAAGAGTAATGATGAAACTAGTGTAGATATTTCAGGGTTCTTGATTACACTGCGTGTGCACACAAATAATATTATTCGCCTAGGCAATCAAATGTGCCATATAGTAGGGTTCCAATAAGGGGGGAAAGGCGATGAAGCCAGGTGAAGCTTAGCTAGTGTAACACTTGCAATGAGTGATAGCAGTGCAGCTTTTGTGGTAAGGTCTGATCAGGCTTATAAGCTCCCATAAATACCAATGTGAATTTGTTTCATCATATTGGGTTGGTAATGGGTTGCAGTCCCAATAGAATAAATTACAAGCAGACCCATGAGACAAGATCCTGAAAAAAAGGCTAAAACGCCAACCAAAATTCTTGTTGTATTAAAGAATAAGATACCTGTTTTTAGAGTTGTGGAGTTGAGAGCAATGCAGAGATCCTCACACTATCCATGGTGCCATATCTATGAGCACGGTTCGGGGCACAAATGTCCCGCTTCCTTCCTCCAAACCTGTAATAGTATGGTTGCATCCTTCCTCAAAACCGGCGACAGTATGGCTGCATCTTCCCTCCTTCCCTTGACAAATCGTGCAACCAGAGGGAAATGAAAGAGGGAAATTAAAACTTTTGATATTTGAAATTTTTTGACATTTTGAAATGAAACACGTGTGTTTTTTTTAATCCCACTAAAATTAATTTAAAAATATATATTTTTTAATAATTATAATAATTTTTAAATAATTAAAATAATTTCTAAATAATTAGATGTTTGTTTATTTTGATTTTTTAAAAATATTTACAATAAAAAAAAATAAAACATATTTTTTCAGAAGGAATTAAATTTATATGAGTGAATGCTAGCTATTGTAACAAATAGAATTGAAGATCATCTTCTCTATAGTAGCCATCATTGAAAGATGTTATTGGAAGCCAAATTAATACTCTTGATAGATTCTCTTTCCTTTTACAAGTAAGTTATCCTCTATGCTCTATGTCTGCAATCCAAAAGTCTATATCCTAATTTGAGACTATGGTCTGAAGCATCTTTCCAAAAGTTCTGTAGGCTGAATCCTAAAGGAATCTAGGACCAAGACTGAAAGAATAAATCCTACATCTCTTTCAAGTTAATCTCTCAACCAAGTTACAGAAACAAGCAGTTATGATGACACCAAACAGTTACATGTGACTATACATGACATTCGATACAATATTCTTTGTGATTTATGGAAGAAGATGAAATAATATTTGAAGTTTTAAACCTCTTAACCATCTATTATAACTTGCTCTTGCTTAAGGTTGAAGATCAAGTTTATGATAATCATCTTTACAAAAGGATAAATATTTTATGGGTAGATGAAGGTAGAAAATGAAGCAGAACATAATTTGGAAGAGTACCATATATATGTGACATGTGATCTGAAGTATCAGAGATCATATGAAAATAAATTTGTTGAAGCATCTAATCTCAAAAGATTGGGAGAATTGTTTACAATAGAAAAACACAAGAAGCATTCACGATAGAGCTGAACCTATGACTTCTTTGGTGGCATCCGAATATTTTATGGCATTATAGTATATTGAATTTTTGTGACACTCTGACATACAAGTTTTGAAATCTTTGTGGCATTATGCCTATTTGGTAGTTGAGTTCTCTGACATATCTCTCTCTTTACATGATTCTTTGTGGCCTGATTCATTGTGCTAAAATGAATGTCAAAAGGTACATAATGATGCAAATTTTAGAGAAACCTTTTCAATAACACAGAAGTAGCCCTCGCTCAAGTAAAACCATATTATTTGAAGATACATGAAGAACAAAGTATTGTGCAAAGGTTTGATGATGCAAGGGAATTAGACACTAGCCAAAAATGTGGAGGATTGTCCACATGTTGTGGCTAGAAGGATTCGAAATTATTCAAATTCTAACAGCAAGGTATCAATACCTTAGCTGTTTGTTTCTTTTAGAACAATTAGCGTCAGTCTAGAAACTGTAGAAGTCAAAAAAATTTGGTTTAAGTCCATCTGTTCAGTTTCCACTATTATAATATGATGTAATTATTATTTTAGGTTAAAGAAATAAAACGGTCACCAAAGGAACCGAAGATTCATGTAACTGATTATAAATTGTAGCCCTGATATGGCGAAAGGGGGATTTTGGTAGCGAAAGGTTGAATTGAGAAACTGTATTCTGTATTGAATAAGATTTCAGCCTTATTGTCTAACTATGCATGTGCTATTGGAATTCTCCGATGAATTGCTCCTTTTACATTATGAACTCTGTGCATAACTTGAAGAAAAAAAATGCTGTGTTAAATCTCCTATAGCCCTCTCTGTCTGTGGTTGAGTACAGGTTCCCAGTGATAAATCCGAATGTGTTAAATTGATATAGAAACCCTGTATGAGGCTGAGAGTGAGTCTGTTGGCTGAACGAGTTTGTAATGGTTCTCAGCCAAATGAAGAATATTGAGTCTGTGTACAAGGCGTCGAGCTCTGTGTGCTTAGACCATGCTTTATAGGAGCGAAACCCCTACTATCCTTCGTTTACCATAAAACTTTGAAATTTTGTTGAAGGTAGGAAATAACGTGTTTTATGGTGAGTTGAATGATATTATTGAGGCTTGAACCAGAGTTAACAAGGTAGATTTATTATGTTTAATGGAATTAACCATGGTGAAAGTCCGGTTGAGCACTGTTCAAAACTCAGGAGTGGGTTTGTGAAACCAAAACCACCCTCATTGTGCAGCCTTTGGGCCAGAGTGAAACCGTTTAAAAAAAACATGATCCTATAATATGTCGCCACGTTAATAGGGTAACACAACCACATCGAGTTTTTTTGAAGTGTTAAAGGCAGGCATGCAAAAAAGTGCGATATCGATGTGCGTCGTGTTAGCGCTCAAATCTACCTTAGGCTGAAATAAGGTAAAACTCAAGGCTACATCAAACCACGCTCAGCCTCATAGCTAGCCCTACGAGGACAGGAGAGGGCTCTCTCCAGTTCTATCTCGGCAAAAGGTCTTCAAAGGGGCTGAGATGACTTATAAAGAATACTGATTTTAGGCTAGTAAAGAGATAGGAATGTTTGATTTTGATTTTTGGGTTTTTTGTTGAAAAAATGGGAAAAACAATTTTGGGTCCGGGGATAAGGCCATATTTTTGTAGAATTCGAGTTGGGGCGAGGTAGGCAGTAGCCTTGATGCTTTTGATCAGGTGTATGGATGGATCAGAATGACAAGGAGCTGAAGAGGGAAAGGGAGAACATGGATCCTCTCCAAACAGGCAAAAACATGTAAAACTAAACAAATTTAAAGGCGGAGCACTGAAACAATGGATTCAAGCTCATTTACTCATTCATTTAGTTTCAGAAGCATAAGAAGGGAATGGAATACATTAAACATGAAAGAACTTACAATAAACTGAGAGAAAACACCATCAAGAACTGAAAGCCACAATCCCAACAGGTGCTGCAAAACCTCTGATCTTTCCTTAGCCAAAATATGAAAAATATGTACAATAGTGTGCCAAAGTTTTCCCAAGAGTCCAACCTCTCCAACCTCTAAAAATGACTGAGAAATTACATCATATAGACCATCCTAACCCCTTTCCATGCCTTTAGGGGTCGAATTCCTCCTTCTAGGGGCAGTTTCAAGTAATTATAAACAAGGAGCTAGAATATAGGCAGCCAAACAACTTGCCTCTAAAAGGAAGGAAACTGATTCCTTCACTTGATTTTTACTTTTCTAGGAGTGAATCATCTAGAATAGGTAAAACTAAGTCCAAGTTACATTCCAACCATAAAATTACATCAAGATAACTCAAAAATTACACCCATAAGCAAAACTAGTCCAACTGGCCAAAATCCTGAGCTGGAAGATGAAAAATGGACCAAAAATCTCTACGCGTAGCGCGCTTGAGCTCTATGCATAGCGCGAATTTAAGCCTACTTTTGGGGCACTTCCTGGCATCAAAATCAAGCTCATGATAGCTTTTTGGAAAGCACTGGATGTCTACTATCCATTCCAAGTAGAATTTCCCAATTTGGAACTCATTTTCCCCTCCAAAACTTAATTCTCCCACAAGTACTTCCTGCTGGTGGAAAAGGTGGCAGAAAGGTGATTTTCATGGTGTTTTTGGCCCTTTTGATCATCCAGAACTTGATGAAATGATTTTTCCATACTGGAGCATGCATAAATTACCATGAAAAATCCAAAAATATAAATTTTTCCTCCAGCAAGTGTCCCAATTATAAGCGAGCGCGTCGACGCGCTACGCGTTGGGCAGAAAAATCTGTGTTAAGGCATAAAAAATCACAATTGACAAAATTTTCTCCAAATTTGCTGAAATTTGGACTGAGGGTACATCATCAAGTATCATGCTCACTGAAAGAAGTTTCGGCCAAGATTATGCCTTTTCACGCCTCCTCAATGCCTTCTTCGTCTATGTTGCCCGAGGTGAATATGAAGAGTTTAGTGTCTTGGTCTCAATGCCAAAATATGCTAAGTAGGAAGGGAGTGTGGGAAATAAGGCAATGGGAACAATGGAATGTACTCAAGTGAGATTTAAAGTGCAAGGACACTCACTTTATTGTTTGGGAACTTGGGGTTTGAGGACTTTACAAATGAGATGGGGAAATGGGAATGATAGGGAATGAAGTGACTTGGGGATAGGAAAAAGGGGTTTAGGAATAAGTCACTTAGGATGTAAGGGGATTAGGAAAATAGAATATAATAATGAGATCATGGAATATTGGAAAACAAGGTGGGAAGTGACACCAAAACTATTTTAAAACACCAATTCAAAAACCATGGAGAGGCATTTCTTCAACAAGATAGAGTTGGTTTTTGACATTGAACTCTCATATACGATTTTAAAACTACAAAAAACCTTGAAAAATAACAATTAAAACACACATAAACCTATTTGGAACAAATGGGACTGAGTCAATTTGATTTTTGGTAAAGAAATGACAAAAATTTTGAGTTCTGGCCCAATGCGTAGCGCGCACTTTTCTATGCGTAGCGCGCTACATAGTGCATTTTGCAGGAGGATTTTGGAGGCCTTCCTGGTGTCTAAATTGGGCGTGTGATAGCTTTTTGGAAATATTTGGGAGTCTAATTTCCATCCTAAGTGGAATTTTTCAATTTGGAGTTCATTTACCCTATCAAAAATCAAATCTTCCAACACTACTTCCTGCAGGTGCATCAATTCTCCTGAGGCAACGGTATTCTTGACATTTCTCCAAAACCATTATACCTGTGTAAAAAGTGAAGGATTTTTTTCTTCCTTGGAATTTTTTGTACAAAAACCTCTCTCAATGTTCCAAAATTCATCTTTTATTGCTCTGAAACATCATTTGAGTGAAACTTATCCCGATGTGTGAAACAAGGGATTTTGTCGAAATGAAGCGAAATGAAGGGGATAAGGGGCTTATAAATTCTTGGGGAAATTTTTGGAAGTAGCGAGGGATGTTAGAAAGTAGGGGAAAGTGGAATCTTAGAGATTGAGTTAGGGGAAGGGGTCAAAAAGGGCAAAACACAAGCCTAGCCTAGAAAATTGCCAAGTTGTGGCAAGAAACTAGGGTTTGTGCAAAAATGAGGAATTTGGAGGATCTCAGTGATGGGAAGTGTTTAATATGGTACATTAAGGATGGGGGAAGGTGTGTGAACATCAGGATACAATTTTTTCTAACTATTTTACCATCCAAGAGAAATTACCTCCAAAACCCTAGGAGAGGGAAATGGACCTTACCTAGGCACAACTGAAGCATGAACAAGCTGTAAAATGACCCAATGGAACTTGAAATGATGATGAAAACCCTCTAAATGACAGTACACTCAGATGAATGGTGACATGGACTAACATTTTGAAAACTTTGAAAAGAGTGAAAACAAACCCTAGACCTAATGCCTAGTGACCAAATTTTGCTTGAAGACTCATTGAAATGAAAAAATTTGACCTTGAAACCTTAAAATAACTTTGTAATAGCATGTTTGATCACTAAAGGAAGGATGCAAAGGCTAACACTAAAATTGGCTCCAATGGGGATGGTAGCTCCTTGGAGATGCCAAGAACGACAGATCTTTCCGAGAGCAGACCAGTGCCTTCATCCATTGGGCGATGGAGTCATTATTTAAACGGATAAAAAAAAACCTTTGACACATTTATTGAATGAAAAATTGACTGAAAACTGACTGAAACTTGACTGAAACTTGATTAAAACTTGACTCAAACCGACTCAATGACAAACTGAAATAACTTGAAAAAAACTGACTCAACAGACCAAACACAAATGACTCATGACTGACTTAAAACAAGAATTTACAAAGCTTTTGGAAAAAAGGCAGCAGTCCATCAAGATTTGGAATCATGATGACAACCACCTGCATACTAATGAAATTTGGACAATCATGTATAATTGGCTTTCCAATGTAACGAGTCAAGCAGATGGCTTCTTGACTGATTCTTCTGATCAGATCTCCTGCTCAAAAATAGATACTGGTAACTGGGCATCCAAAAACATAATTGACCATGATCTCCTTCATCACTGAATACTGCAATACTCACCTTTACTGCTGACTGTAACAATTTTGCCAATCGATCATGAAAAAGATGAAGATTTACCTCCTGCTGAAAGAACATGGTGTCCTTCTCACATGCTTCTGATCTTTCTTCATCATGTACTTCAGTAAAAATATGTTCCTGAGCTTCAAAAAACTCTGAACAGGTAGATGAACAGATCTCCTCTTGTAAAAACACTTCAACACATGAGACATATAAAGAAGAAACTGAAAGGGAATCCTGATTGTTCTGTTCTCCTGTAGCCTGAATATATTGTAGGTCATCTTCATATGATATAATAGCCATATTATCATTATATTCATCAATCATACGGAAAGAAACTTCAGCTGATTCTTGGTGCTCAACACTATCATTTCTATCATCTACCAATGAATCATCCAAAGGAACCGTTTCACTTACTTCAACGAAGATCGCATCTTGTTGTTCATGAACTGACAGGATTACCTCCTCATGCAGGCTTTGTTCTAATGAACTGAGAAAATTTGGATCCATAACTATCTCTTCTGCATCCCAGATGATTTCAACAGCAAAATCTTCTTTCATGGGATTTAGCACAAGATATACTTGGTCATCACGATCTGAATCTGAAACTGAAGTAGCTGAAATGATGTTATCACATTCTGCAATCTGCATGTTGTCTTCTTCTTTAGGCAGATCTAAAACAACACTTTCTCTTTCATCACTTTCAGCCATATAAACATTTTCAATCTGCTGATCTATAAAGTTGCTTACAGGACTGTCATCCTTTTCAGAAAAGTAAGAAGTTCCACCATCACCTTCTTGACCATGTGCACACTGCAGATCTGCGTTAACTTGAGCTGTAACATGACCTTTCGATAGTTGATCTATCTCGTCTTCAGATAGAGGAGATAATACCCTTTGTTTTCTTTTGCTTAAACAGTGATTGTCTTCATTGATTTCAAGTGAAGGAGTATACAAATTTTCTTCACACTACTGATCTGTTTCATGTAATTCCTGTTCACTGTTAAGATGCAAAATTGCTTCATCTTCCACTACACTAAAATCTTGATCCTGCTGCGAAATTTCGTGAGCATCTTGATGGGTATCCTCTAGGTTCTCTTCATGTTGCTGAAATGGATTCTCGTACAATGCTTCCATGATATCATCATCCATGAAATTATCATCTTCATAATATTTCTCAAGGCTTTCAATAAAAGTAGAAGCATGTTTGAAATAGTCATGAAATAAATTTAATGATGGATAAGATGCTTGATATATTTCAATGAACAGGGCATGAAAATCCTTTAAACAGTAAATACAGGCCAGCGGAAAATTTTCATACCAAGATTGGGATTCACCTTCCAGAGTGGCCAGGAATATCTTCATCAAGCAATCTTCAGAAAAATCCACCTTCAACTTGCGAATATGCTTGCGAATATGCTTGCGAATCTTCAACATCCTTCTTACCATCATCATTAAACGTAGGCAGATTCCTTGACCAATCTACCTTGGGCATCTTATTCGGAAAACTTGGAATGTGGTCTCGGCTCATGGGAGCGTATCTTCTCGTGATTCGGTCCATCCTAAAAATCTCACAGCTACTGATCTTCCTGCAGTGAAGTCACCATGAAGCATCGATTTCTGGATTGTTCAGTGAATGAAGTCACCAGGTGAATGTTTTCAGCCTTCTTATGTCTGATCGTTGTCCACCATCAACCATCAGATCTGAAATCGATACATGTACTGGGGCAATTTACAAGTTAAGTGTTACGATTACAAGCTAGACCGGAGATCGACTGAAGCAGCATTTATCTACTATGCACTCGCAGAGCAAGAGCAGTTCGAAGGCTACCTGGCATGACTTCAGACTCCGTCCGTAGCTATAAAACAATTAACACCAACAAGTAAACCATTTTCTTCCCCAGTATGGTCGCCACTATGTTAGCGCTCAAATCTACCTTAGGCTGAAATAAGGTAAAACTCAAGGCTACATCAAACCACGCTCAGCCTCGTAGCTAGCCCTACAAGGACAGGAGAGGGCTCTCTCCGGGTCTATCTCAGCAAAAGGTCTTCAAAGTGTAATGTACCTCTATTAACACAATTTTTATTTTATTTTTCGACATTAACAGTTTATAGCCTAGAATGTATTTCCAAAATTATGTATCAAATCGGGCCATAACCTTCATGTTGAGGTTTAATTGACTTTCCCAATTATATACTTGGTCTTGGGGCATATGATATATATATACATATAGTATGACATATGACATAATTTCGACACATGATAAAGATCATTTCCATAAAACTTATATATAGGCAGATGATATATATATATATATATATATATTTCTGATTTATATATGTGTATGACTACTCCTCTTATACCACGCACCAATCATAAAAATGTATAACGCACTAACCATAGTCGCGACGAAACGTTGGTATATATATATTAGAAACGTTGGGTTTATATATATATCACATATATATAACGTAAGGCCTAATGAAATTGAAACATTGGTACCCAACGATCACATACTCTCGGACCACATATTAACACAGATATATATATTCATGTGAGACCCTAAGGATTTACATATGTTTCGATCTGAACTCTGGTAGCAATTTCGAGGTTCATCATTTCGTTCTGCATACGTTGATTTGGCCCAATCTTGGTGTTTAAGTCCGGGGTACCACTTTAATAAAGGTTGTGCCACCTCGGCTTGGGTTCACATGGCTATACGTTGGAACGATACGCTATTCACCCTCAAGTGTGTTCGAGACTGTGGCTTATTAACTAGTTCCATAGTACGCTACCTACCCTGGTTGACAGATATGGAGGATGTAAGTTCAGAATTTAATTGTTACAGTTCAGCCGAGTTTGCTCATCCCCATGACCGTCGTTGTGATGAGGACAAGTGTAGGGCGCTGGAGGGTTAGGGTTTGTAGATTTTGATTCCATTTGTTCTTTAATTCACCCATTGCATAACTCTATTCTTTTCTCTCGTTCCGAATGAGTAATGCGGCCATCCCTTGGCTTGGCAAACCGATGCAGGAGTGAAGTCTCTCAGAGAGGGTTCTTTCGTTCTGCTCTCCCCACGCCATCTCTCGGCCTGTTGAGGTCGTTTTCTCCCACAGTCGACTAAAACTCTGAAATCGTGGGTACCTCTGACTTCAACGCAGGTAACTTGTTTGGTTGGGGGTTTGTATTTAGTTCTATAGCCATTTACCAAAATCATATTTCTATTACTAAATATTTTCAGCCTTTCCACCAGGCGTTTGTTTCAGTGGTTATGAATTTTTATGAATCGAACAATTTTATTTACAGTTAACTAAATTATTCTCCGATACGTGGTTTCATCTCGGTGCCTGGGGTGTTTCGCGGAAGAGCTTTCGCTCCAAAATATCTTGGCGTTCAGGTAATAGTCTTGATGATTTATTTTTCGTCCCATCGTCTCTGGTTACGTATCCTTGGTTGCATGCTACTAACTGTAGTATTTCATTTGGGGAATGGCTGTAAATTTTATTGCTTACTAAATAGAGATACCTGAACGTTTACATCTGTACCCATTTTCTTTGAATTGATATATGCTCTTGGCTCTTACTTCCATCACATTTTCGTGGATTTCTAATACCTCTTCTCTGGTATGTGCAGGTGTTAGTTCTTACTTACCGAGGTGAAGTCTTTTGTTCCCTGTGTATACCCTAGCCTCAGCTACGCGGATTTCTCACACAAGTTGCCCCATGTACTAACTTGAAACTTCTGCTCATACCTATAGGTCGGTATTCGTGGCATTCTCCTATTTAGATAGCTTCCAGATGAATGCTTGATGGCAAGAAGTTGGTTCCTGAATTTTTCGTGATGGAACGATGCCATCCTTACTTGCTATAACTTCTGGTTTTGCCAATCTCAGACATATAATGGATAAAGTTTTGTTTCTAATTCAAACTGCGAACGGTGTTTATCGCCGTCGACAGTAATCTCTGGGTTTTAAGTTCTATTGTGTTTTATTCGACATTTATGCCGAGACTCGTTAAGCTTCTGATGCTACTTTTTGGTCGTGGACAGTGAATATCGATTCCGGATTGATATATATATATATATATATATATATATATATATGTTGCATATTCTGGTTAATTTGTTTGACTGAGTTCTCAGCATAATATATTTATTTCATTGTGATGCTGAAGGACATTGATTGACTATGATAAAAGCCTTCATTTATTCATCGTGTTCATTTTAGACTTGTTCTATATCTATAATGTTCTCCTCTATTGGCATGATATACGAAATTTTCCATATTTCCAGTCCTGCTAGAGGAAGGTCTGTAGAGTTAATTCATTTAATATCTACTATAGGCTTCCATTTGTTATTTCTCGTATTGAAAAATATACAATGTCTGTCAAGTCTCTTTTTATATCTACCTAGTTCCTTACAGTGTTTACTTCCGTATGGTTATCATAAATAAATCACATGCGGTGAGGATAATACGTTAAATTTGATGGGCAGCTAGCTATGACTCTCCCATGTGATATTCCATAATGTTTTCTATTTGGTATATAAGTACTGGTCATATTAATCCTCTAATCTCATATATAACCAGAATTTCAGGTGACAGTTACATACCTCCTAGGATTTGTGATTGTTGCCTTACCACACATGTATGAAATATATTTATGTGTTGAATAAGTTTTCAATGGATTCCACTACTGCTTTAATAAAAGAAGATTTAGAGTACTTTGTATTATGTCTATACTCTTCCATGTATTTACAGAAATGTTTATTTGCACATTACATGTTCTATTTTAGATGTATCCATGATAAAGTTGACTGAAATTATCTCCATTGGAGAATCTATTTCAGGATATTTCAGTATCCCTAATTTGTACAGGCAGTAACATTGTTTTTGTTTCTATAATTGTTTTTCTTAGGATCTAGAGTATTTCATTCTAGTAACTGCTTAAATTTTTACTTGAATCCCCCTTGGGTATTTCCTTTATATAGTATCTCCGGATTTAGACTCAGGTTGGGTTTAGACATTCTGGTGGATACTGTCCCAGGCTGTTGTTCTTACTACCATACAGAGGGTAGAAGATTGTCTTCTGCTATCTACTTCTGTTAAAAGTAAGAACACCATAGACTTCAATAATTTATCCTTTCTCTGTCATTAGGGTTGAATGATTCATTTCCTACTGTTCCTCTTTTCTTGGTTGAAGCAGCTTAAAGTTACAAATAAAATTCTTCTTACTATAATAAAGACTGATAGGTCAGAATCTCCTATAGTTAAAATTCTTGTCTACCATCACACAGAATACTGAATGTAAATTCATGATAACCAATTCTGTTGAAGAAACATTTACACTTCTAATATATAAGTAGTAAATTTTATGTAGCCAATTCATACTGCAAGAATTAAAATCCCTGGGTGGTTTAAATACATACCACTCATGCAATAGACCAACCTCCCAACCGTAGAGTTCTTTTTTTTCTCCCAGAACTCACCCCCGAGCTGAGACCACCTCCATCATAGATCAACCCCCTGATCTGTTTAGGAGCAGCTTATTTAAGCTAATAGTTCCCCAAAGCCTGTTTCTAATTCTGCGTCCAGAATAGCAGGATGCTTTTCTTCCTGTTTGCCTAGGCTTCCCATTTTTGGGATTCTTTAAAGTTGTTTTATGCTTTCCCTCAGATTTTCCAGCTTTTTACCTCTTCCCAACTACTTTCCTCATCATTGGGGAAATTTAGATTCTTCCTCAAAATCTAAATTAGAAATAATTCCTTCCAAGGATTTTTGAAGGATTTTGGGGAATAGTTGCCTTATCCATCCTCATGGATTTAGCAAGTGATCTCAAATCTCATTTTTGGTCAACATGCACACCAGCATTTTATTCATTTCCTCAAATTAAATATTAAATTACATTCACAATTTATTTATCCTTTGGGGTCCACTCCCCTTAGGATTAAAGTTCAAATGTCTAACTTTGAAATTCCAACACATAAATTGGGGGTGTTACATATTCCCCCTCTAAAAATAAACACCGTCCTCAGTGTTGTTATTTAACTACTAGAGTTCATTTTTCAAACAAAAACGGATATCTTTCCATCATTTCAGCTTCTCTTTCCCAAGTAGCTTCTTCAGAAGTAAAGTGCTTCCACTGCACTTTTACTCTGGCTACTGTTCTGTTTCTCAATTCAATTTCTTCCCACTCCAATACTTGAAGCGGTTCTGGCAAAAACTCCCTTTCTGGTTCCACCTGTACAACATTCCAATCAACTATGTGAGAAGCATCATGCACATATCTTTTTAATAATGAAACATGTAACACATCTTGAACTCTAACATGGGGTGGTAAGGCCAGCTTGTAAGCCACTGGTCCCATCCTTTCTAAGACTTCAAAAGGACCACAATATCTAGGAGCCAATTTTGCACAACTTCCAGCATAAAGTGTGCTCTTTTTGGGTTTAATATGCAAATACACATGATCTCCCACTTTGAATTCTCGTTGCACTCGTTTCTTATCAGCATAGATTTTCTGGCGATCTTGTGCTGTCTTGATGTTTCTTTGTATTTTTTTAACAATTCTTTCCATCTATTGTAAGGCATCGGGTCCCAACATTAGTTTATCCTCTGGTTGACTCCAGCTCAAAGGAGTACGACACTTTCTTCCATACAGTGCCTCAAACGGAATCATTTTGATAGAGGATTGGTAGCTGTTATTATAGGAAAATTCAGCTAAATTCAAATACTCTTCCCACTTTGATGGTCTATCCATCACATACATTCTCAGCATATCCTCCAAAATTTGATTAGTCCTCTCTGTTTGCCCATTGGTCTGAGGGTGATAGGCAGTACTAAAATTCAACTTAGTACCCATCCCTCCAAACAATCCTTTCCAAAAGACTGCGGTAAACTTAGCATCCTGGTCTGAAACAATAACTTTTGGAACCCCATGTAACCTTACTATTTCCTTTAAAAACACTTTTGCTACCTGGGCTGTCCCAAAAGTAGACTTAACAGGTATAAAGTGGGCAGCTTTTGTTAGAGTGTCTACTACTACCATTACATAATCATGTTGATATTTGGTTTTGGGTAACCCTGTTATAAAGTCCATGGAAACTGTGTCCCATTTCCATTTTGCAATTGGCAAAGGGTTTAAAAGACTTGCTGGATGTTGATGCTCAACTTTGACTAGTTGACATTCCATGCACCTACTTAAATATTCTGCCACATCTCTCTTCATTCCTGGCCAGAACAACTTCTTTTTCAGGGCTGTTAACATTTTCTGATATCCTGGATGTCCTGCATATGGCTGTTTGTGATATTCATCCAAAATTTCTCTTTTTAAGGACTCTACATTTGGAATATACAACCTGTTTTTATAATAGAGCAGCCCTTTTTGGTTTTGAGTGAAATCATTTTTCTCCCTTTTCTGTAGTTTGACCAAGAGTGTTTCATAGTTTGAATCTTGATTTGCTGCTTTTCTCACCCACTCTTCTACTTCGATCTGGGCACTACTTCCAATGTTGTTTATATTCTGACAAGCATTCCTGCTTAATGCATTAGCAACTTTATTTTCTTTTCCCTTGATATGTTTTATGTCCATATCAAATTCACTTAAAAAGGACAGCCATCTAGCTTGCCTTGCATTCAGATCAGTTTGGGAAAAGAAGTATTTGAGACTAATGTGATCAGTCATCAAGGTAAACTTTTTCCCACGAAGATAGTGCTGCCACATTTTCAAAGCATGGATAACAGCTGCAAATTCCAAATCATAGGCACTATAATTCTGTTCATGTATTTTCAGTTTCCGAGATTCATAGGCAATAACTGAGTTTTCCTACAATAGGACTCCTCCCAACCACTCTCTGCAAGCATCTGTACATACAACAAATTCTTTATCAGGATCTGCAATCTTTAGTATAGGGGCTGAATTAAGTTTTTGTTTTAATTTCTTGAAACTGATTTGACATTTTTCAGTCCACACGAACTTGACACCCTCTCTTTCCAATGAAGTGATGGGATGTGCTATAGCATAAAATCTCTCCACAAATCTGCGATAATAGCCTGCAATCCCCATGAATGACCTTACTGCTGAAACATCAATTGGGACTGGCCATTCTTTAATGGCTTTATCTTTTCAGGGTCAACTGCCAGCCCTTTTTCAGAAATAATATGACCCAGATATTGAATTTTATCTTTATAAAATTCACATTTGCTGAACTTGCCATATAACTAGTTTTCTTTTAAAGTCTGCAACACTATTATCAAGTGTTCTTTATGTTCATCCTCATTTTTGGAGTAGACTAAGATATCATCTATGAACACAAGAACAAATTTATCCAAATACTTATTTAACGCACTATTCATCAGACACATAAATGTGGCAGGGGCATTTGTCAATCCAAAAGGTAAGACTACAAATTCGTAGTGTCCATACCGGGTTCGAAAAGATGTTTTGCTGATGTCTTCCTCCTTGATTCTGAGCTGGTGATACCCAGTTCTTAAGTCAATCTTTGAAAATACTGAGGCCCCTTTCACCTGATCAAAAAGATCATCAATTCTAGGGAGCGGATATCTATTCTTAATGGTCAACTTGTTTAGTTGACGATAATCAATGCACATCCTAAAAGTTCCATCTTTCTTTTTCACAAATAAGACCGGTGCTCCCCAAGGAGACACACTTGGTCTAATGTAACCTTTATCTAGTAATTCTTGCAATTGCATCTTCAGCTCCATGAGTTCAGGAGGACTCATTCGATAGGGGGCTCGGGAAACAGGTATTGCTCCCGGCACCAGATCTATGGTAAAGTCAACTTCTCTTTTGGGGGGAAGATGAGGAATCTCATCTGGAAAAACTTATTTAAATTCCCTTACCACCGGTAATTCATTCAGCAGATTTTCTCCAGTTTTCTGTTCTACTTCCTCCACATGTACTACATAAACTTGGTATCCTTTTCTAGCTGTTCGTTTTAATTGTAAGGCTGATATTTGTCTTACTGAAATGGATTTTGGTTTTCCTTTTAGAGTAAAAGGTTTCCCTTCTTCATCCACACAATGCAGGGTTTTATCCCAGCAATTCATCAGGGCTTTCCTCTTTTCCAGCCAATCCATTCCTATCAGCAAGTCATAGGATCCTAACGGCAGTATGTTCAGATTTACTTCTATTGGAAAACTATTTAATTGAATTGTTGTTTTGGGCAATTTATGTGTTACTTTTCTCTTAGTCCCAGTGGCCAGCTGTACCAACCATGACTGCTGAAAATTTTCAGGTTTAATTTTACATTTTTCTACAATTCCAGGACTAATGTAACTCAAAGAAGCACCCGGATCAATCAAAACAGTAACAGGTAGGTCAGAAATCTTACCCTCCATTTCCACCATGGTTGCTTGATGTTCTGCTTGCCGATTTTCTAAGGCTGCAATGATAGTTGGTATATTTCTGGCGATGTCATTTACTGTTGTCGCTTCCCGCTCTCTTCTGATCATATGAATGTTTCTATGGGGACAGTCCCTCAAAAGATGGGGTTCTCCATAGCCCCAACATTTCAAGGGTTCCTTCATTCTGACTGTCCCTTCCTTTTTATTGTCCCCCTCTATTTGTTTTGAAGCCACCTGGGATTGAGCAGTTTGTCTCTCTTTGGGTTTATTAAACTTTTTTCGCTGATGATCTCTGCCAAAATTATTTAAATATGTTTTTTTTTGTCTTTTTCCCTTAAACTCCCCCTTGTTTAACCAACTTTTTCCTTGTTCAGCCTTTCCTTTAAACTGCTGATAGCATAATCTCGCTTTTCTAATAGATTTGTCCATTTTCTTTGGGTTGTCAAACTCAATTTTCTCTTTGTATACTGTAGGCAAACAATTCAGAAACCTTTGTACTTTTGCCTTTTCTTCCCTAATGTAGGGTACATATCTCAATAGGTTTGTAAACTTAGTAACAAACTCATCAATAGTGAGATGTCCTAGTCTAAGTTCGTGAAATTCTTTTTCTTTATCATCATAGTAACGCTCGTTCAAATAACGATTTTTGAACTTAACCTGGAAATCTTCCCAAGTAACTATATTTTCATCAATGGGATGCACCATTTTTGTCTCCTCCCACCACAAGGTAGCTTTACCTTGTAGTTGGTAAACAGCTAATCTGGCCTTCAGATTGCTCTCATATTCATAAACTTGGAAATACTTAATCATGTTCAACAACAAAGCTTCAGCATCTTCCTCCATCTCCCCATCATAGGAGGGAGGTTTGATCTTTCAGAATTCCCCCTGCAATTCTCTTTTCTATTTATATTGATGGCTAACAGCATCATCATCATCAGACTCATCCATCTTACTCTTTCTGGAACCTTCGCCTTCTTGGCTGTTCCGGGAAGTTAGTTCTTTGATGAGCTTTTACTGCTCCTTACTGGCTGATGACAATATGTCATTCTGGCTTCTTAGTTCAGCCAATTATCGTTGCAACCTGTGCAACATAGCCAGTACCGGGGCATTGGGATCTGGTGTACCACACTCATCATGCAGATCCACATAAATTTCTCCACCTTCAGCCATTTTAGCACCACTGTACCCACTCATAATATTGATCAGTACAATTGAAGAAAAAAAACAATCTCTACAATATTCATTTATAAAAATAACATTCAGAATTCGGTGAGCACAATAGCAACAACCTAGTTTTTATAACTTCGGCTTTGATGCCATTTGTAATGTACCTCTATTAACAGAAATTTTTTTTTTTTCGACATTAACAGTTTATAGCCTAGAATGTATTTCCAAACTTATGTATCAAATCGGGCCATAACCTTCATGTTGAGGTTTAATTGACTTTCCCAATTATATACTTGGTCTTGGGGCATATGATATATATATACATATAGTATGACATATGACATAATTTCGACACATGATAAAGATCATTTCCATAAAACTTATATATAGGCAGATGATATATATATATATATATATATTTCTGATTTATATATGTGTATGACTACTCCTCTTATACCACGCACCAATCATAAAAATGTATAACGCACTAACCATAGCCGTGACGAAACGTTGGTATATATATATCAGAAACGTTGGGTTTATATATATATCACATATATATAACGTAAGGCCTAATGAAATTGAAACATTGGTACCCAACGATCACATACTCTCGGACCACATATTAACACAGATATATATATTCATGTGAGACCCTAAGGATTTACATATGTTTCGATCTGAACTCTGGTAGCAATTTCGAGGTTCATCATTTCGTTCTGCATACGTTGATTTGGCTCGATCTTGGTGTTTAAGTCCGGGGTACCACTTTAATAAAGGTTGTGCCACCTCGGCTTGGGTTCACATGGCTATACGTTGGAACGATATGCTATTCACCCTCAAGCATGTTCGAGACTGTGGCTTATTAACTTGTTCCGTAGTACGCTACCTACCCTGGTTGACAAATATGGAGGATGTAAGTTTGGAATTTAATTGTTACAGTTCAGCCGAGTTTGCTCATCCCCATGACCGTCGTTGTGATGAGGACAAGTGTAGGGCACTGGCGGGTTAGGGTTTGTAGATTTTGATTCCAGTTGTTCTTTAATTCACCCATTGCATAACTCTATTCTTTTCTCTCGTTCCGAACGAGTAATGCGACCATCCCTTGGCTTGGCAAACCGATGCAGGAGCGAAGTCTCTCAGAGAGGGTTATTTTTTTCTGCTCTCCCCATGCCATCTCTTGGCATGTTGAGGTCGTTTTCTCCCACAGTCGACTGAAACTCTGAAATCGTGGGTACCTCTGACTTCAACACAGGTAACTTGTTTGGTTGGGGGTTTGTATTTAGTTTGATAGCCATTTACGAAAATCAGATTTCTATTACTAAATATTTTCAGTCTTTCCACCAGGCGTTTGCTTCAGTGGTTATGATTTTTTACGAATCGAACAATTTTTTTTACAGTTAACTAACTTTTTCTCTGGTACGTGGTTTCATCTCGGTGCCTGGGGCGTTTCGCGGAAGAGCTTTCGCTCCAAAATCTCTCGGCGTTCAGGTAATAGTCTTGATGATTGATTTTTCGTCCCATTGTCTCTGGTTACGTATCCTTGGTTGTATGCTACTAACTGTAGTCTTTCAGTTGGGGAACGACTGTAACTTTTATTGCTTACTAAATAGCGATACCTGAGCCTTTACATCTATACCCATTTTCTTTGAATTGATATACGCTCTTGGCTCTTACTGCCATCACATTTTCGTGGATTTCTAATACCTCTTCTCTGGTATGTGCAGGTGTCAGTTCTTACTTACCGAGGTGAAGTCTTTCGTTCCCTGTGTATACCCTAGCCTCAGCTACGTGGATTTCTCGCACAGGTTTCCTCATGTACTAACTTGAAACTTCTGCTCATACCTACAGGTTGGTATTCGTTGCATTCTCCAATTCAGATAGCTTCCAGATGAATGCTTGATGGCAAGAAGTCAGTTCCTAAATTTTTCGTGATGGAACGATGCCATCCTTACTCGCTATAGCTTCTGGTTTTGTCAATCTCAGACATATAATGGATAAAGTTTTGTTTCTAATTCACACTGCGAACGGTGTTTATCATCGTCGACAGTAATCTATGCGTTTTAAGTTCTGTTGTGTTTTATTCAGCATTTATGCCGAGACTCGTTAAGCTTCTGATGCTACTTTTTGGTCGTGGATAGTGAATATCGATTACGGATTGATATATATATATATATGTTGCATATTCTGGTTAATTTGTTTGACTGAGTTCTCAGCATAATATATTTATTTCGTTGTGATGCCGAAGGACAGTGATTGACTATGTGAAAAGCCTTCAGTTATTCATCGTGTTCATTTTAGACTTGTTCTATATCTATAATGTTCTCCTCTATTGGCATGATATACGAAATTTTCCGTATTTCCATTCCTGCTAGAGGAAGGTCTGTAGATTTAATACATTTAATATCTACTGTAGGCTTCCATTTGTTATTTCTCGTATTGAAAAATATACAATTTCTGTCAAGTCTCTTTTTATATCTACCTAGTTCCTTACAATGTTTACTTCCGTATGGTTGTCATAAATAAATCACATGCGGTCAGGATAATACATTAAATTTTATGGGCGGCTAGCTATGACTCTCCCATGTGATATTCCATAATGTTTTCTATTTGCTATATAAGTACTAGTCATATTAATCCTCTAATCTCATATATAACCAGAATTTTAGGTGACAATTACATACCTCCTAGGGTTTGTGATTGCTGCCTTACCACACATGTATGAAATATATTTCTGTGCTGAATAAGTTTTCAATGGATTCCACTACTGCTTTAATAAAAGAAGATTCAGAGTACTTTGTATTATGTCTATACTCTTCCTTGTATTTACAGAAATGTTTATTTGCACATTACATGTTCTATTTTAGATGTATCCATGATAAAGTTGACTGAAATTATCTCCATTGGAGAATTTGTTTCAAGATATTTCAGTATCCCTAATTTGTACAGGCAGTAACATTGTTTTTGTTTCTATAATTGTTTTTCTTAAGATCTAGAGTATTTCATTCTAGTAACTGCTTAAATTTTTACTTGAATCCCCCTTGGGTATTTCCTTTATACAGTATCTCCAGATTTAGACTCAGGTTGGGTTTAGAGATTCTGGTGGATACTGTCCCACGCTGTTGTTCTTACTACCATACAGAGGGTAAAAGATTGTCTTCTGCTATCTACTTCTGTTAAAAGTAAGAACACCACAGACTTCAATAATTTCTCCTTTCTCTGTCATTAGGGTTGAATGATTCATTTCCTACTGTTCCTCTCTTCTTGGTTGAAGCAGCTTAAAGTTACAAATAAAATTCTTCTTACTATAATAAAGACTGATAGGTCAAAATCTCCTATAGTTAAAATTCTTGTCTACCATCACACAGAATACTAAATGTAAATTCATGATAACCAATTCTATTGAAGAAACATTTACACTTCTAATATATAAGTAGTAAATTTTATGTAGCCAATTCATACTGCAAGAATTAAAATCCCTGGGTGGTTTAAATACATACCACTCATGCAATAGACCAACCTCCCAACCGTAGAGTTCTTTTTTTTCTCCCAGAACTCACCCTCGAGCTGAGACCACCTCCATCATAGATCAACCCCCTGATCTATTTAGGAGCAGCTTATTTAAGCTAATAGTTCCCCAAAGCCTGTTTCTAATTCTGCGTGCAGAATAGCAGGATGCTTTTCTTCCTGTTTGCCTAGGATTCCCATTTTTGGGATTCTTTAAAGCTGTTTTATGCTTTCCCTCAGCTTTTCCAGCTTTTTACCTCTTCCCAACTACTTTCCTCATCATTGGGGAAATTTAGATTCTTCCTCAAAATCTAAATTAGAAATAATTCCTTCCAAAGATTTTTGAAGGATTGTGGGGAATAGTTGCCTTATCCATCCTCATGGATTTAGCAAGTGATATCAAATATCATTTTTGGTCAACATGCACACCAGTATTTTATTCATTTCCTCAAATTAAATATTAAATTACATTCACAATTTATTTATCCTTTGGGGTCCACTCCCCTTAGGATTAAAGTTCAAATGTCTAACTTTGAAATTCCAACACATAAATTGGGGGTGTTACACAAAGGGGCTGAGATGACTTATAACGAATACTGATTTTAGGCTAGTAAAGAGATAGGAAAGTTTGATTTTGATTTTTGGGTTTTTCGTTGAAAAAATGGGAAAAACAATTTTGGGTCCGGGGATAAGGCCAGATTTTTGCAGAATTCGAGTTGGGGCGAGGTAGGTAGTAGTCTTGATGCTTTTGATCAGGTGTATGGATGGATCAGAACAAAAAGGAGCTGAAGAGGGCAAGGGAGAACATGGATCCTCTCCAAACAGGCGAAAACATGTAAAACTAAACAAATTTAAAGGCGGAGCACTGAAACAATGGATTCAACCTCATTTACTCATTCATTTAGTTTCAGAAGAATAAGAAGGGAATGGCATACATTAAACATGAAAGAAATTACAATAAAATGTGAGAAAACACCATCAAGAACTGAAAGCCACAAGAATCCCAACAGGTGCTGCAAAACCTCTGATCTTTCCTTAGCCAAAATATGAAAAATATGTACAATAGTGTGCCAAAGTTTTCCCAAGAGTCCAACCTCTCCAACCTCTGAAAATGATTGAGAAATTACATCATATAGACCATCCTAACCCCTTTCCATGCCTTTAGGGGTCGAATTCCTCCTTCTAGGAGCAGTTTCAACTAATTCTAAACAAGGAGCTAGAATATAGGCAACCAAACAACTTGCCTCTAAAAGGAAGGAAACTGATTCCTTCACTTGATTTTTGCTTTTTTAGGAGTGAATCATCTAGAATAGGTAAAAGTAAGTCCAAGTTACATGCAAACCATAAAATTACATCAATATAACTCAAAAATTACACCCACAAGCAAAACTGGTCCAACTGGTTGAAATCCTGAGCTGGAAGATGAAAAATGGACCAAAAATCTCTATGCGTAGCGTGCTTGAGCTCTATGCTTATCGCACCTTTCAGCCTGATTTTTGGGCACTTACCAACATCAAAATCAAGCTCATGATATCTTGTTGGAAATCCCTGGATTTCTACTATCCATCCCAAGTGGAATTTCCCAATTTGGAGCTCATTTGCCCCTCCAAAACTTCATTCTCGCAAAAGTACTTCCTGCTGGTGCAAAAGGTGGCAGAAAGGTGATTTTCATGGTGTTTTTGGCCCTTTTGATCATCCAGAACTTGATGAAATACTTTGGCCATACTGGAGCATGCATAACTTACCATGAAAAATCCAAAAATATAAAGTTTTCCTCCATCAAGTGTCCCAATCATAAGCGAGTGCATCGACGCGCTACGCGTTGGGCGGAAAAATCTGTGTTAAGGCATAAAAGATCACAATTGACAAAATTTTCTCCAAATTTTCTGAAATTTGGACTGAGGGTACATCATCAAGTATCATGCTCATTGAAAGAAGTTTCGGCCAAGATTATGCCTTTTCACGCCTCCTCAATGCCTTCTTCGTCTATGTTGCCCGAGGTGAATATGAAGAGTTTAGTGTCTTGGTCTCAATGCCAAAATATGCTAAGTAGGAGGGGAGTGTGGGAAATAAGGCAATGGAAACAATAGAATATACTCAAGTGAGATTTAAAGTGCAATGACACTCACTTTGTTGTTTGGGAACTTGGGTTTTGAGGACTTTACAAATGAGATGGGGAAATGGGAATGATAGGGAATGAAGTGACTTGGGCATAGGAAAAAGGGGTTTAGGAATAAGTCACTTAGGATGTAAGGGGATTAGGAAAATAGAATATGATAATGAGATCATGGAATATGGAAAAACAAGGTGGGAAGTGACACCAAAACTATTTTAAAACAGCAATTCAAAAACCATGGAGAGGCATTTCTTCAACAAGATAGAGTTGGTTTTTGACATTCAACTCTCATATACGATTTTCAAACTACACAAAACTTTGAAAAATAGCAATTAAAACACACATAAACTTATTTGGAACAAAGGGGACTGATTCAATTTTATTTTTGGTAAAGAAATGACAAAAATTTTGAGTTCTGGTCCAATACGTAGCGCGCACTTTTCTATGCGTAGCGCGCTACATAGTCCATTTTTCAGGAGGCTTTTGGAGGCCTTCCCGGTGTCCAAATTGGGCGTGTGAAAGCTAGTTGGAAAGCTCTTGTAGTATAATTTTCCAACACAAGTACAATTTTGCAATTTGGAGTTCATTTACCCTGTCAAAAATGAAATCTCCCAACACTACTTCTTGCAGGTGCATCAATTCTCTTGAGGCAACAGTATTATTGAAATTTCTCCAAAACCATTATACCTGTGTAAAGAGTGAAGGATTTTTTTCTTCCTTGGCATTTTTTGTACAAAAACCTCTCTCATTTTTCCAAAATTCATCTTTTATTTCTCTGAAACATCATTTGAGTGAAACCTATCCCGTTGTGTGAAACAAGGGATTTTGTCGAAATGAAGCGAAATGAAGGGGATAAGGGGCATCTAAATTCTTGGAGAAATTTTTGGAATTAGGGAGGGATGTTAGGAAGCAGGGGAAAGTGGAATCTCAGAGATTGAGTGAGGGGAAGGGGTCCAAAAGGGAAAAACACAGGCCTAGCCTAGAAAATTGCCAAGTTGTGGCAAGAAACTAGGGTTTGTGCAAAAATGAGGAATTTGGGGGATTTCAGTGATGGGAAGTGTTTAATAAGGTACATTAATGATAGGGGAAGGTGTATGAACATCAGGATACAAGTTTTTCTAATGATTTGACCATCCAAGAGAAATTACCTCCAAAACCACAGCAGAGGGAAATGGACCTTACCTAGGCACAACTGAAGCATGAAAAAGATGTAAAATGACCCAATGGAACTTGACATGATGATGAAAACCCTCTCGAATTAAGGGTACACCTGTACCGAATGGTGACATGGACCGACATTTGGACAACTTCTTGAAAAGAGTGAAAACAAACCCTAGACCTAATGCCTAGTGACCAAATTTTGCTTGAAGACTCATTGAAATGACAAAATTTGACCTTGACACCTTAAAATCACTTTGTAAGAGCATGTTTGATCACTGAAGGAAGGCTGCAAAGGCTGACACTAACACGTCGTTCAATCAGGAGGACAACAGTTCCGACGAATATCACACGGTCAGTAGCATGGAAGTTAACTCCAGGTAAAGACCGGAGGTTTTGTGTTAATTCAACATTTATTTAAATTGCGTTGGGCGTGTGGGGTATGGAACCACCATATAATATAATGTTGTGTTAATGTATAACCATAGTTGGATGCTATAAGCGCGGGTGTATATAATTAAAAGAGTCAGACCCCCTTTTGTAGTGTTAAGCGCTAAGGTTCGAAAAATGAATCTGGGTTATTATTTTTGCCTTAGCAGGTTAGGTAAAGAGCTTTGATTATCAGGCATTCATTCTATATTCATACAAAGGAAAGGCTCCAAAATAAAATAAGTAAAACTCTTTATTTAAAGGGCCAACCTTATAATAGAAGGTATATATATGTATGGTAATGTGCCCTGAATTTAAATTATCAAAGGGAAAATACATATTCGGGTTACAATAAAGTTTGGCTAAAGTAATTATTTATCATTTTCTATGAAATTGATAAATAAAATTTGACAAAGAAAAAAAAATAGACTTCCTTGGTTTAAGTAGAAGTTGTGTTAAGTGAAATTGTTGACACAGAGAGAGACTAGCTCTCCTTAGTGCCCGACTTCAAAAAAAAAATTTCTTTCATTTGAAGTATACTCTTTCTCCAAGTTCTATAACCCTAAATTTGTGTTCAATGCATCCCCATCTCAGATCTAGTTCTAGACCAAGAAATAGAACTAGTTCTAGTTCTCCGAGAGTTTGTTTTTACTCTTTACATTATGAATCCGGAGTAGCAGCACTAGTCACAGGGTTAGAAACAATGTTATCCAAGGAACTAGGCTCTACCAAAATAAATTGTGGCTCAAACAGGTAGCATGCATCATTATAGTATCATTACAAAAACTTCAGAACATCCAAGGCTACAGAGCCAAATGATGTATCATGAGGGATTAGGAAGTTCCAAATAAAACCGGACTAGATCACTGTGAAAATTTTGAAAACAGATATGGACACAGCCATATTAAAACAGAGAAAACAATATATAGTTCCACGACGTGATAATTAGTTAGCATCGCCACCCAGAAAGGCACAAAACACCAGTAAAAAAAAAAAGAAAAAAAGAGTTGTACCAGTGCTTCCCAAAATGAATAGGAAAACAGTATGTGAGGTTAATGGCCATAAGAGACAGACCCTAGTCAAGAAAAATGAACAACACTAGTTTCCCCTTGCCCATCCAACCTGTGAAGTTGATAGTGCATGATACCAAAACTACTATTTAGGCCTCTCTTCGACAATATGTCAGCAACAGTATTTATTTCTCTATAAACACGTCAAAAGGTGATTTCCATGAATGAGTTCTTCAACAATTCAATCCTCTCCATAGTTCCCAACTTACTACCTCTATACAATGTCTTTTTACTGGATATTACAATTTATTTTCAACATAATAATGTGTATTTAGTATTTACTATTAACTAAAACTCTGACATTTTGTGTTCCCATTAGATATTCCTTCTGAAAGGCACTCAGGAGTCAGTAGCATGCGAACATACATAGTTTTCAAACACACAATCAAAAAATAAAATAAGTTTTAGTTAGAGGTTAAAATACTCAGTTACCTACAATAGCACCCTTTAAAACCATATATTATCATAGAAAATTCTCTCTATTCGAATGAGTGTGGAACACCTTAGAAAAAACAAAGGGTGCTCCATTAATGGCCAAAAACTTCATTTTAAAGGGCACAATCTATATAAATAACATTCATAATTTAAAATAAAATCCCATTAATAAATACGGCTGTGAGATTAAAAAACTCAACAGATTTAGTTTGTGGTAAAGAGACCCATTACATTGACTTAAACCCCGGTTGAGAACCAACCATAAATCTCTACAAAATTTAACAATTAAGAATTATACAAATAATACAATGAGGAAAGGGTTATCAGTTTTTTATGAGGAAAGGGTTATCATTTTTTTATGTAGGGTTTATCAGTTTTACAGAAAGGGTTGATGAGTTCATGATTCAGAAATGACAAAATAACCAAATGGGATGAGATGCATGCTTAATTTACAACAAAACAATGCAACAGAACTCTAGCAGCAATCAACTTAGTTTCCAAAAGAACATTAATAAATCATAAGTCTGAAGTAATAAATTGTACAACCTGAATGCTCCATTTCCCTCCAGATTTCTATATGTAGTACATAACATTCAATCTTGGTTAAAAATATTTAAAAAAAAAAACCCACCAAATGTGCTAGTTTTACGTAAATAGGCGACTTAGCTAATTCGAAAGTTTTATCCAAGCATCAGTAAATAGGAGATAATCTAAGATTTTAATGGATGTCCACCGCATAAAATATGTCAAAATCCTATAGCTATATCCATGGCCTGAGACTGTAATGAAGAGGTCTAAAGTATGGCTGCTTCAATAGAACCAAGCCTCAATATAGGGTTGTAGTAGGTCTAAGGGTTTAACTGATTCAAGTCTTAACAAAAAGCTACAATAGAGAACCAAGCTCTTATGGTATATCTCTATCCTCCAATAATGACAAACATTAAATTCTCTTGAGCATAGTAATAGAACTAATTTTTTTTATAATAGTCCACAAGATATCCATTCATTTCTAGAAATTCTGCAAGAAGAAAATGAAAGTCATGTGTAACAAAGTATTATGAAAAGACATTAAGAAACTAGAACTTAGCTTGAATATCCTAAAACTGAAGTTGGAAACATCGTCTCTCCAAGTTTTATAATGTTGCAATCGTCTATTCAACATTGATACAAATGTCGAAAACAAGTTAAAAGATGAACCAAATAATAACATTCAAAGGAAAGACTAGGATGTCACCATTTCTACCTGCTATCCTTGAAAAGAAGGAGAGCTAACTTACATGATTTTGTGTTTGCAAGGTGGACTTGAAGACCGTGTTCATCCTAGAATGAGCTCAAAATGTACTTTTGTTTTTGGATTCGTGAAATAGAAAGACAATGTTGTCAAAAAATAGTGAAATGGAGATCCCATAGAGGGCCTCCACCTTTACCACCCATGGATTTTGAAATGAGAAACTCTCATCCATAAATATGAAGTCCAAAGAATGTGAGGAAGTTGACACCCTTTCTTGACTACTATGTTAATGTATATAATAGACCCCAAAGATGATCATTTGAATCTTATATAGGGTCATAATTATAGAGATTGCCAAGCATAGGAGAGGTATACCTTCAACCTCTCAAATAGTAGGTTTCTTCCAACTATCTAAAAGGCTTAACAGGTGTCCATGGATCAAAAATATACCTATTTTGCTTCCTCAATAGCATTTGCGAGGATTGAAAAATATTCAAAAGTGCGATGATTCCAATTGCAATGAACCTTAAACCTCCAATTTCTTCCTCTCTGCCCATATGGACATGAATTTTTCCGCTCTTCTGGCAAAGAGTTTGAATATGGTGTATCTTAGCATAATAGTCTCACAATTAATTGATTCAGAGGTCAGGATGTATGCAGGAGGCAGAGGACTTGAGTGAACTACCATACTAAGGAGGAGAGCATGAGTATTGAAACTGGGTATTTCTTCTCTAGTGAACACTTGATTACTTATTGTAATGGGTTTTCATATTAAAATTGTATTCATACGAAGAGAAGAAAAAATAATAAAGATTAAATTTTCTAGATCCAAACACCAAATTTCCATAAAATCAAGAGTAAATTGGGTTAAAACAGTTTAGAAAATTGATATTTCAAAAAATAATGTCAGGAACAAGAAATGTAAGCTACTTAAACCCTAACAAGCACTTTTGAATTGGATGTTCATGGCACGTTGTCTACCCCATCTTAGTTATATTGGAATTACACCTTGCAATTTGATAAGAGTTTGTATTGCCTAATGAAAAAAATGCAACTTTAATTGCAAAAAAAAAAGAAGGAAATCCTCTTGCAGATCCATAAAGGTGGTAGTTCTATATGGCCAGGCTTCACTTGAACAAACATGTCTGCCATTACATTTTTAGTCTGCTCTGCTAGACAAAGCTAAGGCAAGGATGAAATGCATGCTCAAGAGTTCAACTTTCAGGGAAAAAACTTGAGAGATTTAAATAAATTGCACCTAAAATTCTCAGTAACACCTACCTTCATTGGAAATGGTACTTTTGGTACATATAAATAGTAGTAAAAACGAATAGATGAGAACTAAAGGAAGAAAAACTGGACTCAATGCCTGGCTTGGACCTGCAAGATGAGAAATAAAGGCACGTTGACAGGCCATATCACATAGACCTGTTAGGACAATGCAATTTTATGGAAAACAACAACACATTGATCATGGGTTCAAATCAAATTAGCTGAATCAGAATAGCTACCATCTATCCAGATGTGTCGAGGAAGGAGAGGGGATTACATAAGGGATTATACAACAATAGTTAGAG
Source organism: Pinus albicaulis (assembly GCA_034641835.2). NCBI lineage: Eukaryota > Viridiplantae > Streptophyta > Pinopsida > Pinales > Pinaceae > Pinus > Pinus albicaulis. The sequence continues at coordinate 1,017,166,240 of CM076577.1, read as the reverse complement.
GGATTGTTTGGAGGGTTGTTAGGCATAGTGTAGGAGTGTTCCTTGGCAAGTATCTCCTGGAATTGAATGTGTAGTAGCATAGGGGGTGTCTCCATAAGTAAGGGAAACGTTCATATTGTTGGTTGGTCCATAAGTGCGGTAGGGATAGTTGAGGAGCAAACTCACCCTAGGGTAGTGTTTTCTTCCTTTAAGTGGACAAAAAATAGAAGCAGTCGATGGGAGAATTTGATGCAATGATGAAGCAATGGAATAAGGACTAGAAGAGTGCCCTAGCTGGTCTTCTAGATGCGCATAATTCAAGGGCAAGAGGGAAAAAACAAAGAGTTGCAGATTTCCTCTTGGATGATGGCTTGAAGGGTGTCCTAGGAGATGAATCTAGGGAAATGGGAAAATCCCCATCTATTGCAAAAGGGATTTCCCGTCCTGAAGAAAACAATTATAATAGAAAAATCATGAAAATAAAAGGCTCAAATCTCTCTTCCAAACTGGTGACATGGCACAAGGCCACATGGACCACTATGATTGGTTGAAATAACACATTAGAAGCATGATGTTAGCATCTAAAATATCTAGGACATGTGGCACTCCATGATAAAGACACATGGTGTGTGGAATTGAGTTTTTCAGGTGGTCAAGTGGGACGAAAATAGGTGAAATGTGGCACCAATCAAAGATTGACATGTGCCAATTGGTACAAGTGGTATAAAATTGGCATGTTCAAACAACGAGGTGATGCAGGAATGACATGAGGGAGAAAATATCAAAAAAGCCCCAAATCTAGAGAACTAAAGCTCATCACCAACCTGAGATTAACAACTTTACATGATGTCACCTATGAAATCGTAAATGGAGAAATCATAGTAACAATAAAGTAACCTATGTAACAATAAAGTTGGATTCATCGTGGGAGTGGTAAATGGAGAAATCATAGTGAATAACAGGAATCAGGCAGAGTTTCTTATAATCAAATAGATGAAAAAACACACACAAAAAACCTAGATAATAATCATCAACAAGCTTAATATTGAATTATGAAATGTAAAGGAACTTAAAAAATGTGACATTATGAACCTGGTCAAGCGCACAAGCAAAAATATCCTGGACATGACCCTGGTTGACAAGTTGTATTTCTAATGATGCAAGAGGATTTGTACCTGCACTGCTGTAACACCCCTAGTTTATGTGTTTGATTTTCAAAAAAACTAGACATTTGAAATTTAATCCTAAGGGGAGTGGACCCCAAAGGACAAGTATTTTGTGGATGTAATTAAATATTTAATTTGAGAAAATGAATAAAATAATTCTGTGCATATTGACCAACATGAGAATTATGACATCACTTGCTAAATCCATGAGGATGGATAAATGAAAATAATTTCCCCACAATCTTTCAAAAACCCTTGAAAAAATTTATTTCCAAATTAGATTTTGAGAAAAATCTATTTTCCCCAATGATGTGGAGAGTAGTTGGGAAGAGGTAAAAAGATGGGAAAAGCAGAAAGTAGCTTTGGAAGTCCCTAAATAGGGAAGCTTAGGAAAATAGGGAGAAAAGCATCCTGATATTCTGGACGCAGAATTAGAAACAGGCTTTGGGGAGCAAAAACTTAAATAAGGTATTCCTAAACAGATGAGAGGTTGGTCTATTCTAGAGGTGGTCTCAGCTCGGGGGTGAGTTCTGGAGATAGAGGGACTCTATGGTTGGGAGGACTGGTCAATTTCCCAAGTTGTGTGCTCACAATAATTATGAACAATTGAAAATTTAATTTTTATGTGATAGACTGTAGTTACCTATGTATATTTTGTCTTCTGAATTATAGTAGTGTTCCATACATTTACAGAGTTAAGGAGGGATTTAACCCTCTCAATTCTGCATGGTTGTAGGAACTAGAAAAATGAGGAAAAATCATCCAGAAGCTCTAAACCAGCCTTTGGTTTAAATCTGGAGATTTATAGTACCTCATAATTCAAGATTTTGTAACTTTAATCTGCTTCTGTTAACAACAGGATTAAAACAGTGAACACTAGAGATAATTGAATTATGTGGGTAGTAAGAAAATTATTAAATTTACTGAATAAAGTATAGACCTGTAGACTATCAAAATAGAAATACATGTCTATCTATAAGTTGCATGCTACATTAAGGATAGATTTGAAAGAATATAGATTTTAGTGCTTTATACAATTTCATCTAATGAAGAGATCTAGCTAATTATGATTACCAAATTTGCAAACAATTGTAGTATGAGAAGCATAAACATATCGAATGTGTGACTAACATTATTTGTACAGGAATGGCCCAAGTACAATAATTATTCTAAAATAAGATGTGAAATTCTACATAACGCATGCAACTGTAAAAGCTGTGAAAGATAACAGTTAAAATCTCCATCAGAACTATATTATGTTTAGAAGTGTAATATAAACACTACATAGCCTGAAAGTGTTATGGAAACATATAGTTGCAGAAAATGTCATAAGTAACTATTACAATGGAACCCAAATAAGAAGTATAAAAAGATTCCACTGTTGGACTCATAGAATCCACCTCAAATTATAGACTCTGTGTAAATGGGAAATTCTCCTTCACTGAGAAATTATAACTAGACAACTTTTGAAACAAGGAGACTTCTAGTCCAATTTGCTAATTATGTGAGAAAGGAGTGGAAAGTAAATTAAGATGAGCACATCTCTAATTGTCTTCAATTTAATTTAAGAAGACTATTTATGAATGGGAAAATAATTAACAGGGATATTAACAAATATATATATATATATATATATATATATATATATATATATATATATATATATATAGATATATATATATATATATATATATATATACATATCATTGAGTTGCCCATGTTAACAGAGACGAGGAATAGACATATCCTATACAGATATATATAAATATATATCAAATTTTTTATCCATTTGTGGAAATAGGACATTATAGTGCTATCATAATGTTCCAGAAATCGATATACAGGAAATTTCATCGTCCGAAGGAAAAATTATTAATATTCACAGTCTCTGGCAGAGGTTAGTATTACAATAAACACTTTTTATGAAAATAAAAATGTTAAAATGTATAAACAAATTTTGTAGAACAACATAATGGGAACTGGCTTCTTTCTGACCAGCATACAGTGAATACCGACTTGAAAACGCCAAGTGCGTTAAAATTAGTGTCGAATGAAACCACACCTTTCATAGTTCACCGAGAAAGGAAGACAGCGTTCGGAAATACCTTTAAGAGAAACAATAAAAAATAAGGATATGAGTTGAGAAATTGAAAAGAAGAACTCTATTAAGAATGAAATGATAACTAAGAAATAACTGGTTACCTGACAAGGGAGAACCTCGTTCCTTCAAACGACCTGCAATAGACGTAGAGGCAGGACATTAAAAATTCGAAGGGTAGGCGTTTCAATTGGGAATAAAGAAACCACGACTTCTGAGAAAAAAAACATTTGAATTGAACACTTACCTAGGCTGAGATAATGTTCGAGAGGAGTAAAATCCACCTATCGCCATTCGAACGACCTCAGAAAAAACCTCGAAGGACGTTGAGGAGGGGGTAAACTTCTATTCAGGAACGATAGAGCATTAGTCCCACTCATCGTTCATAGGAATACCTACAATGTAGCATAAGAGAGTTTGAATTAACAACCAATAGACATACTCGAATAGAAAAACAAGAAAAAAAATCTCTATCAAAGGTTTTTCCAACTGACCCATACGAAACTCGACTGTAAACGAGACTATGGGAATGAATTTATCTTAAATTAAATCTCAACTCTCACTCGAATCACAAAGCGTATTTCTATGGCAAGAAAAATCCATATCAAGCTGTAAACATAGAGCATGAGCTTCACATTTAAAACTAGAGCCGTGCATGAATGTAATACCTGAACCATCATATGAAGAGTGCATGGATACGATGAAGTCTGGGAGAGTCTACGCTCAGTTCTCCAAGGTGTAGAGTCTCGCCACTGGGAGGCAAGTCGAACGAATGAAAGGAGAAAGAACCGACTCAACAAATAACACAGATAATTTATACGAATGTCCCAATCCAAGAATCGATGAATCCCTACCAATCAGGAATGATCTTCACCGTCCACATGGCCTTGAATCCTTGGCATAGCCACGGATCGAGTTGGGAATATGCATTTAATACAGAGTAGATAAAAACATAAATGTCACTCTATGAGATCTACGCCACAATACCATCGATTTTATCATGTGTCTGGCGTATTAAGAACGTATGCTAGCGTGGCATATCACAAACAACATATACACACATATAACCTCCAGTATGGACGTATGCAGAACCAATGAACTTGAAAATCAAAAAAATGTCATGAATAAGATGACGAGGAGGATTGAACCAGTTAACATGGTCAAACACCTTAGTCAACCATGCCAACGAGACACATCGAATGTAATGGAAATTAAATACGCATATCTCCATATCACTTAGCTTAAGTGATGTGTACGTAAAGCATAAATGATGCGACAGTCATCCTCACAATAAATTCCTATCTTTGACATGAGGGTCAATAGGATTAGACCGTGAATGATTCGCAATTCCACTGTGAGGTGATAATAATTGAAATATATCAAGACACAAAAACCCATCGAATACCATAGTAATACATAAGAGAATGATATTTGAATAGAAACGTAGAGTTAATAAGTCTACAAAAGTGTGTATAATATTGTGAGTAAATTGTCATGTGTAAGGACCATATAAATGTGGAAGAGCATATGTATAATTTACAACATGCCTAGATAGACAGGCATGGGAGTAAATTCAACCCTACCATAGAGATGGTAAAATATATATATGTAAATTTAATAGAGATGGTGAAGAATAAGGGTAAATACTATCAGCCACAATCATTAGTGGAGGAAAACAGTAAACTATACTCCCAAGAGTAATAGGAGGAATAGTAACTCTACTCCATACCATAACATACTTGACGAAATTCGGAAGTAGAATGGAACAATTGTCGTCAATAGAAGCACTGAATTAAATTATAAATAGAAAAAAAAAAATTTTTAGGGTGGAAGGAAGAGACGTTGCAAATGGTATCAAAGCTCATGTTATACAAAACTGGGTTGTTGTTGTGTTCTCACTGTATAAATGATTTACTGTTGGAAAAAAAAAAAAAAAATTTTACTGATCTGTGTTGTGTAGTGTACAGTGGTGCTGGAATGGCAGAAGGTGAGGAAATTTATGTCGATCTACGTGATGAAGATAATACACCAGATCCCAATGCTCCTGTGATGGCTATGTTGCACAGTTTGCAACGAGAAATGGCTGAGCTAAGAAGCCAGAATGACAGATTGTCATTAGCTAGTGAGGAGCAAGAAAGGCTCATCAGAGAATTAACTTCGCAGAATAGCCAAGAGGGTGAAGGTTCCTGGAAGAGGAAGAATGATGATTCTAAGGATGATGATGCTGTTAGGCATTAGTATAAGCAAAAAAAGGAATTATATGCGGAATTCCGAAAGATTAAACCTCCCTCCTATGATGGGGAGAAGGAGGAAGATGCTGAAGCCTGGTTGCTGAACATGATTAAGTATTTCTAGGTCTATGAATATGAAAGAAATCTGAAGGCCAGATTAGCTGTTTACCAGCTACAGGGTAAGGCTACCTTGTGGTGGGAGGAGACGAAAATGGTTCATGCCATTGATGAAAAGACAGTTACTTGGGAATATTTCTATGTTAAGTTTAAAAACCGCTATTTAAATGAACATTATTATGATGATAAAGAAAAATAATTTCATGAGCTTAGACTGGGATAGCTTATTATTGATGAATTTTTCACTAAGTTTACAAATCTGTTGAGATATGTTCCTTACATCCGTGAAGAGAAGGAAAAAGTGCAAAGGTTTCTGAACTGTTTTCCTGTAGTATACAAAGAGAAGATCGAGTTTGATAACCCAAAAACTATGGATGAGGAAATGAGGAAGGCTATATTATGCTATCAGTAGTTTAAGGGAAAGGCTGAGCATGGAAAAGGCTGGCTACACAAAGGTGAAATTAAAGGAAAGAAATAGAAACCAACTTACTTAAGGAATTTTGGTAGGGACCATCAGAGTAAAAAGTTTAATAAAACAAAAGAAAGCCAAACAGCTCAGTCTCAAATTGGTTCCAAACAACTAGATGAAGGAAATAAAAAGGAAGGCACAGTCAAAATGAGGGAACCTTTGAAATTATGGGGATGTGGAGAACCCCATCTTTTGAGGGACTGTCCACACCGAAACATTCAGATGATTATGAGAGATAGAGAAGCTACCACAGTAAATGACATAGCAAGAAACATACCCACCATCAGTGCAGCCTTGGAAAATCGACAAGCAGAACACCAAGCTACCATGGTTGAAATGGAGGGTAAGATTTCTGACTAATCTGTTACTATTTTGATTGATCTGGGTGCTTCTTTGAGTTACATTAGTCCAAAAATTGTAGAAAAATGTAATCTTAAAACCGAAAAATTTCAGCAGTCATGGTTGGTCTAGTTAGCCACTAGCACCAAGAGGAAAGTAACTCATAAGTTACCTCAAACAGCAATCAAATTAAATGATTTTTAAACAGAAGTGAATTTAAACATTCTGCCATTAGGTTCATATGACTTGCTAATAGGAATGGACTGGCTGGAAAAGAAGAAGGCCATGATGAATTGTTGGGATAAGACCCTGCATTGTGTAGATGAAGAGGGGAAACCTTTTATTCTCAAGGGAAAACCAAAACCTATCTCTGTAAGACAAATATCAGCACTGCAATTAAAATGGACAGCTAGGAAAGGATACCAAGTCTATGCAGTACATGTAGAAGACACAGAATAGAAAACTGAAGAAAATCTGCTGGATGCTTTGCCAGTAGTAAGAGAGTTTAAGGAAGTTTTTCCAGATGATATTCCTCATCTTCCTCCCAAAAGAGAGATTGAATTTTCAATCGATTTGGTGCCGGGAGCAACACCTGTTTCCCGAGCCCCTTATCGAATGAGTCCCCTTGAACTCATGGAACTCAAAATGCAATTGCAAGAATTGCTAGATAAGGGCTATATTCGACCGAGTGTGTCTCCTTGGGGAGCACTGGTTATTTTTGTGAAAAAGAAGGATGGAACCTTTCGGATGTGCATTGATTATCGTCAACTGAATAAGTTGACCATTAAAAATAGATACCCATTGCCCAGAATTGATGATCTTTTTGACCAAGTGAGAGGAGCTTCAGTATTTTCGAAGATTGACTTAAGGACTGGTTATCACCAGCTTAGAATTAAAGAAGAAGACATCAGCAAAACAGCCTTTCGAACCAGGTATGGTCACTATGAATTTGTAGTCCTACCTTTTGGTTTGACAAATGCCCCTACCACCTTTATGTGCTTAATGAGCAGTGTGTTAAATAAGTACTTGGAAAAATTCATACTTGTGTTCATAGATGATATTTTAGTTTACTCAAAAAGTGAGGAAGAAAACAAAGAGCACTTGAGCATAGTATTGCAAACTTTGAAAGAAAACCAGTTATATGCCAAATTCAGTAAGTGTGAATTCTATAAGGACAAGATCCAATACTTGGGTCATATTATTTCTGAACAAGGGTTGGCTATTGATCCTGAAAAGATAAAGGCTATTAAAGAATGGCCTGTGCCAATAGATGTTTCAGCAGTGAGATCATTCATGGGGATTGTAGGTTATTATCGCAGATTTGTGGAGAGATTTTCTACCATAGCATATCTCGTAACCTCGATACAAAGAAAGGGGGTCAAATTTGAGTGGAAGGAAAGGTGCCAAACCAATTTTGAACAATTAAAATTAAAACTCACTACAGCCCCTATATTGAAAATTGCAGATCCTGATAAAGAATTTGTTGTATGCACGGATGCCTGTGGAGAGGGGTTGGGAGGAGTCCTTTTGCAGGAAAATTCAGTTATTGCATATGAATCTAGGAAACTGAAGACAGATGAACAAAACTATAGTGCCTATGATTTGGAGTTAGTTGTTGTTATTCATGCCTTAAAGATGTGGCGACATTATCTCCTTGGGAAAAAAATTACATTGATGACTGATCATATTAGTCTCAAATATTTCTTTTCCCAAGCTGATTTGAATGCTAGACAAGCCAGATGGCTGTCTTTTCTGAGTGAATTTTATATGGACATAAAACATATCAGAGGAAAAAAAATAGAATTGCAAATGATTTGAGAAGAAATGCTTGCCAAAATATAAATAGTATTCGAAGTAGTGCTAATTTTGATTTAGAGGAACTAGTGAAAAAGGCAGCAGACCAAGATCCAAATTATGAAACACTACAGGTAAAAATATTAAAGAAGGAGGTGGCCGAATACACTCAAAACCAGAAAGGTTTGATCTGCCAAAAAAACAGATTATATGTCCCTAATATAGAGTCTTTGAAAAGACAGATCCTAGATGAATATCACAAACCGTCGTATGCAGAGCATCCTGGATATCAAAAAATTTTAATAGCTTTGAAAAAGAAGTTGTTTTGGCGAGGAATGAAAAGAGATGTAGCAGAATATTTAGCTAGATGCATGGAGTGTCAATCAGCTAAAGTTGAACATCAGCATCTTGTTGGTCTGTTAAACCCTTTGCCCATTGCAGAATGGAAATGGGATACCGTTTCTATGGATTTCATAACAGGATTACCCAAAATCAAGTATCAACATGATTCAGTGATGGTAGTAGTAGACACTTTAACCAAAGCTGCACACTTCATACCAGTGAAATCTACTTTCGGGATAGCCCAAGTAGCGGATGTGTTCCTGAAGGAGGTAGTAAGGTTCCATGGGGTCCCAAAGGTGATTGTTTCAGACAGAGATGCTAAGTTCACAACAGCCTTTTGGAAAGGTCTATTTGGAGTTATGGGCACTAAGTTGAATTTCAGTACTGCCTATCATCCTCAGACCAACGGTCAGACAGAGAGAAATAACCAGGTTTTGGAAGATATGCTGAGAATGTATGTGATGGATAGACCATCAAAATGGGAAGACTACTTGCATTTAGTTGAATTTGTCTATACTAACAGCTATCAATCCTCCATCAAAATGAGTCTGTTTGAGGCACTCTATGGAAGGAAATGTCATACTCCTTTGAGCTAGAGCCAGCCTGAGGATAAGAAAATGTTGGGACCAGATGCCTTACAAGAGATGGAAAGGATTGTTAAACAAATACAAAGAAACATCAAGACCGCACAAATCGCCAGAAAAACTATGCTGATAAGAAGAGGGTACATCGAGAATTTAAAGTGGGGGAACATGTGTATTTGCGTATTAAACCCAGAAATAGAACACTTTATGCTGGAAGTTGTGCAAAACTAGCTCCTAGATATTGTGGTCCTTTTGAAGTATTAGAAAGGGTGGGACCAATGGCTTACAAGCTGTCCTTACCAACCCATGTTAGTGTTCATGATGTGTTTCATGTTTCATTATTAAAAATATATGTACATGATGCTTCTCACATAGTTGATTCGAATGTGGTACAGGTGGAACCAGAAGGGGAGTTCCTTCTAGAACTGCTTCAAATATTTGAGCGGGAAGAAATTGAATTGAGGAATCAAACGGTAGCAAGAGTAAAGGTGCAGTGGAAGCACTTTACTGCTGAAGAAGCTACCTGGGAAAGGGAAGCTAAAATTATGGAAAAATATCCATTTTTGTTTGGAAAAAGAAAATGAACTCTAGTAGTTAGATACCAACACCGAGGATGTTGTTTACTTTCAGAGGGGGAATATGTATCACCCCTAGTTTATGTGTTTGATTTTCAAAAAAACTGGACATGTGAACTTTAATACTAAGGGGAGTGAACCCCAAAGAACAAGTATTTTGTGGATGTAATTAAATATTTAATTTGAGAAAATGAAGAAAACAATTCTGTGCAGATTGACCAAAATGAGAATTTTGAGATCACTTGCTAAATCCATGAGGATGGATAAATGCAAATACTTTCCCCAAAATCTTTCAAAAATCCTTGAAAGAATTTATTTCCAAATTAGATTTTGAGGAAAATCTAGTTTCCCCGATGATGTGGAGAGTAGTTGGGAAGAGGTAAAAAGCTGGGAAAAGTAGAAAGAAGCTTTAAAAGTCCCTAAATAGGGAAGCCTAGGCAAACAAGAAGAAAAACATCCTGATATTCTGGACACAGAATTAGAAACATGCTTTGGGGAGAAAAAGCTTAAACAGATCAGAGGTTGGTCTGTTCTGGAGGTGGTCTCAGCTCGGGGGTGAGTTCTAGAGATAGAGGGACTCTACGGTTGGGAGGACTGGTCAATTACCCAAGTGGTATGCTCACAGTAATTATGAAAAATTGAAATTTTAATCTTGATGTGACAGACTGTAGTTACATATGTATATTTTGTCTTCTGAATTATAGTAGTGTTCCATACATTTACAGAGTTAAGGAGGGATTTAACCCTCTCAGTTCTGCATGGTTGTAGGAGCTAGAAAAATCAGGAAAAATCATCCAAAAGCTCTAAACCAGCCTTTGGTTTAAATCTAGAGATTTATAGTACCTCATAATTCAAGATTTTGTAACTTTAATCTGCTTTTATTAACAATAGGATTAAAATAGTGAACACTAGAGATAATTGAATTATGTGGGTAGTAAGGAAATTATTAAATTTAATGAGTAAAGTACAGATCTGTAGACTTCCAAAATAGAAATACATGTCTATCTATAAGTTTCATGCTACAATAAGGATAGATTTGAAAGAACATAGATTTTAGTGCTTTATACAATTTCAGCTAATGAAGAGATCTAGCTAATTATGATTACCAAATCTGCAAACAACTATAGTATGAGAAACATAAACATATCGAATGTGTGACTAACATTCTTTGTATAGGAATGGCCCAAGTAGAATAATTATTCTAAAATAATATGTGAAATTCTACATAACGCATGCAACTGTAAAAGCTGTGAAAGATAACAGTTAAATTCTCCAGCATAATTATATTATGTGTAGAAGTGTAATCTAAACACTACATAGCCTGAAAGTGTTATGGAAACATATAGTTGTAGAAAATTTCATAAGTAACTATTACAATGGAACCCAAATAAGAAGTATAAAAAGAGTCCACTGTTGGACTCATAGAATCCACCTGAAATTATAGACTCTGTGTAAATGGGAATTCTCCTTCACTGAGAAATTATAACTAGACAACTTTTGAAACAAGGAGACTTATAGTCCAATTTGCTAATTATGTGAGAAAGGAGCGGAAAGTAAATTAAGATGAGCACATCTCTGACTGTCTTCAATTTAATTTAAGAAGACTATTTATGAATGGGAAAATAATTAACACAGATATTAATAATATATATATATATATATATATATATATATATATTACTGAGTTGTTCATGTTAACAGATATGAGGAATAGACATATCCTATACAGATATATATAAATATATATCAAATATTGTATCCATTTGTGGAAATAGGACATTATAGTTCTATCATAATGTTCCAGAAATTGATATACAGGAAATTTCATCGTCCGAATGAAAAATTATTAATAGTCACAGTCTCTGGCAGAGGTTAATATTACAATAAACACTTTTTATGACAATAAAAATGTTAAACTGTCTAAACAAATTTTGTAGAACAACGTAATGAGAACTGGCTTCTTTCTGACCAGCGTACGGTGAATACCGACCTGAAAATGCCAAGTGCATTAAAATTAGTGTCGAATGAAACCACACCTTTCATAGTTCACCGAGAAAGGAAGACAATGTTCAGAAATACCTGTAAGAGAAACAATCAAGAATAAGGATACGAGTTGAGAAATTGAAAATAAGAACTCTATTAAGAATGAAATGATAACTAAGAAATAATTGGTTACCTGACAAGGGAGAACCTCGTTCCTTCAAATGACCTGCAATAGAAGTAGAGGCATGACATCAAATATTCGAAGGGTAGGCGTTTCAATTGGGAATAAAGAAGCCACGGATTCTAAGAAAAAAAACATTTGAATTAAACACTTACCAAGGCTGGGATAATGCTCGAGAAGAGTAAAATCCACCTATCGCCATTCGAACGACGTCAGAAAAAACATCGAACGATGTTGAGGAGGGGGTAAACTTCTATTCAGGAACGATAGAGCATTAGTCCCACTCAGCGTTCATAGGAATACCTACGATGTAGCATAAGAGAGGTTGAAGTAAAAACCAATAGACATACTTGAACAGAAAAACAAGAAAAAAAATCTCTATCAAAGGTTTTCCCAACTGACCCATACGAAACTCGACTGTAAACGAGACTATGGGAAAGAATTTATCTTAAATTAAATCTCAGCTCTCGCTCGAAGCACAGAGCGTATTTCTATGGCAAGAAAAATCCTTATCAAGCTGTAAACATAGAGCGTGAGCTTCACATTTAAAACTAGAGCTATGCATGAATGTAATACCTGAACCATCATATGAAGAGTGCATGGATACGCTGAAGTCTAGGAGATTCTATGCTCAGTTCTCCAAGGTGCAGAGTCTCGCCACCGGGAGGCAAGTCGAACAAATGAAAGGAGAAAGAACTGACTCAATAAATAACACAGATAATTTATACGAATGTCCCAATCTAAGAATCAACGAAACCCTACCGATCATGAATGATATTCACCGTCCACATGGCCTGGAATCCATGGCGTACCCACGGATCGAGTTGGGAATTGGCATTTAATACACAGTAGATCAAAACGTAAATGTCGATCTATGAGATCTACGCCATAGTACCATCGATTTTATCATGTGTTCGGTGTATTAAGAACATATGTTGGCGTGGCATATCACAAACAACATATACACACATATAACCTCCAGTATGGACCTATGCAAAACCAATGAACTTGAAAATCAACAAAACGTCATGAATAAGATGACGGGGAGGATTGAACTAGTTAACGTGGCCAAACACCTTAGTCAACGATGCCAACAAGACACATCAAATGCAATGGAAATTAAATACACATATCTCCATATCACTTATATTAAGAGATGTGTACGTAAAGCATAAACGATTTCACAGTCATACTCACAATAAATTCCTATCCTTGACAGGAGGGTCAATAGGATTAGACCGTGAATGATTCTCAATTCCGCTATGAGGTAATAAGAATTGAAATATATCAAGACGCAAAAACCCATCAAATACCATAGTAATACATAAGAGAATGATATTTGAATAGAAACGTAGAGTTAATAAGTCTACAAAAGTGTGTATAATATTGTGAGAAAATTTTCATGTGTAAGGACCATATAAATGTCGAAGAGCATATGTATAATTTACAATATGCCTAGATAGACAGGCATGGGAGTAAATGCAACCCTACCATAGATATGGTAAAATATATATATGTAAATTTAATACAGATGGTGAAGAATAAGGGTAAATACCATCAGCCACAATCATTAGTGGAAGAAAACAGTAAACTATACTCCCAAGAGTAATAGGAGGAATAGTAACTCTACTCCATACCAGAACATACTTGACAAAATTCGGAAGTAGAATGGAACAGTTGTGGTCAATAGAAGCACTGAATTAAATTATAAATAGAAAAACAAAAAATGTTTAGGGTGGAAGGAAGAGACGTTACAACTGCTAAGTCAATCAAAATCCATCATTATCTATACAATAAATACAAGTAATTGATGTAGTATTTTTTACTCTAAGATGCATTCTTATGATAATGTTAGAACATATGTTGAAAATGTTAAAACATACCTGAATAAGCTCCTCTTCATTTCAAGAACAATTTATTGGAGTGGCATGAACTTGGAACAAGCCTCCCACGATCTGAAAGAGTAGGAACTAAGTCAACAATGACTCTTTTGTTGCTACGTTGGATCGATGGAGGTTTTATCCAAGATTAAATTATTGTAATAAATTATTCTCTACTAAACAGGGCCAACCACGTGAAGGTGGAAGCTCTTATGGTCCCTACCCCCCATCACATCACTCTCAATTCCCCAATACCCAATCTATATCTCATTTTTTACTTTCATGAGCATAAAAAAAAATTCAGTAACTAATAAAAAAACAATGCAACAAAAAGTACGCAAAGAAACATTGAAATTAGTGCTTGACATAAAAATAGTATGATAAATGATTTTTTTATATAATGCAAAAAACATTCCAAGTATGGTAACATTTGTCTTATAATAATACAATATTTTACAGTATAAAATTTTCTTTTTCTTCTTCCTATTTCTAAATCTCCTAATTACATCATCAATATCATCATGCTCTGCTCCTATTTCATGCCTTTCGACCTGCACTGCTCACCTAGTTGTGTAGTCACGATGTCTAGTGTCATCCAGTGACAGGGCATCGCCTACATAAATAGATAATATAAAATTTTAATTGTCAGTTTTTAAATATCATTCAACTAGTTCGGTAATATTAATAAAGAAAATTGCAATGACATTATTTACCTAGTGCACCAGTTGTCGCCATTGGGACTGTTTCCCTTTCTTCCTCTCTGTGGTAAGATCCTCAGGGGAAACATTCTCTGTCATTTAAACAAAAAACATTATAAGGACAACCATAAAGGTATAATTAAAAAAAATTGTAAGTGGAAATTAATTACCATCACAGCCCTCACTGATAGTAGCATTGTCAGCCTGGTCCCCACTACAATGATCAGGTTGCACGTGATGAACATCTACATGTGGCTCTACAACTGGGTTATTTGCCTCGTCGGTAGTGCTACTCCCCTGATTTAAAAAAAGTTGTTAGACATTAAATTTATGGACGAAAACAAACATATTGAAAGGTTAATGTTTTACCTTATCAGGCATTCTAGATCTTGGGACCTGCCCCAAGCTTCAGCGACATTCAACTACGGCTTGATAGCCAAATGGAAAGTGATATTTTTATCTTTCTCTATAGTTTCTATTCCGAAGTAATCACCCTACATTACATATTATTGTGTATTTTTAATGTTATTTGATAGGATTACAAAAATGTTGGAAGGCAATACAATTAATTATAAGATGTTTAGCTACTTACAATTCTTGCAGCTAATTTCAAGTAGCCACCCTGGCCTAGCTTGTGATGGCCCTTTTTTTCAATCCTGGCTTTGTTGCCTTCGAGGTGTCAGACAACCTATCATCAAAATATTGAAGTCAGATATGACGTAGCACACTTTTATTTTAGACATAGAGAAAATTAAAGCTATTGAAATAAAGTTGTAATTTACCTTGTGGGTCCAGTTGGCATTTTTCCTTCTTTATTTGCCCTTTTCTCTTTTCTGTCATGGATGAGTGCTCTCCACTCACTCTCTGGAACTATGAGAGGACGCTCGTATCTAGGGTTAAATTGCAATTGCATCCTAGAGGTGTCCCTAGTATATTTCAAATATTTTCCAGCTACTCGAGCCACCACTGTTCTGTCAAATGTGCCCACCCCAGAAAGGGCTTCTAGATAATCTAGAAGTTATTTTTTTAGGTTGGAATTCTAGGAATTCCACCTTGTGCATATGGTTGGGCCAAAAATTACCAACGCATCGATTTCCAAAAACCTGTAGAACTCATTTTTTTCTACACAGAAAAAAAAATATTATCATTAATTTAAAAATAAAAATCATGATAAAATATGTTTTAGATAGAGTACATGAAATAGTTAAAATATTAAAACTTACCTGGGAGTTTTACATGCTTTATAGGGGCGCCTTCATCGTTCACC
The DNA here is from genome assembly GCA_034641835.2 of Pinus albicaulis. NCBI lineage: Eukaryota > Viridiplantae > Streptophyta > Pinopsida > Pinales > Pinaceae > Pinus > Pinus albicaulis. Next base: position 1,017,150,537 of record CM076577.1, on the reverse strand, counting down.
AACAACATTCCATTAATGGTCCCCGTGGAGCTGACACGTGTAGCTCCAGGAAACACAATAATGTAGTTGGCCATATCAGCCTCATCACTGCCAACACATTCAGCGGTTGGCTGGGTGTCTACTTGGGCAGGGTGTGTTTCTTGGCTGGCACCTAAAGGAGTAGAAGGTGTACGAGAGGTTTGCTGGGAAATATCTTGCCCTTATGCCCCACTACCACCAACAACGGGTTCAATGAATGTCAGATAACGCTACATACAAAAGAATTTTTTTTTAGTTTAGTCAATATAAAAATTAAAAATCAAACTATCACAACTCATCTCATGCAGAACAAAAAAAATATCCTTTTAATTTTTTATTATTACTTGATATGTTTCTAGCTGGGTCATAAGTTTTTTTATCCTCTCTTCTATTTCAGACATTTTTGGTGCATCTATCAAAGTATCAAATTCTGACCTTGCTTTTTGTGCCTTTTTTCATAGCAAGAGAAATGCAGATAGGGAAGAAGAGAGCTCTTCCTCATAGAGGGAATCATCGGGCATACAATGGCCAGGTGTCTGCATATTTGAACAAAATTAATATTGTTTCAATTATGTAAATAGCTAAAATACCTGAAGATAGAGCAATGCTGGCACTTTACATGTTCTTCCGCTGGCCCCTTTCCATGATCATCCTGTCTCGGGGTTGTTCCTGTACTGCCCTGATCAATCTACCACATTGCAATAAAATTATAGATGTAAAAACTTGAAAACAATATCTAACTTGAAAACATAAAATGAAAACTGAAATAATTTCCAATAAGACACCAAAAGATGGAGTTAGAGTTTCAAATATGCCTTGCATTGAATTCAGTCCTGGAAACATTTCATTGCACATTAAGGCACCCAAACAAGAGACGAGTTGACAATGAGACTAAACTAGGTTATTTGTAGTGAAATTTTGAAATCTCAAAAGGTATATTAATTATTGAGACAAATCAGCTTCATAATTTTAGTATTATTGAGTCTGTTGTGTATAAATCACAAAAAGATTGAAACAAAACACTATAAAAGCAACAACATAATCACATTCTACTATAGTAGTGATATGATCTCTAAAGTAGACTTTCTACTAGTTTCATCAGTACCATACAAACAGTGGAAATGAACACAAGATACAACCATAGATGTGTAGTTATCTGCAAAACCATCCACCCGCCAACCTCCTCTAGTAATTTACACTAGAAACATATGTATGGGGTATTTTTATAAGGGGATCCTCAAAAACATCTGCTAGAGGTTTTTTTCCTTGTAGTGATTCTAGCCTATCACATCCAACCAATTTAAATTAATTGAAACTTTGAAATTCATAAAATATACTCTCCATTTTCACAACACAAGCATTTTGACAAAATCCTTTTCAAATTTGACATCTTGACCATGTCATGCAAAGACTTTCAATTTTTTTCATCTCAATAGGATGTGTTAGACCTTGAAGGTCATGGTCTAGGTGTTTTCTCTTGCATGATTAGCTATTTGCATGAATACAATGTGTTATGCATGAACCATAGGTGCGTTGAATATATAGTGTGTGGGCTAGATTTCCTTGGGCATGCAAAAGTGCCAAGGGGATTCACACAAAAATGTATCAAGCAAGTTATGCATGATTGGAAGGCTAAATTTTGGTGCAGGAAAGTTTAAATGGATTTTTGGATAGTGACTTAACATGGCATCATGATGGTAAATGGTCTCAAAGGTAAGCGTGTGACCAAGGAGTTATCATAGCATAAGATGACATGACATAGTTTGGTGCAATGTGTGTTGAGAAGAAACATGGATTAGCTTGATAAGTTAAGTGGGTAAAACAAGTTGACATGCATTTTATCTTGATAATTTAAGTGGGTGAAATGAATTAGCACATGGGTTGACAAGGCAAGTTATCTGGACCAGTGCATGATGGGAATGGGCAAGCTCATTTTATGTGGAACAATGTGATGGACCGAGGAGTGACATGATTGCATATAGGTACTTGTTGTGAGAGAAAAAATGAGAGACAAGGATGATGAAGACAAAAATTTAAGGCATAACACATGTACAAGATAATAAAAATGCAAGGCATAACACATGTACAAGATAATAAGTGTGAACTTGTGTAAAGTGAATTCAAGTAGAACAGTAGACCTTAGTGAAAGAAGTTTCAGCGGGCTTTGGCAAGATGAGATCATAGTTCAATTTGGGTTTAGTGCTATTGGACATATAATTCTTCATTTTTTTGTCATTTTAATCATTTCTAAATAATAGGAGAAATATGAATAGATAGGTCAACATGAAAGGTCAATTAACCTCTTGAAAGATGAAATCGAGAGTCATATTACCATATTAAATATGGATTCATGTTAATGGAATATGATCCAAGTTTGGAGTTACACCTTATATGACATGATATCAAATCTTTGCTGGTTCTAATAACTCCATTATTCTCGCTAAGACCTGCCTCTCTTCTTGTTTAACATTATTTTCCCATTAGACCTATCTTAATATGTTTTTTGTTCTCTTGTGTTGTAACTCCGTGTAGAGATAATTATTTGGTATATATTAATTACCTTTGCTCGGGGCTTCTTTAGTGTGCAATGATGCCGAAGGTTCACACAACATTTGAGCTTCAAGAAATAAATGAGATAGAGGTTTGAGCTTGATGTAGTAAAGAATCCTCTTGGAACACCTAGTGGATGTCAAGCTTTATATAAATTTTGATACATTAGAGCCACAACATAAAACACATGCAGATTGGGAAGGAGGAAAAACAAAGACCTTATATGAATAAAACTCTGTATATGACCCTATATTAATCAACCATCATTCTCATGTGCTTCATTTCAGATACAACTGGTCCCTTATATGACTATAGGTGATTAAAAATTTGTATTTAACTCTATATTTTGATGAATGATGTAGTTTTTTGGATCTTGGAAAACCCGTGCCTCTTATAATATGTTCTTGTAGAAAAATTGGGAAAACTCGTGCCTCTTAGAAATTTTGTTGCATGTGCTTAATATTGTTTGAAGGAAAATGGTAGGAAATGGTGATCAATTTTTCTTCTTGTAAAGACCAAATTATGATGATGGAAATCAACTGCCAAATTTTATGGAAAGCATGCTGGAGACTGAAGTTTGGGGAGTTCGTTATGTCTTACATTGAATTTTATTGAAAACAAAACTAAATCTACAGGCATGCCCTATTCAAGGAATTTAACGAGCAACCTAATTTATTGCTCTGTTTCAAATCCTGGGCATTCTAAATGGTAAAATCACTTTTCAAAATCTGGCAAAATTCTGTTTGGCCATACCATTTTTCCTGTTGATGGAGGAAGGGCCTTATTTCTATAGTTTCTTGCATGACACGCGGTTCTTTGTAGCAAGGGCTTTCATTCTGGAGTTTCAGCTTTCGTGACGGGTGGTTCTTTGCAGCAAGGGCCTGCTTTCTAGATTTTCTTGCGTGACAAACAGTTCTTTGTAGTAGGAGGCATATATCCAGTAGGGTTAGAGTTGATTAGAAAAGGAAATGAGCTGTATTATTGATCTACAAAGGCGTATATCTAGTAGGGTTTGAGTCGATTAGAAAAGGCAAGGAGTTGTACTACTGATTACATGCAGGGTAGCTATAGTGATTAATGCAAAATTTTGAAGGGCCTGCCATGATTAATCCGAAACCTTTGTAATTCATTTGAAATTTCTATTAGAACCATATTTTATGGTGGTAATGCTCCACCATATAAATAGGTATTAAAACCTTTCAAATGCCAACTTAGGTTTGATTTAAAAATGGCATATAATTTTAGTTTAGCTTGTACAATAGTAAGGTTATTATTTATTGGTTTGAAATAATAAACAACATGCAACAAACCCACATAATTAGTAAATTATTTAAAGACAATAATTCCTACATATTAAAATATAAAGTTATAACATACCAGCTCATACTCGAACATAACATCTGTATCAATATTCTTCTTCTGTATCTTCTTGATCTTCATCCAACTGATCGACATATATACCAACATTTGATTCAGAAATGGTGTTGAAATGATTGACCATGTCATCATCATCATCAATTATTTCATTTTCAATAATATCCTCATCGACATGATCATCAATAATTTTTTCCTCATCTCCTATGCCTAGTTCATCTTCTAATATATCTTCTTAGTCTGTCAATGCATCTTCCTGCTCATTTTCCACTGCATCATCTTCTTCTTGATCAATATCATCTTCTTCCTCTACAGTATAATCTACTAGCCTTCCTCTTGGATCATATCTAATAGCAAATGACCATTCGTTCTCACCTGGAACCTTTCAGTAAAAGACTTGTTCGGATTGGCTTTGAAAAACATAGCGATCTTTTCCTTCTTCAAACTATGATGTTTTAACCATTGGAAATCCATTGTCATGTTTAATAATTTTTCTATCATCATCACGTACATTCATTCGTAGCCTATACCATTTGACGTCAAACAAAACTATTTTTAAGGAATTAAATTCACACTCAACTATATCATCTAAAAACACATAATATCTATTTTCAGATTCTCGAAGATGTCTATCACTCCTGGAGGAAACATTAGTGACCTGGAATACTACAGTTATCCCACTATCATAAGTTTTCCTATTATCATCCAACTGTTTAACGTGAAACTTATGACCATTGCACCACATAGCCTTATGGTGTTTCAACTACAATATGTCAAACATGAAAAATATGGCTTTCTAATTAATAATTAATCATATAATTTACAAAGCACGAAAATTATCTGAAAAATCAAACTTGTTGTCACATTATAAATATAGTATAAAATAAGCAATGAATAAAATACGTGAATTAATTTCCTACCTTTCTGTATTTCAAACCATATGCCGAATTGATTTCCCTGTCCGTAACGTTTCCATCTCCACTACAATACGCTTCTCTAATCAATTCAAATAGTAGTTTCCATGATAACCTACCATCATTATGTGCTTTACATGTTTCAATCCATTCACTCATCCACTCAAGATTGTTTGTAATGTATAAAAGTAGTGCCTCATAATCTTGAGCACTTGAATAAGAAAACAATAATTCACCAATATTAATAAATATTACTTATAACCATGGTAAATTATATTAATTAATAAAAAATGAAATAATAAGACCTAAATGAATATAATGATCATATACATGATGTAAAAAAATGAAACATTATATGTATTATACATAATAAATCTCTTACCTCTCACTTTATTCATTCTACTTTTTCCCAACAGGTGCTCCACTTCAAATTTTTTGATGGAGTTCACATCCCAAATGCAATCCACCGCCTTCGTAGTTGGCACAGCTAATATAGGAAGATAATTACTAATATACACCATGGATTGATATACCACATATCCCTCGACCATAGAACCCTCAGGTCATGCTCTTTGTCTAACCAAAGCCTTCAAGGATTTCAGGTGCCTCTCGACCATCGAAATTGACCTTGTGTGTATTAGTTCACACATTTCAGTCTCTTCAACTTGGTGTATCAAGTAGTGTTATTGTGCATTGAAAAATGTTGGAGGTAGATAATTTTGCATTTCACACATTAGCCGAGGAATTTCTCTCTTCCAATACTTTATTTCATCTTGATGGATTTCTTTCAATGAAAACCATCTGCAAATCATTACGCAAGGTTATTTCAATGAAACATAATATATATTTCATTACAAGTAAATTAATACATCATTTAATTAAGTACGAAAAGAAATTGTAGCAATTAGATTTTGCGTATAAATCAAAACTACTTACCTCATGTATTTACTAAGACCATATATAACTTGTTTGACATTGTTGTTGAAGTCGTTTGGGAGAGATACAGGTAGAATATACTATAACAATAAAAAATGAATCGTTATTGGTTTCCAAATTAAATAGAAAAAGGAAAATTTAAAATATGCATTCAAGCAATAACATACAAAAACGTATACCAAAAAAATTACCTTAACAAAGGTATGCCAATCATGTGTTTTCACCCCACTGAAGTCACCTTTCTTCGTTAAGATATTATTTATGTTTGAAGCAAAACTTTTTGGAAATTTAATTCTTCTAACGACCTCTTTTACATCATTGCTTTGTTGTTTTGTTAATAACCATGGAATATTATTATAATTTCGACCTCCATTGTTATTTGATCCGTCGATCACACTTTTCATTGCATGATTTGATTTCTCAATGTCAACACAAATTTTGTCAATTTTATCTCTATCATGTGCACCATCTATGGTCCGCCATAACATTTCTGTCACATTCTTCCCGACATGCATTGTATCAAAAAAATGAGTTATTTTTAGGTCCTCATAGTAGGGAAACCTCGCGAATTGAGAAGGATAACATTTCATTCCAGGTGGAACTACAATATTAGTACCTTCACGGTGACGATGACCTTGATATCAAAGAATAAAATAAATCAGAACAATATTAATTATAAAATACAATAAAATAAATTCATTAGTTAAAACAAAAATTCCAAACATTACATAAACAAATTATATATATATATATATATATATATATATATATATATATACATATACACACACACACACACACACATTATGTACCAGCTGTTCTGTTATATTCCAACATCCACAACTGAGGTGTCATTATTCGTGGTTTTAATCTAGTTTCTTATTTATCATTGAAAATATGTTTTTCAGTAGTACGATACTTATGGTTCCTAGGGAGGAAGTGCCTAAACTCATCAAACACCATCTTTTTTAAGTCTGCTGAATGACGATACTTCATCTTAGGGCCACAAACTAGACATGCAAATCTACCCTTTGTTTGAAGACCTGCAATAGATGGATCAATAACAATTAATATACTATGAGATCATTTTTAAAACATGAAATATGGTATATCTAATTTAGATAATTATGTATTATATTAAAGTGCAATGAAATATTACATACCACAAACATGTGTTAGTCTTGGGGCATCATGAATTTTCCATACAAGCATTCCACGACATTGAAATCTCTTCTGCTTGATTGGTTTAGTGATGTCATACATAGTGATGCCATGCCATAACTGTATTAGATCATCGATAAGAGGCTCAATATATACATTCATATCTTTGACCTGGTACTTACCTAATTGTTCAAAATTATGGTACATAATAATTACTACCATGATATATGTATATATAAGTAAGTAAAAAAATAAAATATATATTTATGCAAACAACAAGAGAAATGAAAATGTTACATTCAAAAAAATAATGTATCAAATACCTGGAATAATCATAGTCAACATTATGTGCTCCCTCTTTATTGACATCCAAGGAGGAATGTTATTGTTGATAACGAAAATAGGCCACACTGAGTAATTAGATCTAAGCTCTCCGAATGGATTAACACCATCAATTGCCAATGAAAGCTTGACATTACGAGGTTCATTTTTAAAATCTACATATTTTTCCTCAATTTCTCTAAATGCAGAACCATCTGCAGGCATTCGAAGAACACCATCTCCACTTCTATTCTTTGAATGGTAATCCATAAACTGTGCTATGCTGTTACACCTGAACATTCGCTGCAAACGTGGAATTATGGGAATATGACGAAGAACCTTTTGAGACACCTTTTTGGTTAGTTGATCTGTTCGATATCTACTGGTACCACATTTCGGACATTCTGTTTTCAACGCATGTTCTCCATAATATATAATATGATCTTTAGGACATGCATCTATAGTGTTATATTCCATTCCAAAGTGTTTCATAATAGCACGTAGATCTTGATATGTTCGAGGTAAAGTATTTGGCGATGGTAAAAAATATTCACCCAACAATCTATAGCATAAACAAAAACTAGTTAATGTAAAGATTATTAATCATATATATATATATATATATATATATATATATATAAGTATTGAATTATTATTTTACACATTTATTACAACTAAAAAAAGGGAAAATAATCAACATTTATTGCATACCTTAGAATTTGTGTCATACATGTGTTCGAAAAATTATTCATAACCTTTAAGTTCACCAGCAACAATGTAGCAGAGAGAAGAGTTGCATTTGAGTGTTCAAAAAGTCATTCACTTGACCTTTTAATCAGAGTTATATCAAAAATATTGTCACTATCTCCACCATCATCATCTGACTCACCATACAAGTCTTGGAGCATTTGATTTTTCCCATCATTAATGTGAACTGTCTCATTATTGTCATCATGATCTACCTCCATGGGATCATTAAAATTACCTTCATCATTCGCTTCATGTTTTTTCACCTTGTACAACATCATTTCCAATACTAATATTTGCTGCAATATTCTCTTGTACTGGTGCAACATCATCTAATCTACTACTATTTAGCTGTGGAAGCTGGTTAATCATATGCAAAAAGTTGGGGGGAAACTTTGCCTTTATGAAAATTACAAACACTAATCATTAAACATTAGTGCGCATATAAAAAATATTAAAATAATATAAAACTTTATGATATAATCAAAATGAAGATAGATAATTAATTACCACGGGACGATAGTCATTTGATCCACCATCAATGTGCCCATATTTCCTACAATGAATTGTTGTTGTTGCTATTAAAACTCTAACATTATTTCTCATACAACATTTTTTGCAAGGGAAATAAACTCTACCATCACCCCTTTCACCCTTTTGAATTTTGTTTCCACCTCTAATGTTTTCTTCCATTGATGAAAATTATCCTATAAAGAAAATAATAATTATATTTAGCAATTATCTCTATCAATGGTGTAGAAAACCCAAGATGTGTTGAACTCAATGGGAGCTCAATAAGAAAAAAGAAAATAAAAGTGGGCTTTTTACAAATTGTGGGCTTTTTACAAAATTGTGGGGCTTTTACAAATTGTAGGTTTTTTACAAAATTGTGGGCTTTTTACAAATTGTGGGCTTTTTACTCCCAATAAAAAAGTGTATATCAGTTTTATATTTAATATAAATTTTTTTATATTTTTAATAAAATTGTGGGCTTTTTACTCCGTCGAGTGCCTGGCTCAGCACCTTAGCTAATCACCACAGGATCGAGGCACTGAACCACAAGCTATACCACAACCAAATCCAAGTCATGAGGGGAGGGGCTGAGCGCATGCGCTGAGTCCCAATTGATTGTATGAGTGTGCATAGCCTTGGGCTCGTAATCAAAACATGTAAAAACTCAACTCATACATAAACAATAATATTTCTTATATGCCCGGTGAATGTGGGATTATCCCACCGGACACCCTTGCCACCAACCGTTGCATGAGCAACACTCTGCCACCAACCGTCGCAAAAGCGACACATTTCCACCAATCGTCGCAACAACCACACTTTTCCACCAACCGTCGCAAGAGCCACACATTGCGTCACCGTCGCAAGAGCGACCGTTTGCCACCAATTGTCGCAAGAGCGACACTTTGCCACCAACCGTCGCAATAGCGACGTATTCTTCTAAACATCGCAATAGTGACACCTTCCTCTAAACATCATAATAGCAACACCTTGTCTCTGTAACATCGCAATAATGACATACTTCAGAAATCTGTTGCAATTACGATGCTATTTTGCAAACGTCACAAGACCGACACTTGCCTCTAAGTGTCGACATTGAGACACTTGTCTCTAAACGTCGGTATAGTGGCGGTTTCAGGAAAAATTTGAAAAAGTTGAAAAAATTTGCGGAAATTTCCGACATTTGGTCAAAAGTGTCGGAACCAAGTGTCGTAATTTCAGCCAAATCTACTAGTGTTATAATGGATCATGATTGTTTAATGCTAATTTTTACATGTATATATGTGTGTATGTATGTCGTTGGCCGAGAGGATCATGATTGTTTTATGCTAATGACTATATATGTGCGTGTGTGTGTGTGTGTGTGTGTGTATGTATCTATGTATCTATGTCACTGTATGATAGGGTTTTCAAGGATCATTCTTTTGGAGGAATTATTTCCTATGCAGGCGAATGGCATGAAGAGGTTCTTGGTCTTATGGGGAATCAAGTGGGAATAGTAACTCTAAAAAATATATGAAGTTAGTATTACGTGGACATGAATTTCTATTGTATTCTTGTACTATGGCTATGTTTATGCTATGGATAGGTAATGTTGAGGGTTACATCAAAAAAGTGAAAGTAGTGTGATCTGCAACATGATAGGATAAGCATGGATAGTGGAAATACACTAGAAGAAATATTTCTTTGTGGAGTTAGTGTGTGGTCTATGGATGTGTAATACTACTATTGTGTATATGTTGTGCATGTTTTATATTGAGTGATTGTACCTATGGTGATCAGTACATGTAACATACGTAGTATGGTGTACCTATGATGTTGTATGGTTGTTCTATATATGGTGTTGTGTGCATATTGCATATGAAGTGTTAGGTATAGCTAGTGATATTACATGCTAGATATGCAGTGTTTTGTACATATCATACTATTCACATGTTGTATATGCAGTGTTATATGAATATGGTGTTGTGTGCATGTGGGATATATGGTGTTGTATACGTATGGTGCTATGTACATAATATGGTTTTTTGTGCATGATTGTACATGTAGTGTTCTGTACATATTGTACATGTGATGTTGTGTTCAGGTAGTGTCATGTAAATGTCGTGCATGTGCCACTGTGTACATGGGGTGTCAAGTACATGTCATACATTTGGTGTTATGTATGTATGGTATTGTGTACACATGGTACATGTGGTAAGATGTACATTTGGCATTGTGTAAACATTGTGCATGTGGTGTCGTGCATATATGATGATGTGCACATGTTGTGCAGGTAGTGTTGTGTACGTGTTGTGCATATGGTACTGGTATACATGTGATATTGTGTACATGATGTACATATTGTGTTGTGGGCATGTTGTATTATGTATGTGCATCATTTAGTCGTGGTATCGTGACAAATGCATTCGTTGTGTTGTACTTTATCTACATATATGTATGTATTATGTTGTATTGTACACTGGGTTTAGGTATGTGTGTTGTACACTGGGTGCAGGTGCAGGTATTGTGTTGTTTCAAACACCAGATGCAGGTGTATGTGTTATGTTGAACGGCTCAATGTAGGTGTATGCGTTGTTTGCTGGTGTAGGCATATGTTTTTTGTTGTGTTGTATGACAGTGTAGGCGTATGTATTGGGTCGTGTTGTAAATCGGGTGTTGGAGTATGTATTGTGTTACGTTCTACACTAGGTGCATGTGTGTGTATTTTGTTCTACATTGGGTGCAGATGTAATTTTTCTATTGTACACCAGGAGTAGGTGTATGTGTTTTATGCCACGATATGTGTATGTATTGTGTGGTGTTGTATGCCATGCATAGATGTATGTGTTGTGATGTATATTCTGTGTATGTGTATGTGATTGAATAGAAGAAAACGAATTGAGTGCTCATCGACTGTGGCAACCAATTCGGTATGGGTAAAAAATAAGAAAGCAAGAAGCAAGGACAGATGAAGGACAACTATCAATATTTTATTTTAGTTTTATGATGCATGTGATCTGTGATTATATATATGAGTTATGATTATGGTTTATGATGATTGCATGTGATTCATGATTTTTACCTATGAGGGTTGTGTTTTGAGATAACCAGATGTGATATGTTTGTACATGATGATTTGATCAAACAACTAGTTTTACTTGTGTTATAGGAAGTAAAAATAATTTCAAGTGTACCATATTGATGGGCTACCAATGAGGTATGATTTGAAGTTATTTAAATTTATTTTGAATCTAATTGAAATTATGTGTTTGGTATAGGAAAGCATGGAAATTCCTATTTGAATGGTTGAAATTGATTGCAAGCATTAACAAAAACACAATGATTTCCATGAGAATTCTATGACCAATATGATGGTTTTGAGGCATGTATATGGATTTGTTTTTGTATCTTCTGATGGGATGGATCGCCTCGGATAGGGGATGTTAGGGAATTAGAAGGTGAGTGATTCCACAGAAGGAGATTACTAGATTTCTGAGGGACTTTATAGCAGAGAAGGGAAGGCCATAGATGGAATTGTTTTGGTCATTAGCATTTCTAGATGGAATCAGATGCATATTGGGAGTGTGTCGTAGAAAAATGAATAGATAAATTTTCAATGAGGGTAAAATAGCGCACAATTCTATTTTTTGACATTGGATGCAGCTTTGAATTTGATAGTAGATTTTGGACATCCTAAGCAGGAGGTGAATCGTGGTATTAGCTTGAGGGTGGAGGTGTGAGCCTCTGGATTCCCTTTTTTATTGATACAGGCATCGTATCCTTTTATTTGTTGGCTGGGGAAATGTGTATATATGTATATATGTACGTTATTATAAGCTTTATATCGAGCTGGTTTATAAAGCTCCACATATACTATGGTTATTTTCTAGTTGAAGAAAATGTGCATGAAAATATGTGGTTCTTATTATAAATAATGTAATGAGCTATGTTATAAAGCTCCAGTAAACGGTATGATTGTCATGTTTTTAGTGCAATTTCATTGTAAATACTACAATGAGTTGTGTTATAAAGCTTCATAGGCAATATGTTTTTTTTGAGAAGTTTAATGGTTTATAGGTGTCATTACACATCGAGATGGTGTTGGGTTCTGTAATAGCCCTCGTAAAAATTCAAGTAAATATATATAAGTCCATGGTTGATGGGACATGTATTTCAATATGCATGGTGGGAAAAACATCCTAGTGGGTGTTCATTTCAGTTGTTATGGCTAAAAGAAATTGGTAAAGGAAATGAAAAAATATTTGGAAAGGCACGAGGCATTAATTGGAATTTTATTTATGAAGATAATGGAAATTAGGAGAAAAGGGAGGTGAAATGTCACAGGTCGCATGTGAGGAGTAAATTGGAGGAAAATAATCAAAAATGAAGAAAATAGAGGCCTCATTGATAAAAATTCTTATAAGGATCAATTTGTAACATTTTTTGAGTTGAGTTTTGGAGCTCCCTCATTATTGTCTCCCTCTCTTGCTCTCACTCTTGGACACTTAGATTTTCTAGGAGCATTTTGGCATTGGACCAAGAAGGGAAAGAAAACATGAAAGGGGAGGAAGCAAGCAAGGAGGAGTAGCAATCAAGAAACTATAACAGGATCCTTAACAAACATCAAATCTCTTTTTTATTTTCCTTCCTAGATCTACCATTCATAACGTTCCATGTGGTTATTTTCTCTCATGGCATGGGTTTTTCCACATGTGACCTTTCCATTTCCATATATATTTGATGAGATGTGTTTCTCATACTTAGGTTGATCTGCATTGCGGAATGGATTCAATTTTGAGTGGGATGGCTCTCCGAAATGGAAAAAAAATGGCCTAGTGGACCCTGAACTAGAATGTGGATCACGGTAAAGCCACTGGCCTAGAAATAGCTAAACCAGACTATCAGTTGTGGTAAAGCCAAATTCTGTGCCTTAGTGTGCCTAGGAATCCTCGTCGGTGAATGGTGGGATATGCAGTAAATCAAAGAGGTGGATTTCTCTCTGTTGGTCATAGTATTCCCAAGGTTTGATGTATGGTAAAGCCTAGAGAATGGACCTCGGTGTAGGGCCTAGTGATCCTTGGATCAGAATGTGAAATACCCTAAATTGTTAGAGACTAGGAGGCACTCAAATTCCTCATGGTATAGGCGGAGAAATCCGGTAGAATTCATGTTTGTTTGGTTCTGTTGGTTGGTTATAAGTCCCACATTCATGATTGTAATATGGCACGAGGGTGATTTGAAGAAGAGAGATTTGGATCAACCAATCTATGGTCAGGTGGAACATTTAATTCTTGTCTCCAGTTAGCTTTCAGATTCATTAATGAAGAGATCATTCCTTTGGTATTTGATATAAAAATGCATTGGTTTCTATGTGGATTCTATTATTGTTGTATCCATGGTATCTATGTTGTTATTACACTGGTTATAAGCATGTATTTTATCAGTGATGATGTATTTCTCTATCCATGTTTTCAATTGTAGATGAATGCACAATGTATCTATTTCCAAAAAGACTATATTGTAGCTAATTATGTAAAGGAGCAATGCTTCTTAGCGATTCTCGGGTAAGTATGAGAACCCCATGCTTAGATCTTTTGTTTTCACTTGTAGTTTTAATGTTTGTGACATGTTTGAAAAAATGCTTGTCATGGCTAGGAGGGTTCGGAATGTGTTCTTATTTATGCGATTTATTTTTTATCATTTTCCTATTTTTATTTATCACCTCTTGACATTACATGAAGTTACAGGAAGAGAATTGGGTTCTCAGCTTGAGAAGGTGGCTCAAATCTCAGGGACGTTGGCCAAAAATTGAGTATTTAGGGCCCTAGGTGCTGGAATGTAGTGTGATGTCTATGAATATAGACTCCTGGATGCATGAATGAAATCATGTGCCTATGAATATGACTCAAACATGTTAAAATGTCAGTTTGACAGAAGGGTAAGAGACCTAAAAGGTTGGGTTACCTCCTGGGGTGTTGTTGTTTTTCTACAAAGTCTGTATGTTGGGTTTCCATCTATTCCACTACCTTAAGGACACCTAGGAGGTTGAATCTCATTATAGTAGCCTCTCATGACATTTTTACCCCGGTTGGCTCGTTACTTGGATGAATGTGGGAAGAGGGTGTTACAACATAAGTAATCCACGTCTATACACAATGCCATGCTCATGACTTATATCATTTTTCAATCCTTCATATGATATGATGCATGAACCCCTTCCTCATAATCGTGACCTTAGAAATACTCATGATTTTTTCAATATTAAGCCACTCCTGATCCCTCTCATGAGGTGACACTTGGATTTCATGTCATGTGGGCCATCTCTCTATGTGTCAATATGAAAACAACAGTTCTAATCCATCCATGTGACGGGGTCACAATGGATGATTTTGATGATTAAGGTAATCAATAATGGCTCATTTCAAAAACTAGTTAGATTGAATGCCCTCTCAAAATTGTCATTTGGAATTGTGTTCATCTACATACAAACCAAAATTTATGTGTGACCATCTAGTATTTCAGTTCTATGTATTGTACTAGTCTTTGTAGACCAATATTTCCAAGGAAATACTATGATTTCATCTTTGCATATTATTTTTTTCTAAGTAATTGATAGTATTTTTTTGGTTTTCAAAGAAATTTTTCTCTTCAACTCTCCCCGTGGTAGCATATTACATTGTAAGCACCAAGTAACTAATTGTGTACAATTTGCTTCTTTTCATGATGTTAATGATGGTTTATAAACGAAAACTTAAACTCTTTTCTATTTCATCTTCAGTAGTGTGAAATAAATAGAAACATGAATAACAACTTCTTTATTTTCATTTATAGGTACTTTCAAGGGCCTATAAAAATTATTTTGTTATAATGAAATTTGTTCAGGGTTGTAGAGCCTCATTAGTTTTTCAAAGAGGGAACTTTGAAACAACTCCCCTTGAAAATAGTTCTTTTGACACATTTATCTCATGATCCAAGGAAAGATAGAAGTTATTTTAATGTCGCAATAACTTCGAAAAATTTAAACACATGACAAGATGTATTTCCCCTCTCATGTCCCTTCTGACCTATGGTATACATAATTTAAATATTTACATTAGACTTTAATGGTTAAGATAATTCTTCCTCCATATATCTATCTTAGGGTTAAAGTGAAAAAAATATAAGTGTTTCCTTTCTTTAAATCTCATTGAGAAGACTTCGATTAAGGATATTGTTTGTTGTGGAAACCTAACAAAGTATCAATTATCTTGTGATGAATGCATAGGTATTAAACAAACATTGAACCATACTTTACTACTACTCTCTTTTCCTATTTCCTCAATACTAGGGCTTTGGTTTTTTAGGACATTGCTTGTTGTCGAAACCTAACATACTATCAATTAGCTTGTGATAAATGCATATGTATAAAACAAACATCGAACCATACTTTACTACTACTCTCTTTTCCTCGATACCAGGGTTTTGGTTTTTCAGTTCATTCCTCAGTATCACGGTATATTTTCTTTTTATTGTTAATGTTTTTTCTCATGACAGTACATGAGGGTTTCTCTTATTTGAATACTTTGAGAAATTTTTTTTAAATGGAATACATAATAATAAGGATTTTTGCAGTTGAGACCTCATATTTTTTAATGAAAATACGTATTGAGGAAGAAACCATTGTCCGTATGGTATAAAGGCTGGTTATGGTGGCAAGAACTTTCTAATAAGTATCAAACTAAAAAAATTTCTATATCTCTTTTCAATTTTTTTTTAATATTTAGATTTTTTTATTCTTGATATCATATTTTAGAGGAAAGGAATTTGATTTTGTGAAATAATTTTTTCCTCTCATATATTGTACCCTTGAATGAATTATTAGGTTCTCAACTTGTATGATTTTCACATGTTATTATTAAAAGCCACAACTACCTCAAGACTTTTTAGGTAAATTTAAATTTTTAATATAATTTTATATTTAATAAGGTTGATATAATAGGTACTACAAATTCTTTTTTAAATAAAATATAAAGCACATTTTCAGTAAAATATTTAGCATCTATGTTATTATTGAATGTAAAATTAATTATCACTTTTATCTATCGAAAACCATGTTAATATGAAATTATCTATTGATTATTCTTAAGAGAAGGTTTTCACTCCTACAAGATGCCTTTAGATCTTGGACTCTTAATCTATTTCCTTAAGTTATAGGAAAATAAGCTCTGACCCAAAAAAAAAAACTACCCTTAAAATAATTGTTTAAACTTTCACTCCTACAAAATACCTCTGAACCTTGAACTGTTAATCTATTTTTTTAAATGAAAAAGAAAATAAAAAAAAATGAAAAAAAGGAGACCATTAGAGGAACGACCAATATAGGTAGTGAAGAGAATGGATCCAAAAATTGTTGACCTTCCATCCGTCATCCCTGTTCAATGTGCGGGACCTCTTCTCAATCTCAATCGCCTCCCTAAATTTACGATGATGGAAATGGTCAACCCTAGCAATGACTCTAGCGTCTTCCATACATATGTGATGCTTCGTCTTCTCTGCATGCTTAGCTAGAGTAGAGGACTTGGTCCTACCATGCCTAATATCCATAGAATGCTCTTGGATCCTTTTATTAATCAACCAACCAGTTTCACCAATGTAGGGAATCCCACAATAGCATGGGATCAAATAAACACCTTTCATGATTTTTGGGTCGAATGGATCTTTTACCAATTTAAGGGAACTTCGTATGGTGTTTAAAGGTTTAGAAGAGGAAGAGATCTTATGCTTTCTTAAAATCCAAGCGATCTTGTCAGTGGTACCTTGAATAAAAGGCAGATGAACCCTACCAACAACATCATCCTTTAACTTTTTCTGATTAGGACCTTTGCTAGCATTCATGAAAGCCATCAAACTCTAATTTTTGTTATAACCATTTTCCCTGAAGACCTTAAGGATATGGGAATTTTCTTCATCCAAATGATCATTAACAGATATTCTAAGGGCTCTCGTGGCTAAGTTGTTTAGAACTCCAAGTTTCTGAGCAGGAAAATGATGAGAGCCAGAATGCAGATATTGCTCTTTGTGCGTCATCTTCCGAAAAACACAGTGCGAGAAAGAGCAATTATTATTTCTAGAGATAAGAAAATCAAGGAAAGGAAGGCTCCCATCATTCTCTGTTTCCATCGTAAACTTGATGGAGTCAGATTGATTATTCAACTGTTGATGAAAAGCATCTAACTCTTGACACCCATGAGACCAGTTTATGAAGGTGTCATCCACAAACCGCTTCCAAACCTTGGGTTTGAAAGGAGCAGATGCCAAATCTCTACATTTAAAATCTTCCATAAAAAGGTTGGCGACCACCGGAGAGAGGAGGGAACCCATGGCAACACCACAGGTTTGCTCATAAAATTCTCCTTCAAAACTAAAAAAGGTAGAGGTGAGGCAAATCTACACCAACTTAGTAGTATCAGGATCAGTGATACATCTGACTACCTCTACTGCCTCCATGATAGGGATATTCGTATAGAGAGAAACAACATAGAAACTAACCAAAGATTCATTAGGTTCGCAAACCCAGCCTTCTGACTCCTAGACAAAAGAAGCAAAATCTTTCACAAAAGAATCTGTCTGACCAACCAGAGGCTTTAGCTTGTGGGCCAAATACTTAGCTAGGAGATAAGTGGGCCCACCAATAGTATTAACAATGGGTCTAAGAGGAACACCCTCTTTATGAATCTTAGGGAGCCCATAAATCCTAGGGGTGTTAGGATTGCTTTCAATGAACTTCAAGCTCATGGAACCCACAATGCAACTAGATTTGATAGCATTGGCCACCATCTTAGAGAATTTATTAATATGGTTTTTAGAGAGCTTCTTATAACTCCCACTATTACAAATATGGTCAAGCATCTTTGCTTTATAATCCTCTTTATTCAATATTACAACAACGCCACCATTATGAGCCTTGAGGACCGCAATATCAGGGTTTTGATTGAGGGACTTAAGAGCCAAAAATTCTGATTTGCTAATATTGCTCCTTGAAGGTTTGGCTTTCCTAAGAGCCACAACACAATCTTGCCTAATGACATCTTGCAAGCTTTCGGTTAAATATTTAATGCCATATTCTGTGCTACACATAATGTCATCTTGAGGAATCTTCCTAGGAGCAAGAGTGAAATTAAGAACTTTACCTAATAAAGAAATAATAGAAGAATCAAAAGAAAAATTAGAAAGATTGATAGCTCTTTTATTATTATTATTATTATTATTATTATTATTGTTAATATTATTAATGTTACTATTATTACTATTACTATTGTTATTATTAATATTATTAATATCATTGTAATCACTAAGGTTGTTCATATTATTATACTTACTATTATTATTATTATAATTACTATTACTATTACTATTATTAATATTATTATTATGGTTAATATCATCGTTATTACTAAAATTAATAATATTATTATTAACATTGCTATTGTTACTAACGCTAATACTACTATTACTTCTAATGTCAATATTCGAACTATTAATATTATTAAACTTACTTACGCTATTAATATTACTATCAACCTTATTTCTCTTATTACTATTAAAATTATCAAACATATCTACGTTATTAATATTACTATCTACCTTATTACTCTTAATACTAATATTACTACTACTGTCAATATTAGAATTATAAATGTTACCAAGACTGCTCCCGCAATCGATAATAAGAGAAGACGACGACGGAGATGAGAAAATTGCTAACCCGCCAGCAACAAAACCCTTGGTCTCAGAGGAACCACACACAGCTAGACTCGAAGATCTACCCGTTCATTCCGCGACTAGGGCCGAGGATGGTTTAATGTAGGCCGAAGTTTCCAGTTGTACAGGATAGCTTCTGAAAACGTTAAGCGGGGAGGGGGGAAATTGGACTGAAATATTCAACATGATCAAAGACTCCGACATCTGAATCAGCACAGACATCAAGAGCATCTGGACGTTGCATAGGTTGGCTGCAAACGGACTCATCGATCCTCCATGCAGGCTGCTTCACAGTCAAACGAGAAACATCGAAAATAGAGCTAACGGCTCCTCCCTCATGCCACTGAATGATCTCCACACCAGAACCAATATTGCAAAGCCCACCATCAAGCTTATCATCGACAACCAAATTTATCCTGGATTCCATGGCATCATTACCCGACAATTGGATCCGCTTACCCAAAGCCGGACGAAAATGAGAGGAAACGCTCGTATCATTCGACTGACAGTGGGAGTCAATAAACCCATGTAGAGCAGAGACTTGTTCATTGCTAATCCTACTACGAGAACCGCTAGCAGGATGGGCTTCCACTTTTTCCCAATCCGAGCTTTGAAAGGACTGCTCAAACTTCTTAACACGTTTCGTTTTTGCCGCTTCCTCTAGACGCTCGGCTTTTAAGGCTGAAACAACATCGATCATCATCCAAAGGGAACCTGCAACAAAGAAAGATAATTTGAGGTGGAGAGAAAGTAGACTTCTGGAAAGAAGATCAAGATCTCTTCTCAATCCATGAATTTCATACCGAAGAAGAGCCAAGCGGGCTCTTTCAAAAATGAGAAGATTCTTGTAGGAATTAAGATGATGCTTAATCCTAGCAAAAGAAGGAATGACACATGCATCTCTGCAATGCTTTAAAAATGAAAGATTAGCTAATCTCTTAGAAACCTTGAGTTGCGTACGTTCGAAAAATCGAACCTTATTATCAATAACCCTTCCGTGTACGGATAAAATTTGAGAGTGCAAGCTTCTGTGATCCATAACATTTTAAATTCTAAATCTTCCGGGAAATCACATGAGAAACGCTTTAAAGAGGATTATAAAGCAAAGATGCTTGACCATATTTGTAATAGTGGGAGTTATAAGAAGCTCTCTAAAACCCCTATTAATAAATTTTCTAAGATTGTGACCAATGCTATCAAATCTAGTTTCACTGTGGGTTCCATGAGCTTGAAGCTCATTGAAAGAAATCCTATCACCCCTAAGATTTATGGGCTCCCTAAGATTCATAAAGAGGGTGTTCCTCTTAGACCCATTGTTAATACTATTGGTGGGCCCACTTATCTCCTAGCTAAGTATTTGGCCTGCAAGCTGAAGCCTCTGGTTGGTGAGTCAGATTCTTTCGTTAAAGATTCTGCTTCTTTTGTCCAGGAGTTAAAAGGTTGGGTTTGTGAACCTAATGAATCTTTGGTTAGTTTCTATGTTGTTTCTCTGTATACGAATATCCCTATCATGGAGGCCATAGAAGTAGTTAGACATATCATTGATCCAGATACTGCTAAGTTGGTGCAGATTTGCCTCACCTCTACCTTTTTTAGTTTTGAAGGAGAATTTTATGAGCAAACCAGTGGTGTCGCCATGGGTTCCCTGCTCTCGCTGGTGGTCGCCAATATTTTTATAGAAGATTTTGAATCTAGAGCTTTAGCATCTGCTCCTTTCAAACCCAAGGTTTGGAAGTGGTTGGTGGATGACACCTTCATAAACTGGTCTCATGGGCATCAAGAGTTAGATGCTTTTCATCAGCACTTGAATAATCAATCTGACTCCATCAAGTTTAGGATGGAAACAGAGACTGATGGGAGCCTTCCTTTCCTTGATGTTCTTATCTATAGAAATAATAATGGCTCTTTCTCGCATTGTGTTTTTTTGAATAAAACGCACACAGAGCAGTATCTGCATTATGGCTCTCATCATTTTCCTGCTCAGAAACTTGGATTTATGAACACCTTAGCTACGAGAGGCCTTAGAATATCTGATAATGATCATTTGGATGAAGAAAAGGCCCATCTCCTTAACGTCTTCAGAGAAAATGGTTATAACAAAAATCGGAGTTTGACGGCTTTCATGAATGCTAGAAAAGGTCCTAATCAGAAAAATTTAAAGGATGATGTTTTTGGTACTGTTCATCTGCATTTTATTCAAGGTACCACTCACAAGATCTCTCGGATTTTAAGAAATCATAAGATCTCTTTCTCTTGAACCTTTAAACACCATACGGAGTTCCCTTAAATCGGTAAAATTTCCATTGGACCCAAAAAGCATGAAAGGTTTTTATTTGATCCCATGCTCTTGTGGGATTCCCTACATTGGTGAAACTAGTCGGTTGATTAATAAAAGGATCTGAGGGAATTCTGCGGATATTACGCATGTTAGAACCAAGTCCTCTGCTCTAGCTGAGCATGCAGAGAAGACGAAGCATCACATTTGTATCGAAGATGCTAGAGTCCTTGCTATGGTTGATCATTTCCATCATCGTAAATTTAGGGAGGCGATTGAGATTGAGAAGAGGTCCCGCGCATTGAAAAGGGATGACGAATGGAAGGTCAGCAGTTGTTGGATCCCTTCTCTTCACTGTCTATAGTGGTCGTTCCTCTAATGGTCTCCTTTTTTTCATTATTTTTTTCATATATATATATATATATATATATATATATATATATTATTTTATTTATTCTATTTTTATTTTTATTTTCGATATAATTTATCTATTTCTTTTTTTGTATATTTATATTCTATTATAATCATTACTATTATTGTCATTTTTATTTAGTTTTATTTTTAGGTTTATTTTGTATTTATATTTTGTTTTAGTTTTAGTATATTTTATTTTATTTGTATTTATTCATTTATTTATTTATTTATTTTATTTAGTTATTTATTTTATTTTATTTTATATATTTTATATATATATATATATATATATATATATATATATATATATATATATATATATATATATTAACTTTTTATTTTTTAAATTTTATGGATTTATTTCTTGTTTTATTTTCATTTTTATTTTTTGGGGTAGTTGCTTTTTATTTTTTATTTCTGGTTTCATTTTTTGACTTGGTCCTTATATAATTTTTTCGGGTTAATTGGTAGCTTTTAAGGTTGAGGTATTTGTATTTTTTTTTTTTTTTTACTTTTATTTATCTTTATTTTATTTGTGAATGTTTTTAATATTTTTAATTTTCTTTGGCTTTTGACCATTGCTTCTCTCTTCCTGGTATATAATTGGATAGTCTGATCAGGCAATCTTCATTATCTTGATGATAAATTATAGTCGGTAGTTCGAAACCAATCGGTTCAAAAATAAACTTGCATTCTCAAATATTATATATATATATATATATATATATATATATATATATATATATATATATATATATATATATATATATATATATATATATATATATATATATATATATCTATATCTATATCTATATCTATATCTATATAAATTACAATTTTATATATTCATTAATTTTAATAAAATTCTAAAAACATAGACGAACAAAGTATTTCCTTTTTTGACAAATCTCAGATAATATCTACGTTACAACTATTTCACTTTTTGTTTCGGGTTCGAAAGTTGAAGCGTCCGGTTGGGCGAATCGTTCATTCTGGGCATCAGATTTAAACAACATTCTGTTAATCAAAGTTTCCATCTACTCTCCAGAAATGGCCGATGCAGAAGGTGGCATTCAAGAACTGGAGTTTAGATCTGCAGAGGATTAAAATATATCTAGATTAAAAATTTTATATCTAGATCAAAATATTTTGAAATATTGGATTGGATCATGTTCTTAATGTTTTTGAGATTAAAAAGACTAAATCTTTTTATCTATTTTTAATAGCACTTCCTTTAATATTTTTGAGACAACAGTATTACAGTTATATATTTAATCTAACATAAACTTATTTCTATGTACAATTTTTTATAGAGTACAAATATCTTTCTGTACAACAAAAAAAATTGAATGTTTAAAATGCAATATTGTAAAAATTGGAAAATAAATATCTTACAAATACTTAGATATATTTTTTTATCAATATTTTGAAATTTTAAAATTTACAATATAATATTGAACTATTTATTATCAAAAGTTCTAAATTACAACTATTAACAACAAATTCTAAATTATAACATTGACAAAAATATTTATTACTTTTTCAATAAAAAATTTAAACATTATAATTTAATATTTATTCAAATTTTCAATAAAAAATTATCAAAATTTTCATTATACATTTGTATTTATTTAAATTTAATAAATATACCACAAATATATTTATTTATTTTTCTCCAAAAAGTAATCTATTTTAAACATTATAATTTAATATTTATTCACATTTTCAATAAAAAAATTAAATATATAAAATCCATTTCACCACTAACCATCCTACTTTTTGGCAGTCTTTACCGATTTACAAATCCAAATTCATAAGCCTTTACAAATCCTAACCCATTCACTTCCTAAAACATAGTTTTAGGATTTTATTAGCAGTCCTTACCGATTTACAAATCCCAAGTCATAAGCCTTTACAAATCGTAACCCATTCACTTTACAAATCCTAATCCCTAAAGACAGCTATTCACTTTACAAATCCTAAGCCGTAAGTCTTTACAGATTTTATTAACAACCTTGCTAAAAAATTTACCATGCAAAAACCTATTGTATAAAAAGTTAGTGAATGACCATTATTATTCATTGTAACCTGTCATCTCATGGATCCAACCTTCTTTACCCTTCATTAAGAGTACCCTTCATTAAGAGGTAAGCTGCCATCTCAGATTTTTTGAATAGCAGATGGCCACCACAAATCTGTAATTCTGATTGGAATCCCCTGTCCCTGTAAACAGAATATGCTAAATCTAACTCATCCATGGAAATTGGTATAAAATTTAACAATTAATAGTATCCAATTTCATAGATGCTAAAGGGTTTATGAGGAAGGGATGGGCACAAGGAAAACTGCTGCTCTCTCAGATGTACCGAACATAGAATGGTCAAATTAATTCACTAACGGAATCGAAGTGCTATATTTTCGAAGTTTTTTTTTTTTTTTAATGAAATTAGGTAGTTATTAAATTTGATAACTATAGTTTAAATTATTTTTGAATGTCAAATAAAAATATTAATAATAATAATATATATATTTTTAGAAATATATCAACTTGATATATACATAAATTATTTAATATAAATTTCTAAATAATTTGTTTAAATATCTGGTTAAAAATATTATTTTTAATATATTTATCGTTTTTATATTTATACCACACATTATTTTTCTATTTAAAACATAATTTTTAATTTATTTTTTTTATTTGAAAAATCTAAACACTTACACGTCTATTTAAAACATGATTTTTAATTTAATTTTTTTATTTTAAAAATCTAAACACTTACACGTCATTCGCAATGTATTGTAGAATAAGCCTAGCCTCAATTACATCATTATTATTCACGCATCTGATATGGCATCTCATATGATTGATAATGATTGCAGGTCCAATCAATTTCAGTACTTGTTTTATGGGACAACGACCCCTGTCACACCAACGTGGCCGCGACTGTTCCCATCGAAAATATCCGCTTCTTGTCACCTCCTGGAAGTATTGAAGGTCACCCTGTTATACAGTTTCTTGACAGGGCTTTAGGGGAAGCTACGTATAAATATCCTTTTGATCTGAATGTGCCTGTGCGAGAGTCAGAGTCAGAGTCAGAGCCAGAGGATGATTAAAGGAAGAAACGACAAATCGACGATAGGATAAGTCTCAAGAAATTGTTAACGCCAAACTGGTTTTCATTCTGGCCATAAATCTATAGATGAATCAATACGTAATTTTAAATTTATTTGATATATTTTATATCAACCCAATTTGTTTTTTTTTTTTAATATATTTTGAATAAATAAACGTTATGCGTAATACCCCTTATATCTCTTGGAATTTATAAACACATTTCTATTGAGTAGATGATTTAAACTTGTCATTTAAGTTGAATGATTTTACGCATCTGATCTTTGTCATTATACTACAACTATCATATTATAAAAAAAAAAAAGTAAAATTAAAAGAGATATTTTAAATTTTAAATGGATATTGAAAATTTTATAATTTAAATATTAAATTAAAAAATATAGTATTTTAAAATATATAAATTTATGATTGAAATATAAACAAAATATTTTTCGTAAATGTGTTTTATATATATGAATGTAAATTTATTTTATTTTATTTTTTATTTATCATATGTATTTTTTTTAATAATTTATTAGGTAGAAAAATAATTAGAAAGAGGATGAAATTTGTAATATATTGAATATAAAATGAAAGCTATTTATAATTTTTTAATGAAATTTAATAAATAATAATTTAAAAATTATTAATAACTATAAAGCTTGTAAATTAAATATTTAAAAATTAATCTTTTAAATATATATTATAATTATTAAAAAAAATCCAATTTTGGCTTCTGTGATTCATTTTAAAATTGTATAGAATTTTTTTGGTAATAATTACATTCAAATGAACTTTGTCAACCAGTATGTCTCGTCATCCGAACTAGGTGAGAGATCAGATCTAAATATTGAGTTTAAAAAGATGCAGAAAAAGCTAAACTAACCGTTAGGATTACAGTTAGTTTGACTTTAAAAATTCAAATAGATTAATAAGGGCTAGTTTTATTTAACTAGTAAATTATTTAATTATTTAATGCAATATATAGATCATTTTATTTAATTTAATCTAATTAATTATTATTATTGTTATTATTATTTTATTCTTTATTACCTATTCTATTCTATTATATTTATTTAATTATTAATATTAATTTCCTTTCTTTAAAAAAAATAAAATAAATAAATAAAAAATAGTAATAATAATAATAATAATAATAATAAATAAATTAAAATAATAATAATAATAAATATATAAATAAAATTATATATATATATATATATAAACCAATAAAACTAATTTTGTATATATATATGACCTTCCCCTATATTGTATATATAGCTATGACCCTCCCCTCTTCGATGCAGATATGATGGCTGGTCTTTTCTGCATGCTTAGCTAAGGCAAAGGTGCAGGATCTTCCATGTTTAATGTGAGCATTATGTTTACAGATCCTTTAGTTTATAGACCAACCAGTTTCACCAATGTAAAGTGTCCTACAAAAACAAGAAATAATATAGACACTTTTCCCATATTACCGGATCTTTAATCAATTTGAGAGAGCTACCAATAATGCAAAAAAGCTTGAAAAAAGCAAAAACATTATTTTTCAACCACTTAAAATATTTTAATTCAAATAAAATTTTTTAATTACAATTTATATACCATAAAAAAAAACTATGATAAATGTTGGTTCAAACTTAAAATAAATAAGTAAAATTTTCAAACATAGATCTCCAATTTAAAATCAAATTTAAGATATTTTTTAGATTCAAAATTCACCTCTCCGTGTTTCCTTCCTCTTGTTTTTCGAATTGACGAGTGGCTGTTTTAACATTGTTTAAAAGAACAGCTATATTTTCTTAGAAACTTTATTAGCTAACTCATCAGCCGAAAGTAGAGAAACCATCTCTCATTTTTCTTTGGAAAATAAGCTTGTCAGATTTTTTCAGAGATAGTTAGCTAATTTTTTTACAATCAAATGGATTAAGTTGGGATT
This sequence comes from Pinus albicaulis, assembly GCA_034641835.2. Classification (NCBI taxonomy): domain Eukaryota; kingdom Viridiplantae; phylum Streptophyta; class Pinopsida; order Pinales; family Pinaceae; genus Pinus; species Pinus albicaulis. The sequence goes on along the minus strand of CM076577.1, from coordinate 1,017,123,535 downwards.
TTAGATATTTTTTATCACTAGAAATATTGGTATTTTCTTGAAAACTTGTTCAATCTTTTTTTTATTACCTTTATGGATCCCTTAATCATGAGATTGAACACACCACATAAGCTCATTTACAAATAGTGTGAAGTTAAATCTTTTGTCTGTTTAATAACAACATCATCAATGACATTGCATTTGGTATTAAAACTTTTTTTTAAAAAATCATCAAGTTGAATTTGGATTTGGATTTAAGTTGAATTTTTTATTATGCATTTGATCGTTATCATTGTACTATGACCATTTTATTATAAATAAAATTTTAAAAATAGAAAAGATATTTTAAAATTTAATTCTATATCATTATACTATGACCATCTTATTATAAAAACATCATCAATGACATTGCATTTGGTATTAAAACTTTTTTTTTTTAAATCATCGAGCTGAATTTGGATTTGGATTTAAGTTGAATTTTTTATTATGCATTTGATCGTTATCATTGTACTATGACCATTTTATTATAAATAAAATTTTAAAAATAGAAGAGATATTTTAAACTTTAATTCTATATCATTATACCATGACCATCTTATTATAAATAAACTTTTAAAAATAGAAGAGATATTTTAATATTTAATTTTATATTAAAAATTTTATAATTTAAATATTAAATGAAACAAAAACAAAGGTATTTTCAAATATAAATTTATCAATTACATATGATGAAAATATATGTTATAGTTTTCATTTATATATATATATAAATTTTCCATTTATCATTTATATATAAGAGGACATGTAAATTTTTTTATTAATTTATTGGGTAGAAAAATAATTAGAAGAGGGGAAATTTTTAATATATTAATATGAAATGAAAGATATTTATAATTCTTTTTTAGTAATTTAATAAATAACATTTTAGAAATTATTAATAACTTTTGAATATTTAAAAATGAATATTTTAAATATATATTATAGCTATTAAAATATTTTCAATCACTTAAAATATTTTAATTACAATTTATAGATAATAAAAAATTAACATAAATGTTTGTTCGAAATTAAAATAATTAAAATAAAGGATTTTAAATAGGTAAAAGTTTCAAACATGATATCCAATTTTGAATGAAAATTGCACACATAGATTTTTGCGAAAATTTTCTATTATATACCAAATCACATAAATACATTAGGGGTTTATACATTAGTCTTTAGCACAAATTATTTATAGATTAGTGTTTATCGACAATTATATCCACTTTCGAATTTGGTAGACAATATTTTTTTAACCATCGCAATACTTACCCCTTCTATTTAAAACAATATCATTGTTTATGAAATTGTAACATCAACAATTTTGGCAAACTTGGCTCCTTGCGAATTTTTACTTAATAGACCACTCTATGGGCCTTCAGTTGCTAGAATAAAAATTTAAGTACTGAGTGTATTATAAAACTGATAAAAAAACTTGCCCTGTATACCACACAAAACAACTTAATCTGTATACCACACACTATTAGAATGTAATCATTATCTTTTTGGAATTCACCCAATCATTAAAATCTTCTACTTGTAAGGAAAATTGTTTTTTTGGAGGTCCAAATTGATCTGGTTTAAGAAGTTGGAGATTTAAATTTTAGAGAGAAAAAGGTCCTGAAGCAGAAGGCTCTAGGAATTTCTTGCCATACACTTTGATGTTTCCTTTATTGCATATTTGACTAAAGATAGATTTACCTTTGCGAATCCCTTAGCTTAGCCACTCAGAAGAAGCCTCCATTGTCAAGAAATGAAACTAAAAAAAGAAAAGAAGAACCCACAACCTCTAAACTATGCAGATTAAAATATTTATTCAACTTCTCATATTTTTGTGATTTGTGTTTCAAAGGAGCATAACTAAAAAATTTTGCAGAACCTGTATTCATCAGTGTGTTGCATCTGTGATTAGGGATCCTATTTTGGTTTATACAGTTGCAAGCTAATGCATATTTCCCACGTACATAAGTAATATCTTCTTGTGCAGAGGAGGACTACACTCGCACAAATCTACAACTATGGCGTGGAGCCTTTATTAGACCTCTAGCCACCATTCATGCAGAGGAGGTCATTTAGAGGCAGCGTAGTTATTTATCAAATTCGGTGAGCAACGTTCGGGTAGGGGATATCGTTTAGAGGAAGAGAGCCATGTAGAACTTCCCTTTGTATTCTTGCTCTGGTTCCCATTGCACGAGTAATTTCTTATAATTGAAAAGCCTTTGAAAGAACTTCTGGTCTTTGAAATCATATTTTTTAAATTCCTCCATAATGAATACCTAAAATGTTTCTATTTAATTTCATTCTTCCTGAAATCCACACACAACTATCAATAACTATTTCACATTATCCTTACTTTTTCTTCATCATTTATCTCCTGCACAACTTCAAAACATTATCATGTCTTCTTCCTCACCTTCCAATAATATTACATAATCAATCATTCGTGAAAATCCCCATAGCATGTAATCATTCAAACAACTCAGAAACCTATATACTCTCACACACACTCAGGCTTTGTCAAACTATATTCTCTCACACACACCCAGACCTTGTCAAGAAAAAAAATCATAATTTCACACATTGAACCAATTATATTTTCATGACACATCAAATTACACAAATACATTAGGTATTTATGTTACTTATGAGATTCTAAATAAAGAGACATGACTTTGATGAACCTAATTAGCGTATACACACGGCTATCTTTAAGAAAACATGCATATGTCCAGAAATCCTATTATGCAGATAGTTCTTTACTTAGATCAATGCATCATTCATTCATCAAATGTTTAGGAAGTAGTAAATATGTACAATAATAACAGAATAAATCATCACACAAGAGCATCAGACAGGAACACCAAGATTTAAGGTGGAAACCTAATTTGGGAGAAAACCACTGCTATTGTTGTCTCTGTCTTCAATATTTATTACATGGAATACTGCTTACAATATCATACTGATGTAGACTCATATTAGTGCGCAGGCATCTACCTGCATAAGTTTATAACCTTCTCTCATTCTCCAGATACTATTAGAAGCGAGCTCGAACCCCCTGATCTCTTTTACCAACCACTCCTGGAAGGGAGCTTCAACCCCTTGATTAGAACACCATCTTCTATTGGAAGGGAGCTTCAACTTCCACACTGAATGCTTCAACCCTCAAAACCACTATATACCATGTTTCATCAATTTTCGCATAGGAGCACACGACTTCAACACAAATCATCATACAAATCATCAATAATAAACTTAACCCAAACTTCAACGAGAATAGTGAGATCACTGTAACCAAAACACAGTAATAAACCTAGATTTTAAAATTAGTATGCAAAATGAATATCAACCCTAATCATTCATTATCTTAAAATACATACGCTACTTCACTTTACTTATCCCACGTGTATACGCACTTTCCTTCACACCAACCTGTGTATAGATCTGAGAATACTGAATTTACAGAATATGGTCAGTCTCAGAACTAGATCTGAGGCTTCCAGTCAGATATATTTTCGGTATTGCAGAACCCTTATTCAGTTATTCATCATTAAACACATTTAATCACTCATCAATCATATTTGTACATATTCAACTTAACAACATATACAATATTCAAGCAACCTAGAAATTCATGAAGACTTCATTCATAGACAACTAAAATACAACAACAGTAAACATATAACCTCTACAACAAGATTTAGAAAATCCTGACTTCCATATGCACTTTAGCTGAGAGAAAGCCGTGTGTATACACGCTTTCACTGTGACAAACTAGCATATATACCTGTAAATTTTATTACTGCATAAAGATACAGATCTATAAACTTACCAAGATTTCTTTAGTTCCCTTTACAAAAGATGCACCAGGTCACAGATCCAACCATCTCATAATTAGATTATGCAATTAAATAGTTTTTTCAAGTCTAGAGATCCTAATCCATCATTGTCTCCAAGAGTGCATCATAGATTCATATCTACCAATAAAAAATAGTTCATCCCATGCAGATATAGTTCAAAGAGAAGTATTCAGTAAAAAACCTTACACATGCACACAACCTGTACTATGATCTTCTTCTCCTTATATAGATTTATCCTTTACCAATACCATGAGCCCAAACCACAGAACTGTCGATGGTATTCTTGGACGGAATTAAATAGATAATACAACACTCAATATTGTGGGCTAATACCATGATAAAGCCCCCTAGTATCATAATTTTAGAGAAAAAATGATATACATGACTTGGCTTCTTCATAACTGCGTGTATGTGCGACTTCTCTTCATAAAAGAACTGCGTATATACTAATTCAGGATGTATATGGGGGTTTCCTATATACAAAGAATCATATGTACATGGGTTTCCTTCATCAAACTTGTGTATACATTGAGAAACATTTCCTGTTTCATTTCTCTTGCACTTACTGGAATTCCTTTCTCTGTCACATCTGAACTGACTTGTAGAAACATCACTTTTACATCTTTAACAAATAGGTTGAGGTTTCCATCAAGGACAACTTCATCGATTAGGTTACCATCAAGGGCAACATATTACTTCATAATGCCAACAATCTCCCCCTTTGGACTTGATGGCAACGATGTTGGTGTTTTATCACAACAACCTGTAGATACCTGATAGATACATCAATCATAAACATTATTATTGAAACACCAAGTTACTCTCCCCCTTTGACATCAAGGGCAAAGGGAGGATCAATACCAAACCAAGGTTTCTCTTTTCTTCTAGAAAGAAGAGCTCTGCAGATATGATGTGTACTATATTGACCATGCTCCCCCTGATTTCATTCAAACATAATTTTCAATGAAGAACATGACTCTATAACTAAATCGAGTATGATCATTCCTATCACAAGGACTCATATTTGTATCAATCATCCAACCAAGTGGAATTACATATTTTACTCAACTACCCAACCAAGTGGGTATACAAATTTGAACAAGTCCTTACATGATTGAATATAATAAATTTACACCATAGGTCTTAGCACACTACAAGGAAAAGACCCTCTAGCGGAGGTTATAAAGGAGGTTTATAGTGTTATAAAATTGGCCAAAATTGTCAAAAAAACGTATGCTACCACATCCATTTCTAGTAACGGAGGTTTTGGCGGAGCTTTTAATGGAAATTCAACACAACTAAAAAAAAATGGATAGACGGAGGTTATTACGGATGTTTTTTCATCGATGCTGTTATCAGGTTTTAACGTGCTGGTGCGTATCGACAGAAAACGCACCAGGGAAGTCGAGGGAGAATGCATTGGGCCCTTAAGGAAAACAACAACATCGGGCCTGGTGTTGGTGATACAACGCATGGGGCCGTTCTAATTGGTCTTGGGATTTGAGCGGTGGCCATAGGTCATATAAGCGCACTGTTGTGTGTATATTTATGAGGCATCAGTTCTCCGTATCACAGAAAGAAACCAAGATTTATAATTGGTATCGGTATTCGTGCTGTGCACATGGAATCTACAAATGCACCGGAGCTTATAGATACTTAAACGCCCCAGTGTACAGTATCACACAAACGCACTGATATTTATAACTGGAATCGGTATTAGTGCGGTTCCCATAGAATCATAAATGCACTGGTTTTAATTTCTTTTTTAGAAACATCCACCTCTCATAGTCCAATTATTGTGATTGTTTTAAATTCATTATTCATCAAAAGTCGACTCAGATTATAACAATATTCATATTAATTACATTTTTATTAATGCATTTGAATGTGCTATTTGGATTAATTTGTTATATCATATCAGAATTATTGTGGTTTTTTTAAATTCATTATTCATCAAAAGTTGACACATATATATAATCTTATAACAATATCCATATGAATTTAATTTTTATTAGTGCATTTGAGAACGACAATGGAGAATGCAATAGGATAAATTAAAACATATTTTTTGATTGATTATATATATATATATAAGACAATATTTATCATACAAAATGCGACAATTATTTGTATCCCTTTGTCTTTCAATTGGGACACTATGTCCATTACATTAAACAAAATCTCTGATTTCACATACATATTTCAAAAAATAAAACGCCTTTCTTTGATATCCAAATTACATAGTGATCATCATTCTTCGCCTGAACTGCTATCACTCCTATAGCTACTTCTATGACTTGGATTATTTTCAGGAAGGTTGTGTTCACGGCATTGATTGTTTTCTTCTTCTTCACTTTCCATCAACAAACATAAAAATAAACTGAAATGAGTGTATATACATTGGTGAGAACAATTAAATTCCAATATTAAATAATATACATCAATGTAAATCGCAAATAAAAATGACATACCATAGCAACAATTGACTCATAAACTATACAAGTTCTTTCAAAACCATGTACCATGCCATCTTTCAAAATTTCATCTATTGACGCAGTTCCATACTTTGTTTCCTGAAATTTTTATACCCCATAACAAATCATATATTTAATATAAAGGATATTTTGGTTCTATTAATTATAGAAGGAGATAATTAAAACAAGATCGATAGATGCTTACAAATTCCACAATTAAATTCTGATATGGAAACATATACTCACAACCCATATTTAACCCAATTTCAATCAATTCGTCTAATGGTTCTTTTTTGTATGTTAGCACATGATTGAAGACATTCAATGATGATTTTTGTAAAGCAACTTAAAAAATAAAAAAATGAAATCTAGTTAAGTTGTTATAAGGAAGTAACAATTACTCACAAACTTAGAGATCAACCATTTTATTCCTTGTCGTCCTATTTTATGTGTTGAATGGGTTCCATTTTCTTTTCTTTTCTATAAGAAAATTCTTGAAAATTAATATTTAATGCTAAATTTTTTATTTATCGTACCTAATGATCAAAAAATTCAATGATTACATATTACATTTGAAGGACGTTGTTGTATTCGTTCCACGAGATCCCTCAAAATTGTGGAAAAAATTTTGCCTCTTTTTTTAACTTCCAGCACCACTCTAGATGAGCCAAGGAGCAATTCATTTTCATTTGCATGTTCTATTTTTTTTCTTTTCTTAGAACAACATTCCTTTTCTGAGTTCTTGGTCCCTGTAGAACATTAAATATATGTGAATTAGTAGACTGTTTGACACATGTTATCTAATAATTTTAAGTATACTATTCACCTGATTCATCTTTTTACAATTCTTCCATTAAAATTTTACGCTCTTCTGGTCGTACATAAGAAATAATCATATCGAGCTTCGCCATTTTGTGGCTCAGCATGATACACAGTAAACAATACATATTAGTTAAAGTTACATATAGTTCAAAAATAATATTTTTTATAAAGAATTTACAAAGAACTTGCCTTTTTTGTTTTTCTTGATGTGTTAATAGTATTTTTGTTACTTGATATCTTGTTAGTCATTTATTTATCAATATGAAACCTATAGAATATAATTCATTAATATATTTATAAATAAATTCTCAACTTTTCAAGTACAAAATAAATCTCGAGACACTGGTGCACCTTTCATTAAATCCGCACCGCCGCCGGTGCGTGGATATATTCACAACGTAACGCAAAAAAGTATAATACATTGTACGGTGCATTCGGTATTATGAACGCACTGCAGAAACAATGTAATAGACCTAAAAGTGTGTGGGGTATTATAAACACACTGCAAGAACGGTGTAATACACAGTACGGTGCTTTTGTAGTTAAAGAGAGCATCGGTGCCCTATTTCAAATTTGGCACACGGATTTAAAAAATGTTTTCAATTTTTTACGACACAGAACTTGGGCGATGTGCTGTAATAATATAGAGTATCAGTGATGTGTCGTATGAAAGGCACACCAATAAAGATAAATCCATTTTTTCAAAAATTCACACAATGGCCAAATGGATTGGGATCCAACTATGAAAGTCGTCTCGTGGGTTGGACATCAATCTAAAATGAAAAACCCTAATTCTGAAATCACAGACACAGGGAGAATAATGGGAAAAACAAAAAAATGAAGGGTTCGGGGTAAAAATGGATGAAACTGTAGGAAAAAATTAAAAACTGCAGAAAAAAGTAGAAAAAAAGAATTAAATTTAATCACGAAATGGTTTAAAATTCTATGAGAAAGGGCTTGGATCACTAGAGTTTTGGTTTTTTATTTTCTGAATACTTCTGTTCGAACGTATTTCGCCATCCACAATGCCCTCGTGCTCTCCTGTAAAAATTTGACTGAAAATTTTTAGCAAAAATAGTGAAATAATGAAAAGTGTTTAGTATTTAAAGAATTATTTTACCAAATTAGATTTTCGAAAATATTTTTCCGCCCATTTTTCAAATTTCTTCTTTTTTAACTTAAAAAAAAATAGAGTTGCAATTTTTTTTTTGCGTTTATTCGTTTCCAGTGTGCGGAAATGTGACACATCAACGCGTTGTATTAATACAACGCACTGAGGCCTGTTACGATGATAATCACACCAGACTTAATTTTTTTTTTTTTTTTTGTATGTAAGATCATAATAAAATAATGATAATTATAAAGTACATGAATTTATTTTCATTATTTTCTAAACTTTATGTTACAAAATTTCGTATTATTATAGATTTTTTATTTTACAATTATTTGCAAATTTACAAATTTAAATATTTTAATAAAATCATTTCACATTAATACAATTAAAGTTTTCAAATTAATAGAATTAAAATTTTGCAAATTAATAATTTACATACAATTACATTAATTAAAATTTCTATTATAATTAGAATTAAAATTACAATTACAATTTTACAAAAATTTCACATACATGAATTATGATTAGAATTACAATTTCAATTTTTATTTTACATACAATTACATTTAAAAATTTTCATAGAATTACATTAACAATTAGAATTAAAATTTTACAAATATTCTACATACAATTCAATTAAAATTACAATTACAAATACAATTACAATTTGTAGAAATATAAATACAATTTTACAATTTTACATAGAATTAAAATTTAAATTATAATTACATTCATGACGTAATATTTAATAAATATCATGGTAGTTTAATAATATTAAATTAATTAATAAACATCATCACGATCATGATAACCATTGTACAAATATCATATTCGACTAATAAACACATTCAATTAACATCAAATTAACATTATATATTAACATCATCACAACACAAACATCAAATATACATCTCAATTTAATGTCAAATAACTCATGCGCCTATCACATATACACATCTATCTAGAAGCTAAACATTAAATGAACATATCTAACATGACTAACAATATGCGCCACATCATGACGATCATCAACATGAAAATTAAGTACAACTGCAACATGAACATAAAATACATGGACCATATATATATATATATATATATATATATATATAACTGAATAATGTTAAAAATATAAAGCTATAATATAAATCATGTCATGGATCAGGCGCTGGTGGTAGTATAACAACATCAATAACAATAGTACAGGTGGATGCGGCATACTCAGTAAAGTTGGGTGTAGCCTCGACAGTCGATGGTCGACTAGCCTGCTCATGATCATGATGATCACTAGTACTGATGACTGCATCCGCTGGTGGTAGTACAACATGATCAATATGAGGCGCAGTAGTAGTGGAGGCGGCCTCTTCAGTCAATAGTACTGTAGCCTCAGTGGTCGATGGTCCAGCCTGCTCATGATGATCGTGACTAGTACTTATGATGGATGCTACAGGTTGCTGACTGGACGTGGTCGATGGTCTAACCTCATATCTATAATGACTAGTGTCAGATGCTGACAGTGGAGCCTCATGCTGATCATCAGGTGCGCCGCAAGGTGAACGATCTCAAGATGTATCTGAGTCACTGATGGCAGACTGTCCATCACGTGCCGCAGCTCGGCTACGCCTATAGCTATGGACAATCCTCCTCAATCATGTAATAGTTGTTGTAGCTCCTACGACATGCCACATCAGGCTGCACATGTCACGCGGCATGCCTCTCCACATCCGTAACAATCTATCATCGCCCTGTATCTCTCTATAATGAGCGAGCTTGATGCCCGCATATAAAATCAATCTACAGAGTTGGCTGCCCAACTCCATCCAGTATCTGGTCTCAAGTCGACCATGCCTAGAAAAAGGTTGTACCGGTGCACCATGAGACGCATGAGGATCAGCACGTCTCTCTGCTACACCACCAGCCTCATCCTCCAGCAGCGCATTAGTTATCTCCTAATTTTAATCATTAGGATTGACAGCTGGATCATGTGGTTGTTCTGGCATCTCATCGCCATCAAAAAAGACAATTTCTATAAAATATATACAAGTACACAACAATAATTAGACAATTTCATTACACAATTTAATAAAAACAAGTTAAATAACATGTTAGAATAAATATAAATAAAACAGTAATATTACCTCTATCATATGAAGGCTCATCAGGAGTGAAGAGGATGTTGGGACACCTTCACCAATCTAGTCCAGCATAAGGACATGGGACCATAATTAAGCGATGCAACCCGCCAATGCTGGCTAGTAAGTCTAGCGAATCATGTGATATCCTCGCTGGAAACATATTGTCTCCCCTCTTGGGCATCATCTTCCCCCATATGCGCATCCGGGCCTCGAACATCGGCCTACGAGGTTGTCAAAGAAAACTAGGTCTCATCTCTGGAAACCTCTCAAAAAATAAACAAAACAGCTCTGAAGAAAAAGGGAAGTTGACCCTCCCTTGTGCATGAGTACAACATCTATCTAAGGTTGTACGAAACTGTCACAAAAAAATGGCAGACCACCTAACAAGTCATGGCTTCTGTACTAAAGAATCAACGTAATATAAAAGCGAGCAACTAATGTGTTGCCTGTCACTGCTATTGTGTGAAATGATCGAAGTGATAATAGAGAGGCACTGCACATCCTGTCTACCAAAAGCACCTATATGTAACTGACCTCTAGGTACCTGAAACTCTGAAGGAGAAAATACATGTGCTCCAATGTATCTCTGGGAGTAAACTAACTAACTCCCTGCTAGGAAACCGGGTGGCACAACTAGGAATGAGGGAAAAACCACCCCTCTTCTCGATAGTCCTGTAATAAAATAAATGTCCTCCTCAGTGGGTGTGTACCACTAGTTAGGACCTACCTGAAAAGCCTGTCGATGGGCATTCCACCTGTCGATAAGATGTCTCAAAAGCACACTATGGGCCTTTAGGCCAGAAATAGCCTCCTCATAGAACTTGAGGAGGCCTACTTGCTTAAGGATCTCTTGGGTATCTACAGTAATAGGGCGAGGGAATCCATCTCCTTGAACAAAATTCCTTTTCTGAGTTGTTGGTCCCTGTAGAACATTAAAAAGATGTGAATTAGTAGATTTTTTGACACATTTTAAGCATATTATTAATCATAATTAAAAAAAGAAACTCATTTTGGATCAATAGTATTGTTTCATTCACCTCATTCATCTTTTTACAATTTTTCCATTAAACGTTTACACTCTTCTGGTCGTACGTCAGAAATAATCATATCGAGCTTCATCATTTTGTGGCTCTGCATGATATACAGTAAAAAATACATATTAGTTAAAGTCACATATAGTTCAAAAATAATATTTTTTATAAAGATTTTACAAAGAACTCTCCTTTTTTGTTTTTCTTGATGTGTTAACAGTATTTTTAACACTTTGTATATTGTTAGTCATTTATTTATCAATTTGAATCCAGTAGCATGTCATTCATTAATATATTTATAAATAAATTCTCAACTTTTTAGGTAGAAAACAAATTTCGAGACACCGGTGCGCCTTTCATTAAATCCGCAACACCGCCGGTGCGTGGATATATTAATAACGCACCGCAAAAAAGTATAAAACATTGTACGGTGCGTTTGGTATTATAAATGCACCACAAAAACAATGTAATAGACCTAACAGTGTGTGGGTATTATAAACGCACTGCAAAAATGGTGTAATACACTGTATGGTCCTTTCCTAGTTAAAGAGAGCATAGGTGCCCTATTTCAAATTTGACACGCAGATTTAAAAAATGTTTTCAATTTTTTAGGAAACAGAAATTGGGCAGTGTGCTGTAATAATACAGAGCACTAGTGAGGTGTCGTAGGTAGGGCGCACCGATAAAGAAAAATCCATTTTTTCAAAAATTCACGCAATGACTGAATGGATTGGGATCTGACTATGCAAGTCGTCCCGTGGGTTGGATGTTAATCTAAAATGAAAAACCCTAATTCTGAAATCACAAAAATAGAGAGAAGAAAGGGAAAAAACAAAAAAATGAAGGGTTCAGGGTAAAAATGCACAAAACTGCAGGAAAAAATAAAAAAATGCAGAAAAAAGTAAAAAAAAGAATTAAATTTAATCACAAAATGGTTTGAAATTCTATGATAAAGGGATTGAATCACCAAAGTTTTGGTTTCTAATTGTCTAAATACTTACGTTCGAACGTATTTCGCCATCCACAGTTCCCTAGTGCTCTCGTGCAAAAATATGACTGAAATTTTTAAGAAAAAATAGTGAAATAATGAAAAGTGTTAAGTATTTAAAGAATTATTTTATCAAATTAGATTTTCAAAAATATTTTGCCACCCATTTTTCAAATTTCCGCTTTTTTAAACTTAGACAAAATAGAGTTGCATTTTTTTATTTGCGTTTATTCATTTCCAGCGTGCAAAAATGTGACACACTGACACATTATATTAATACGACGCACCAAGGCTGTTAGGATGATAAGCGCACCATAATTTTTAATTTTAATTTTTTGTATGTAAGATCATAATAAAATAATGATAATTATAAAGTACATGAATTTATTTTCATTATTTTCTAAACTTTATATATGTAAGACCATAATAAAATAATGATAATTATAAAGTACACGAATTTATTTTCATTGTTTTCTAAACTTTATGTTACCAAAATTTGTATTATTATAGATTTGTTATTTTACAATTATTTGCAAATTTACAAATTTAAATATTTTAATAAAATCATTTCACATCAATACAATTTAAATTTTCACATTAATAGAATTAAAATTTTACAAATTAATGTTTTACATACAATTACATTAATTAAAATTAGAATTACAATTAGAATTAAAATTAGAATTACAATTTTACATTAATTTCACATACATGAATTAGGATTACAATTAAAATTTTAATTTTACATAAAATTACATTTACAATTTTACATATAATTACGTTTACAATTAAAATTACAATTTTACAAATATTTTACAGTGAATTCAATTAAAATAACAGTTATAAATACAATTACATTTAAAATTTTACATAGAATTACATTTACAATTACAATACAATTTTACAAATATTCTACATACAATTCAATTAAAATTACAATTATAAATACAATTACCATTTTTGAAATTTACATACAATTATAATTACAATTACAATTTTACAATTTTTCATATATACAATTACAATCATTTAAGAATAAATTAAATATTACAATTACAATTAAAATTTTACATTAATAAATATTTTACATACAATTACACTTAAAATTACAATTAGTACAAATACAAATACAATTCTACAATTTTACATAGAATTAAAATTTAAATTACAATTACATTCACGACATAATATTTAATAAATATCATGGTCATTTAATAATATTAAATTAATTAATAAACATCATCACGATCATGATAACCATCGTACAAAGATCATATTCGACTAATAAACACATTCAATTAACATCAAATTAACATTATATATTAACATCATCACAACACAAACATCAAATATACATCTCAATATAATGTCAAATAACTCATGCGCCTATCAAATATACACATCTATCTGCAAGCTAAACATTAAACGAACATATCTAACATGACTAACAATATGCGCCACATCATGATGATCATCAACATGAAAATTAAGTACAATGGCAACATGAACATAAAATACATGGACCATATATATATATATATATATATATATATATATATATATATATATATAACTGAATAATGTTAAAAATATAAAACTGTAATATAAATCATGTCATGGATCAGGCGCTGGTGGTAGTATAACAACATCAATAACACTAGTACAAGTGGATGCAGCCTGCTCAGTAAAGGTGGGTGTAGCCTCAACAGTCGTTGGTCGACTAGCCTACTCATGATCATGATGATCACTAGTACTAATGGATGCATCCGCTGGTGGAAGTACAACATGATCAATATGAGGTGCAGTAGTAGTGGAGGCGGCCTGCTTAGCCTATAGTACTACAGCCTCGGTGGTCGATTGTCTAGCCTGGTCATGATGATCGTGACTAGTACACATGATGGATGCTGCAGGCTACTGACTGGACGTGGCCAATGGTCCAGCCTCATATCCATGATGACTAGTGTCAGATGTTGGTAGTGGAGCCTCATGCTGATCATCAGGTGTGCTGTGAGGTGAACGATCATGAGATTCATCTGAGTCGCTGCTGGCGAACTGTTCATCACGTGCCGCAACTCGACTACACCTATATCTACGGACAATCCTCCTCAATTGCGTAACAACTGTTGTAGCTCCTACGACATGCCGCATCAGGTCATACATGTCACGCGGCATGCCTCTCCACATCTGTAACAATCTATCATTGCCCTGTATCTCTCTGTAATGAGCGAGACTGATGCTCCCATCTGAAATCAATCCACAGAGTTGGATGCCGAAATCTATGTGGTATCTCGTCTCAAGTCGACCACGCCTGGAAAAAGGCGGTACTAGTGCACCATGAGGTGCATGAGCATCAGCATGTCTCTCTCTTGCACCACCAGCCTCATCCTCTAGCATCGCATCAGTTATCTCTTGATCATAATCATTAGGATAGACACCTGGATCATGTGGTGGATCCGGCATCTCATCTCGATCAAAAGAGACAATGTCTGTGAAATATATACAAGTACCCAACAATAATTAGACAATTTCATTACACAATTTAGTAAAAACAAGTTAAAGAAAATGTTAGATTAAATATAAATAAAATAGTAATATTACCTTTATCATTTGGCGGCTCATCAGGAGTGAAGAGGATGTTGGGACACCTTCGCTAATCAAGTCCAGCAGAAAGACATGGGACCATAATGAAGGGATGCAGCCCGCCAACGCTGGCTAGTAAGTCCAGCGAATCATGTGATATCCTTGTTGGAAACATAGTGTCTCCCCTCTTGGGCATCATCTGCCCCCATATGCGCATTCGGGCCTCGAACATCGGCCTACGAGGCTATCGAACAAAAATAGGTTTCATCTCTGGAAACCTCTCAAAAAATAAACAAAACAGCTCTAAAGCAAAAGGGAATTTGACCCTCCCTTGTGCATGAGCATGACATCTATCTAAGGCCATTGAAGATTGTCGCAAAAAAATGGCAGACCACTTGACAAGTCGTGGCTACTATTCTAAAGAATCAACGTAATATAAAAGCAAGCAACTAATGTGTTTCTTGTCACTGGTGTTGTGAGAAATGATCGAAGCTATAATAGAGAGGCATTTCACATCCTATATACCAAAAGCACCTATACGTAACTGACCTCTAGGTACCTGAAACTCTGAAGTAGATAGTCCATGTGCTCCAATGTATCTCTAGGACTAAACTAACTAACTCCCTGTTACACAACCAGGTGGCACATCTGGGAATGCGGGAAAATCCACCCCTGTCCTTGATATTCCTGTAATAAAATAAATGTCCTCCTCAGTGGGTGTGTACCACTTGTGAGGACCTACCTAAAAATCCTGTCAGTGGGAATTCCACCTACCGATAAGATGTCTCAAAAGCACAGTATGGGCCTTTAGGATGGAAATAGCCCCCTCATAGAACTTGAGGAGGCCTACCTGCTTAAGGATCTCCTGGGTATCTGCAGTAATAGGGTGAGGGCATCCATCTCTCTCCCTCTCTCTTGCCTCCCATTGGCGAATCACGTCATATTGTTCTACTTGTTGTTGCTGTTGTTGCTACCGTTCTCTCTGAATCATTGCCATATTAAATAATTTTTTTTATTAAAACAAAATGTATTTATAAATATACATATATAATATTTTTTGAAAAGAAAATGAACATACAAGTCGGTGCTCCATAAAAACAGTCACGCACGAATGCCGGTGCGTCCTAATATTTTAGCGCATTGTCCCTGGGGCCCCTAATGAAATAGACCGCACCGGATTCGGTGTCGATGTCTAGTTTTCAAGCACCATGGACTGTATATAATTCAGAATAGTGGTGCGCTAACTGAAATATACTCCTCGGCACGTATAGTCATGTCAACGCACTGACTTCATGAGAATGACATAGTTGACAGTGCAGTCTTTTAACCAGCCGCACCATTGACCCTCTCGAAATGAAAAATGTAGTGTGCTGACATAAACTGAGGTGGAAAATGCAGTCAGTGCACCACACTATGATTGCCGAGTCAATGGTGCGCTTGGATAAATGAGCACACTGGTTTATTTATTTTTTATTTTTATTTTAAAATTATTCGAGGCGCCTTCCTACACCGCCCCGGAAATAGTGCGGTTATCGTTAGCACTGCTATCTGGTGTGAGCCAAATAGCTCGAGCGCACAACGCGACAAATTTTATTTTTTTCTTTTTTAATGGTTATATTTAAGTTTATTTCAATTTCTAATATGCTAAAAGGCTTAATTATAGAAAAACTAGAAAAATACCCGTACATTTCTCTATCGAGGAGGCATATTGGCTGTAAAATTTGGAAAATAAAAATTTCCCACTATTTTTCAAAATGCAAGCTATAGATTGGTGGCCAATGCAGTGCAGTAGTGCGTGCAATTGGTGCAATGAGAGCATCGATGTTAAGGCGGCTCCGAAATAAGGAAATAACACCAGGGCTTGAGAGCTCTGGAGCAATGAAGAATGTTAATAATGAAGTTTTTTTGTCGTAATTTTTTTTTAACTAACCCTGTTTTAGTGCGCGTGGTTTTATAAGCGCACCGGTGCTATTAAATAAAACCACACCGGGATGTTTCAGTTTTAGCGCGAAAATTTGATGATGCACCGGGGCGGCATAATGGTAAAGCACCGGTGCGTAATGGTCACAAAGCACCATTTTTTTGGCCTTAATTTTTTTTTTTATATATAACTCTATTCCAATGCATGTGATTTTTGGTGCACCAGTGCTAATAGAGAAGAAAACACCAGCTCATTTCTGTTTTAGCACGGTGTTTTATGATCCACTGGCGTGAAAGAGTATTGACGCCCCAGTGCGTTATAGTAATTGGATGCCCCAACGATGTGTGTACTTCTTGCACGTTGTTTGGTGTGCCAATGTTCAGTGTGCAATGATGCGTTCTATGGTATCACACGCACCGGTAATTAACAGCTCAGGAGCACTGGAAAATTGAAAATTTTGGTTTTTTTGTTGTAAATATTTTTTTAATTTAACCCTTTACCAGTGCGCTTTGTTTACAGGTGCATCAGTAATGTTTTCTACAAACACACCGATTGGTTTATTTTTTGGCGTGTTTTTTATGATGCATCGGTGTGGTTTCTGTCTACCGCACTGGGTGGTTTCGGTGTTGGCGTTGTGTTTTATAATTCACCGGCGCGAACGAGTTGTGAGGCACTGGTGCTCTATTATATTATGATGCACCGGGCCGGTCTGTACGGAGTGCATGGTGTCTGGTGTGCCAATGATTTTTTCCGCACCGGTGCATTCTTTTTTTGACAGCACCGAGGCGAGTTTTGACAATAAGAGCAGTGATAGGAAAACATCCGCAAAACCTCTGCCTGCTATTCCTCTAGTAACCTCTGCTAGAATAAGATGTATGGGGTATTTTTCTTTGTGGTTCCTAAAAAAAATCCGCTAGAGGGTCTTTTCCTTGTAGTGGCATGAACTTTTCATCAAATAGAAAATATGACTTTCTATTACCAAGGCCAAATAATCTCCAACAGGAGATCATAACACAACAACCAATTAGAATGCCAACAATGCATCATTTTCAACAAGGCAGGTGCTCCCCCTAAACTTGTGCATCTTTAACACCTTCAACAACCAATTCATCAAAGCATCTTCATCAAGGAGATAAATATCAAAGAAAGGTATAGTAATATGAATAATGGAACAACAACAGAGATTACACAATAGCACCACAGACTGTTCTGAAAGTTGACCGAGAGAATTTATGTCAACAACAACCATAAGTGGTTTTATCCATTGAAACTCTTGTAGATAGGCTATTCGCCTTTATGAAACCAACGTATCGAATTTAGTCTTCTGAAATTAATCATATTTGATAAGATATGCAGAGAAAACTACCTGCTTTTGTTTGAGATATTCGAATGCATCCCTGGGAAGCGGTTTAGTAAATATATCGACAACTTGTTCTTTGGAGGGAACATACTCCAATTAACGTTTTCTTCAAGCACTTGTTCACGTAGGAAGTGATACTTCATAGGAATGTTATTGGTATTGGAATACATAACAAGATTGTTCGAGATACTAATGGCACTTGTATTATCACATAGAATGGATATGGCAGATGAACATTTGATTTGAATATCTTGTAATGTCTGCATCATCAAAAGAAGTTGTGTGCAACATGATGCAGCAGCCACATATTTTTCTTCCACTATAGAAAAGGCAATAGAATTTTGTTTCTTGCTGAACCAAGATACAAATTGGGGCCCCATATAGAATGCACCACCACTAGCGCTTTTTCTATCATCAACATTTCTAGCCCAATCTGGATATGTGTAAGCATGAAGAGTGAGGTCAAAATTATTTGGATACCATAGACCAAAGTCTTGAGTCCCTTGTAGATATTTTAATATTATTTTTACAGCCTGAAGGCGAGACTCTTTTGGGTTAGCTTGGAATTGTCCAACAATCTCAACTGCAAGCATAATGTTTGGTCTTGTCACGGTTAGATGAAGAAGACTTCCAATCATGGATCTATACTCTAGTTGATTCACCATGGGAGAATCATCATGGGAACTGAGGTTACATCTACAAACCATTGGATTACTCACAGGTTTGCAGTCTTCCATCCAAAACTTCTTTATAAATTTTTTGACATATTTTTATTTTGATAGAAATATGCCATCTCTTGCTTTTTGCACTTGTAAGCCAAGAAAATATGTTAGTTCCCAAAGTAATGACATTTCATATTCTTGCTACATAATAGAAGAAAATTTCTAACTCATGGAATCTTCATTACTTCCAAAAATAATGTCGTCAACATACATAAAAATAATCAATAATTTATCATTCTCAATTTTTATGTATAAGTTGTTGTTAGCAGATCCCTTTGTGAAACCTTGTTGTTGAAGATATTTTTCAAGACAATAGTACCATGACCGAGGAGCCTGTTTGAGACCATATAAAGCCTTTTTAAGTTTGCAAACAAGTTTTTCATCATTTCTCATAATGAATCCTTCTCGTAGTTCTATATAAACTTCTTCTTCTAGATCACCATTGAGGAAACCAGATTTTACATCCATTTGATAAACTTTGAATTGTTGAAAACTTGAAAAAGCAAGAAACATTCTTATGGCTTCAAGTCTGGCTACATGAGAAAATATTTATTTAAAGTCTATACCTTCTTGTTGAGCATACCCTTTACAAACAAGTCTAGCTTTGTTTCTAACAACATCTTCATTTTCATTTAACTTCTTTTCGAATATCCATTTTGTTCCAATAACATTTTTATCATGAGGTCTTTGAACCAATTCCAAAGTATGATTATTTTCAATTTGATCAAGTTATTCATTCATGGCTTGAATCCAACATTCATATTTACTAGCTTGATTTACATTCTGTGGTTCAATAGGGGATAGGAATGCCAGATAGCTAGGGGATCCTACAATAGTTCTTCTTGTTTGGACAGCTGATCCCTTTTCTCCCAGAATTTGAGATTTTGGATGATTATTTTGAACATACCTGGATGGAGCCTTTTCAGATATTTCTTCTTCTGGTGCTTCATTGGGTTCTCCTTCTATATTTTTTCTATTTTATGAGGGAAAATATACATCAGCATCATCTTCATTTGTTGTTTTTATTTTTCTTTTAGGAGCTGTGAGAGAGACTCATCAATTACAACATCAATTTATTCGACAATCTTCCAAAGTCTTTTATTGTAACATTTATATGCTTTACTTCTAGAAGAGTGACCAAGAAATACTCCTTCATGTGCTCTAGGCTCAAACTTACCAATTTTTTCATCATTGTTCTTGATAAAACATTTTCTTCCAAAAAATCTAAAATGCTTTATAATGGGAAGATTACCATACTAGAGCTCATAAGGAGTTTTATCATTTCACACACAAACATGAGCCTTATTAAGAATATTTACTGCAGTATGTGATGTTTCTTCTCACCAAAAGGTATCGGGAGTTCCAGATTCATCAAGCATAGCAAGAGCCATCTCTGGAACTATTCTATTTATTCTTTCTACCATGCCATTTTGTTGTAGGGTTCCAGCTATAGAAAACTATCTTTTTATGCCATGATGTTCACAGAAATCAAAGAATTCATCTGATATATATTATCCTCCTCAGTCAAGTCTAATAAATTCGATTTTTAGATCTAATTAATTTTCAACCAAAGCTTTGAAGATCTTAAATTTTTCAAATGCTTCATCTTTATGTAGTAACCCGATCCAACACATTCTACAGAAGTCATCAATAAATAAAATATATTATTGTTCTCCAGGAGGTGACTTTTTCCTTACAGGACAACATAGATCAATATGTATAAGTTCATGATGCTTACTTTCTAATCCTTCTTTGGCATTGAATTGCACCCTAGTTTTCTTACCAAATTGGCATGATTTGCATATGGTACTTTCAGGCAGGGTGATGTTGGGAAGATCAAAAATAGCTTTGAGTTTGCAAGATTTTTTTTTTTGAGAGAAGCTAAAATGTCCCAATCTTTTGTGCCATAACCATTTTTATATAGATCTACCTAAGTAGCATTGCTCTTGGCCACATTTCAATATATATAGATTGCTTGGTGTTCTAGTTCCTTTTATTGTTGTTTTTCCTGTGTCAAGTTCACGTACTACACATTATTTTGAAGTAAAGACAAGTTCATTTCCTTGATCACAAATTTGTCTTACACTAAATAAGTTATGCTTTAGCCCATAAAAATACATAACATTGTTATCTTTAACCTTTTCCTTTAGAAACATAGAACCTTTACCTTAAATATAGCAAGACAGTGATTTTCAAAAGTAACATTATTTTCTTTCTCTAAACAATTATACGAAAGAAGTTTATTTTTATCAAATGTCATGTGTTTTGAGCATCTGCTATCAATGTACCTTTGATTTTATTCTCCTTCTGCAAATAACACTATGCCATAGATTTCAACTTGTGATTCCTTATTTCTCCATACCTTGGAATTTTTGGGTATATGTTCTTTTGGTTGAATCTTGCTCTTGCATTCAGATTCTTCATGTCCAAAGTTATTTCAATAAGAACATTCAAATTCACCTTGAAGAGGAGGAAAATTGTTGTAAGTATTATTCTTTACTCCAATCTCATTTCTTAGCTTTCTAGCTTCTCTGGCATGATGGTTTTTTATTCAACACATTGTACAACTTTATGACCAAAATTATGACCTGAGAAACATTGTCGTTTAAAGAAGAAATTTCTGCGATCATGAAACCTTGTATTTATGTTTACCTACTGATTGATATTTTTATTATTTTTCTTCATTGAATTGAAGTGGCCATGCTATACTTGGGTAGTCTATTTGTTCTTTTGTTGAGTGACAAAATGTTGTTGGCTAGCTTTAGATGCATTTAGATAGCTTGGTGCTGAATATTGAGAGGATTCTCTAATATATCCAAGACCTATATTTACAAGAGGACAGTGTTGTACCTTGATAATTTCATCTAAGGTTTCAGATCCTTTAGCAAATCTAAGATTTAAAGTTTTCACTTTCTCAATTTCCTTTCTTGGACTTACTATTTCACATTCTAATTTCTCATTATGCTTCTCCTTTTCATTAAGATGATTCTTTAGAGTATCTAGGGAAATTTTGTTTTCTTCCAAACATATTTTGACATGATTTATTTCTTCAAGAAAATAATTTTCTTCTAATGCATCCATTAAAGTATCTCTAGCCTCACTAGAGTCTTTTTCAAAAGCCATGAGTAGTCTAATATCATGATCAAATTCTCCTTATTTACTATTTGATAGACCATCACTATCTTCATGAGTATAGTAGCTTTTTCTATTGATAAACTGTTTCTTATTTCCTTTTGCCGCTTCCTTTCCCTTTTCATGATTATCTTTATGGGTAAATTTAGCAGCATAATGACCAAGTCTTCCACAAGAAAAACATTTAAAGGAAGCTTACCTCTGAACCTTCTACTGCCAAGTTGTAGCTTCTTTAAAAAAATTATCTCATCTTCTTCTGAAACATACCATGATCCTTCTTGTTATTCCACTTACTTTCCTTTTGTAGAAGCTCAAAAGACAACTTCTTTAACTTCAGATGGACCTCCTTTCCTCATTTCACATGCAGTCATAATCCCATGAAGTTGAACAATAGTAAGAGTTTGTAGATCCTGGTTCTTTTTAATAGCAGACACTTTTGACTCAAATTTGGGAGTTAGAGATCTTAAAAACTTTTCTACTAGAGTAGTGTCAGTTATGCTTTCACCCATATTTATCATATGATTTAGAGTATCATCTATACGTAAAACCAAACTAGAAATTCTTTACTCATTATGCATTCTGAGTTTTTCAAATTGAATTATGAGAGTTTGGAGTTTAGCACTTTTTACCTTGGCATCACCTTCATAGCTCAGAATGATTTTGTCCCATATCTCCTTTGCTATATTGAACTGCATGAATTTGACAAATTCTGATCTAGTCAAGCTTACCAATAATGCACTGAAAACCTTTGCATTGGTTTCATAGTTCTCTCTTGCTACTGGAACTGCTAGAACTGAAGCTGGATATTGATAACCTCCTTCAACTATAGCCCATAAATATTCTCCAAGGGACTGAAGATAGGATATTTTCCTTGTGTTCCAAAAGATTAATTGTTTTCGTTGAAGAGAGGAGACCTGATAGATGTTGTCCCATCTTGATTTCTCATCTTATTTGATCTTCCCTCTAGCGATTAAGATTCTTCAGAAGGACCTCCTCTGATACCAATTGTTGGGAAAAATATTGAGAAGGGGTGGGGGGGTGAATCAGTATATATGACTCATTGTAAATTTTTAATTTTTCTTTACCGATTTCTATACACGACTTTAATGAGCCTAACTAGCATATACACACGGCTATCTTTAAGCAACTTGCGTATGTCCAAAGATCCCATTATGTAGATAATTATTTACTTAGATCAATCCATCATTCATTAATCAGATTTTTAGTAATAAGTAAATATGTTCAGTAATAACAGAATAAATCATGACATAAGAGCATCATACATGAACAACAAGATTTAAGGTGGAAACCCAATTCGGGATAAAACCATCGCTACTATCGTCTCTATCTTTAATATTTATTATATGGAAAATTCCTTACAATATCGTACTGATGCAGACTCATATCAGTACGTAGGCATATACCTGTAGAAGGCTGCAACCTTTTCTAGTTCTCTAGTTGTGTAAATGCAGATAACCTCGCAGGAAAAATGCATGGAGTTAGGACTTTTTTTCAACATTTACGAATGTGTAACCTTATAAATTTCTTTATATATTTCTGCACTAACCATTTAAATACCCATTATCATCACTTAGAGAAATATTTAGCAAAAATCATAGTGAGTTACACAACCATTAATTGTTCTTGTTGTAGCATATTAACTTAAATTTCCTACTATAACTATGCATCGATCCCATGATCATTTTAATTCAATTAGTAGATCACCTAATTGATAATATCAACATCATATCATGAAAGAAATTAACATCATCAAAATGACACAATTAACAATCACATAAATAGACACCGATATACCCTGGAAACCCCGTAGGGTGAAAACCAACAAACGTTTAATTTTATTATTAAACGCTCGTGAAGGTTGTCACCCCTCACTCAATGGTTATAAGGGAGTCCATCCCTTGACCATTGTAATAAAATTTACATATAAAAATAATCTTAAACGAAACATAACTAGCTATAAGTTATTACAATCATCATGATACCATTTACCCATGAATCATCAATCTCTGTCTTTGTATTCAGACTGTTTCCTTTAGGGGATCATTGTGCAATTGGAACTACTAAACCTGCATGGACTAACAACTCTTTATCTTCCACAATGTTAAACTTGAAATTTCCTTTTCTCAAGTCATCCTTCTTTCTTGCCATTGCTGTCGTCAGCACACTTGATATCATGATTAGATAAAATATTAATAAACCAATAATCAATCTCTATTTGTGACACTTCAACAATTATTTGTATGCATGTATAAAACATAACCACATTGACATTAGTTTCCTTATTTAACATCATTTCACATGCATTAGTAACAAATAAATCAGTATCAAGCATCATCTTTCCACCAAACACTAAGAAAATCTTGCATGCACTTTCATATTATTTCCAAAAGAAAGCTAACATACTATATAATAATACTGTGCATGCAAATACATAACAATATTTTCAAGATAACTATCCCAACAAGCAACTTCTCTTTTTTCCTACTCGTATGTTTTCTTTTCAATATGGATTAATGCAATAGATGTTATACTTACGCATGTGAATACATGTTCTTTTCCAAAAACATATTTTCCACCCAAGATATATTCATAATGGTTACTATGTATAACAATGCCAACTCTATTTCAAACAAAGTTACCATACAAGTTATAGTTTTGTGCATGCAATAACATATCTTGTTCTTCCTGCATGTAAAACATATATTTCTTTCCAAAAGAAACCAAATAAATATTTCATGGAAAAATAACCACATTTCTTTTCCAAGGGTCAAACGCATACCACTTATCATTTCATGCATGAAAAGTGACATTTCCCTCTCATCCAAAAGATATAACCAATAACTATGCATAATATTCTCCCAAGATAAAGATAATACCATAGCTAATCCCTTTAGGTTGGACAAATACATATTATTTTTCCCAAAAGAAGGCTAACACAATAAATATTATGTGATTGCATCTTCCTTTTCTCTAGAAATCTAATACTCAAAAATATATTTTTCCCATGCATGCAAGCATATATGTTTCTCTAATTAATATTACATAATAAAGCATGTGATTACTCTTTTTCCTCTCTAAGAATATAATCCAATAATGCATACAAGAATATATTTTTATCTTCTATTCATTTTGAAGAGTTGTAACACAATAATTATTTCCTTGCATACCATTATGCAATGTTCCAAATGGGAAAATATAGGCTCAGTAGGGAATATCTTAAGATATTACACTATGGAATCACAGAAATATGGAATTACACCAATAGATCTAAACCAGAGATAGACTGGCAGGGCATTTACTAGATGCATCACCTTCACAAGGAAGGGTGAAATCCAGAGGCTTCCTGGCCCATTCCAGACTCTGTCTATAGAATAATGGTGGAACACATCAAGTGTGGGAATGACAAACTCATATTAGAGTTTTCTGCTCTTAGGAACCTTAGATCTATAGATCTAAAAAATGGATCCATAAGAGAAGTAAAAACCAACCAAGGAAGAAGCGCTAAATTCCACTCTCAGGAAAATCTGCAATAGGCTCAAGGAGGACATTGTATAAGCAAGCCAGTGTGAAAATAATGTAGAACAGGGCTGGGTTCCCTTATTTTAGGCTGTGTCAGACCTCAAGAAAAGTTTCGGCAAAAATAAATGAGTTTAGAGGTTTTAACAGATCTCCCACAATCAACACTAGCTGAAAATCAGCTAAAGGAGAGAGTTGGTAAATAGAGAAACCGTCCTTTAGAAATTGCGTAGTTTCTGCTGGAAGACACTAGAAATCAGCCATTAGACTCATGTTATAGTATGGCATCAATAAATCAGATCTATAATCAAGTTCCTTTGTAGAAGCATTGGATTTACTTGAAGCAAGAGCAAGAATCCTTCAAAAATAATAGCAGAAACAATTGGAAAAGTTGTAGAAAGACTTGACAGCATTTTATATGAGGAGCTTCAGCTGATGTAGGTTAATATTCAGATCTACAACTAATATATGGATGAAACATCAGATCCATACCAGATCTGGAACTACTCAGCCTTCTAAACAAGATCTCCCTGGGGTTTTATCAAAATAATGCATAAATAAGTGTAGATCTAGCTTTTAATACACTGAAATTTTTATTGCAAATAAATTCAATCATTATATAATCATGGTCCATATGCAAACAAAGATATTTTCAAAGGATATGGTTACTCATCTCTTGATGCATGCTTGAAATACTCTCTTCCTCTTCCTTGGCTCCATTCTCCATGTATTATCCCATTTCCCTCTTCTATTTCTCTCATGGGATTATAATAAAAAATAGAATTAATTAAAATGGAATATATTTTATAAATCCTAAAAGTATTCCAACTTTTTTCTAAATCATAAAATAATTCCATCTTTTCTAAATCATAAAAGCATTCCAGCTTTTCTAAATCACAAAAGCAATCCATAAAGCCTCCATAAATCTGATTTTCCTAAATCAGAAAAGCATTCCATAAATTCCTCATGCTTTTATTTTTAAAGGTAGATTTTCTTTTTCCTTATGAGAAAAATATCACTTATCCATACTTTTTCCAAATCTATTACTCATTATTTCTAAAACTCATAAAATATACCAACTTGGAAATATAATTTATTTCCTTGGAAGAATATAAATTATTATAAATAAAATAATTAAGAAATAATTCTTCCAATATTCTTATAATCAACAATTACAAGAATATTCTTCATTTAATATCAATATAATAATTAATAATATTTAATTATTTAATAACGCTCATTTTATGAGAGTTTTTATGGTGGCTTATGCGAGGGATATTACAAACTCCCCCCCTTAAAGAGAACATCGTCCTCGATGTTCTTCTCTTGTTGGAACATTAACCTTTAATTTTCATTTCCAATTATTTAGGAAATGTAAAATAATACCTAAATCCTAATACTTTCATAAAAACTCCGGGAGCACTTAGCCCTTTAATCATCAAAATGATAAGAAAACTCTATCAAGTGCACATTGCATTTTATTTAGGAGTTACACTAGTCTTTCTCTCCCACTAGTGTTTTTGCAAAGTATTGTCTTTCTCTCCCACAATAATTTCAATCCAATTCAAACTCATGGTATTTATCTCCAACCATTATGTTAATATTTCCTCTTTATTATTTTCTCCTAGGGATTTTTAGGAGACTTTTAGGGAAGGTCCATGTTGAAATTAACCACCAATAGCTTTCCATAAGCTGGCAAGAAGTCTTCTAAAACTGTCACGTCTCCCATCCCCAGCTTCTTATCCGCATAACATTAACTCGGATATACTCTACTTTTATGCACCTAATTTTTTTCAATAATCAATTTCACATTCATACTTTTATCAAGTCTTTAATTTCTCTTTGGTAATTACAGACACTCTTGGTATTATAAATATTCCCATGAGAAATTTTGGCTTAACCTCAATTCCTATCAGTCAACCCAGTGGACTGATATTTATATGTGTATATAAACATATACTCATTTGTATTTCGCAGATCTGTTTTTCATAGTTTTGTCCAACTCTAACAGATCAATATGTCCCTTTCTCTAACTTTTTCAGTTAGCAAGCTTTATAGACTTTCTAACATCTATAATTATAAAATTTTAGCATCTATGTATAGATATCTACATATACATCTATCTATATTCAGTTAACCTTCTTTGTTTCAACTACTTTTACAGCAGTTTATATTGAAAGTGGATAGACGCTCTTTTCCCAGTATTTTAAATATGTTTACAATCTTCCTTTACCCATACTTTTACCACATATAACAATAGGGCTATTCTCTTATGTTATTGTTAAGATTATTCAGCATACTTGTAATTCTGGTGCATATTACAACTCTTCCCTTGGACTGTACTTGTTGTTCCTGTTTACCGTTTTGTTAAAAATTTTGGTTTATACACACAACAACTCCATTTTCATTTTAAAAGACAGCAAGCTACACCTGTACATTTGTTATTAGATTTGACATTCAGGAAATCTATCATCTCTAACTTTATTACTACAGGGTACTTATCCCCGGAATCCAACCATTTGTCCCTGCTATTAACCTATTGGATTTTCAGCTAATAGCTCTAATTTGCAATTGCATGAGGTACTGAACAAACAGTCAATCTAAACTTTGCATAAGAAATCATAACATAATGATTCATATAAACTTTGCATAAGAAATCATAACATAACAATTCATATAACCTTATATAAAAATTCATAGATAAATCTCCAAATTTATGTATGCATACCGATACTATGACCAGTCCTCCCAACCTTAGAGTTCGTCTATCTCCAGAACTCACCCCCGAGCTAAGATCCTCCAAGAACAGACTAACCTCAATCTATTCTGGAGCAGCTTATTTAAGCTATGCTCTCCCCAAAGCCTGTTTCCAATTCTGCGTCCAGAATTTTAGGATGCTTTTATTCCTGTTTGCCTAGGCTTCCCTTATTTAGGGACTTTAAAGCTGCTTTCTGCTTTTCCAGCTTTTCTAGCTTTTTACCTCTTCCCAACTACTTTCCTCATCATTGGGGAATTTAGATTTTTCCTCAAAAATCTAAATTAGAAATAACTTCTTTCAAGGATTTTTGAAAGATTTTGGGGAAAGTCTTTACCTTTTCCATAACCCCATGGATTAGGCATGTGATCTCAATTTCTCATTTGGTCATAGTGCATACACAATATTTTATTTATTTTTCATAAATAAATAATTAACCACATCCACACGATAATTATCCATTGGGGTCCACTCCCCTTTGGATTTATGTTCAAATGTCTAATTTGAAAAGCATAGAACTTGGGGGTGTTACAAAAACTCTAGAGTTATTTCTTGAATACCCCAACTAAAGTATTCATTAACTCAACAATAAAATAAAATATTACCTCATTACATCAATCCCATCATAGCTTCCATAGCCATTGAATCCAATAAAAATTCAATGTCTAAAAATAGTCAATGTCTACAAATCCACTGTAATTTACATACTTTTCCATTGCATATTATCATTAAGGCAAAGGAACATTTATGTACACCATGCATCTATACTTGACCCACAACATGGGGTCCAAAATTTGTCAAAGCACATTGACAACAATTTATCGCATGTAATATAGGTGGTATACATTCAAAATTTCCACATAATAATAATAATCATGTAGCTTAGAAAAAAGACATTAACATATGTTGCATACCATAGCATGATACTTTATTTAAGGTCTCACCTTAGCAGCCATCAATATTGTAGAGAACTAATAGTCCCATTGAACACTAGGACACAAAATGTGATTCTTTTTTTTTTTTTCCGCTTACCATTAGCTTGCAACCATATAAGCGACAACCATTGAGGAATTTTGTGAAAATAATTTGCAATCATGAAATCTACAATCACTGTAGACTTTTTTTCAAATAGTATGCAAGCATGCAATCTACAACCAATTCGACATTCCATCAAACAATTTTCAAGCATGCAATCTACATCCATTGAGGAATTTTAACAACAATTTGCAAGCATGCAATCTGTGGTGGATAAGGCATTCTTCCAAATAGTTGGCAAGCATACAATCTACTACCATTGAGGGACTAGTTAGCAGAGATGAAATAAATTTCCATAAATATGTTTATACTCTCATAGAGATAGTAAAACTAGAATTTCTAGAACATCATGAATCATATTAATATCATCAATGGTAAAATTTCTGCTAATAACAGAACCAACAATCCCTACAACATCGTCTAATCAGGAAATTTGACCAAATTATGGATCCATTTCTAAACATAACTTTTTCTTGGAATCACCATGGGGGTTACATGATCTCAAGGTATGAAAAACCCTTGATATTAAAGATTAATCACATCCAAAACTTCCACGGATGAAATTATTTAAAATACAAAACCGTGGATCTCAATTACCACTTTTTGTCGAACACATTGAATGCAAACTTTCCTCTACAACTCTAAATGAAGAAAGAGAACCCACAATTATGCTACTATGATTTTTTCATTGAATTTAAGTTCACTATGTGAGTTCTATTTCACTCGTTGCATATTTTTAACAACTAAAGAGTTTTGTTCAAGTATATATATATTTTGTTTTCAACATTCCATTGTCCTCTTCAGGGTCAAACCCAACTTCTATATTATTTAGTTATCACACCAACCATACATGTATTCATTATTTATAGGTAGTGCATGATAACTTTAGCCATGTTTTCCATTTTTTTTCTTATGCACCATAATAATTTTTCTCACATTATGCATGCAAAGGTTGGTAATTAATCTACAATATAAACAGTGAGTGCTCAAGATGGTTCATAGGTACAATAGAAGTTTTATTGTCTTTTATCCACATCCATATTAAAATTTCATGAGCACAACTTTTAAAGAAACATTATAAATGTCTACTCTTTCATGCAGTCATTAATCATGCAACATGCATCTCATGTTAATTGTAGTATACTACAAGTTTAATTAAAATCATACCTGAGATGATGCCCACTAGCATCATACCTCTACTTCCTTTTTGCATAATGATTCCCAAAAGGTGCCAGTGTTGCAACCTTTTGCTTTGATACCATTTGTAACATACCCCGATAACCTCGCAGGAAAAATGCATGGAGTTAGGATTTTTTTTTTCAACATTTACGAATGTGTAACCTTATAAATTTCTTTATATATTTCTGCATTAACCATTTAAATACCCATTATCATCACTTAGAGAAATATTTAGCAAAAATCATAGTGAGTTACACAACCATTAATTGTTCTTGTTGTAGCATATTAACTTAAATTTCCTACTATAACTATGCATGGATCCCATGATCATTTTAATTCAATTAGTAGATCACCTAATTGATAATATCAACGTCATATCATGAAAGAAATTAACATCATCAAAACGACACAATTAACAATCACATAAATAGACACCGATATACCCTGGAAACCCCGTAGGGTGAAAACCAGCAAACGTTTAATTTTATTATTAAACGCTCATGAGGGTTGTCACCCCTCACTCAATGGTTATAAGGGAGTCCATCCCTTGACCATTGTAATAAAATTTACATATAAAAATAATCTTAAACGAAACATAACTAACTATAAGTTATTACAATCATCATGATACCATTTACCCACGAATCATCAATCTCTGTCTTTGTATTCAGACTGTTTCCTTCAGGGGATCATTGTGCAATTGGAACTACTAAACCTACATGGACTAACAACTCTTTATCTTCCACAATGTTAAACTTGAAATTTCATTTTCTCAAGTCATCCTTCTTTCCTGCCATTTCTGTCGTCAGCACACTTGATATCATGATTAGATAAAATATTAATAAACCAATAATTAATCTCTATTTGTGACACTTCAACAAATATTTGTATGCATTTATAAAACATAACCACATTGACATTAGTTTCCTTATTTAAAATCTTTTCACATGCATTCGTAACAAATAAATCAATATCAAGCATCCTCTTTCCACCAAACACTAATAAAATCTTGCATGCACTTTCCTATTATTTCCAAAAGAAAGCTAACATACTATATAATAATATTGTGCATGCAAATGCATAACAATATTTTCAAGATAACTATCCCAACAAGCAATTTCTCTTTTTGCCTACTCGTATGTTTTCTTTTCAATATGGATTAATGCAATAGATGTTATACTTATGCATGTGAATACATGTTCTTTTCCCAAAACATATTTTCCACCCAAGATCTATTCATAATGGTTACTATGTATAACAATGCCAACTCTATTTCAAACAAAGTTAACATACAAGTTATAGTTTTGTGCATGCAATAACATATCTTGTTCTTCCTGCATGTAAAACATATATTTCTTTCCAAAAGAAACCAAATAAATATTTCATGGAAAAATAAACACATTTCTTTTCCAAGGTCAAACGCATACCACTTATCATTTCATGCATGCAAAGTGACATTTCCCTCTCATCCAAAAGATATAACCAATAACTATGCATAATATTCTCCCAAGATAAAGCTAATACCATAGCTAATCCCTTTAGGTTGGACAAATACATATTATTTTTACCAAAAGAAGGCTAACACAATAAATATTATGTGATTGCATCTTCCTTTTCTCTAGAAATCTAATACTCAAAAATATATTTTTCCCATGCATGCAAGCATATATGTTTCTCTAAATAATCTTACATAATAAAGCATGTGATTACTCTTTTTCCTCTCTAAGAATCTAATCCAATAATGCATACAAGGATATATTTTTATCTTTTATTCATTTTGAAGAGTTTTAACACAATAATTATTTCCTTGCATACAATTATGCAATGTTCCAAATGGGAAAATATAGGCTCAGTAGGGAATATCTTAAGATATTCCACTATGGAATCACAACAATATGGAATTACACCAATAGATCTAAACCAGAGATAGACTGGCATGGCATTTACTAGATGCATCACTTTCACAAGGAAGGGTGAAATCCGGAGGCTTCCTGGCCCATTCCAGACTCTGTCTATAGAAGAATGGTGGAACACAGCAAGTGTGGGAATGACACACTCATCTTAGAGTTTTCTTCTCTTAGGAACCTTATATCTATAGATCTAAACAATGGATCCAAAAGAGAAGTAAAAACCAACCAAGGAAGAAGCGCTAAATTCCACTCTCAGGAAAATCTGCAATAGGCTCAAGGAGGACATTGTATAAGCAAGCCAGTGTGAAAATAATGTAGAACGGGGCTGGGTTCCCTTATTTTAGGCTGTGTCAGACCTCAAGAAAAGTTTCAGCAAAAATAAATGAGTTTAGAGGTTTTAACAGATCTCCCACAATCAACACTAGCTGAAAATCAGCTAAAGGAGAGAGTTGGTAAATAGAGAAACCGTCCTTTAGAAATTGCGCAATTTCTGCTGGAAGACACTAGAAATCAGCCATTAGACTCATGTTATAGTATGGCATCAAGAAATCAGATCTATAATCAAGTTCCTTTGTAGAATCATTGGATTTACTTGAAGCAAGAGCAAGAATCCTTCAAAAATAATAGCAGAAACAATTGGAAAAGCTGCAGAAAGACTTGACAACATTTTATATGAGGAGCTTCAGCTGATGTAGGTTAATATTCAGATCTACAACTGATATATGGCTGAAACATCAGATCCATACTAGATCTGGAACTACTCAGCCTTCTAAACAAGATCCCCCTGGGGTTTTATCAAAATAATGCATAAATAAGTGTAGATCTAGCTTTTAATACACTAAAATTTTTATTGCAAATAAATTCAATCATTATATAATCATGGTCCATATGCAAACAAAGATATTTTCAAAGGATATGGTTACTCATCTCTTGATGCATGCTTGAAATACTCTCTTCCTCTTCCTTGGCTCCATTCTCCATGTATTCTCCCATTTCCCTCTTCTATTTCTCTCATGGGATTATAATAAAAAATAGAATTAATTAAAATGGAATAGATTTTATAAATCATAAAAGTATTCCAACTTTTTCTAAATCATAAAATAATTCCATATTTTCTAAATCATAAAAGCATTCCAGCTTTTCTAAATCACAAAAGCAATCCATAAAGCCTCCATAAATCTGATTTTTCCTAAATCAGAAAAGCATTCCATAAATCCCTCATGCTTTTATTTTTAAAGGTATATTTTCTTTTTCCTTATGAGAAAAATATCACTTATCTATACTTTTTCCAAATCTATTACTCATTATTTCTAAAACTCATAAGATATACCAACTTGGAAATATAATTTATTTCCATGGAAGAATATAAATTATTATAAATAAAATAATTAAGAAATAATTCTTCCAATATTCTTATAATCAATAATTACAAGAATATTCTTCATTTAATATCAATATAATAATTAATAATATTTAATTATTTAATAACCCTCATTTTATGAGAGTTTTTATGGTGGCTTATGCGAGGGATATTACAAGGTTGCTGCGGAAGGGAGCTCCATCGCCTTTATCTCGTTTACCAATCACTCCTAGAAGCGAGCTTCAACCCCTTGATCAGAACAACAACTTCTACTAGAAGGAATATTCAACTTCCACACTGAAGGCTTCAACACTCAAAACCACTACAGACAACGTTTCATCAATTTTCACACTAGAGCCCAGATATTCAACACAACTAATCATGCAGATCACCAATAATAAACTTAACCCAAACTTCAATCAGAACAATGAGATGACTGTAACCAGAACGCATTAATAAACTCATATTTCAGAGTCAGTATGCAGAATCAATATCAACCCTGATCATTCACTATCTTAAAATACATACGCTACTTCACTTTATTGATCATACATGTATACGCGCTTTCCTTCACACCAACCTACGTATATATCTGAGAATAATAAATTTATAGAATATGATCAGTCTCATAACTAGATCTAAGGCTTCCAATCAGATATATTTTCAATATAATAGAACTCTTAATAAGTTATTCATCATTAAACACATTTACTCACTCATTGATTAGATTTGTACATATTCAACTGATCAGCATATACAGTATTCAAGCAACCTAGATCTTCATAAATACTTCATTCATAGACAACAGAAATACATTAGCAATAAACAAATAACCTCTCCAGCAACCTTTAGAAAACCCCGACTTCCATGCGCGCTTTAGTTGAGACAAATTTGTGTTTATACTCGCTTTCACTATCAAAAACTAGTGTATAGATCTGTAAATGTTAACTTACCCAGATTTATTTACTTCACTTCAGCGAACATGTTCCAAGTCACAGATGCAACCATCTCATAATTATATTATGTAAGTAAATAGTCATTTCAGGTCCAGAGACCTTGATCCATTATTGTATCCAAGGGTGCATCATAGATTTAGATCTACTAATAAAACAGAGTTCATCCCATGCAGATATACTACAAAGAGAAGTATTTATTAACAACCTTTACACATGCACACAACCTGTACTATGGTCTTCTTCTCCTTATATAGATTTAGCCTTTACCAATACCATGAGCCAAAACCACACAAGTGCTGATGATATTCTTGGATGGAATGAAATAGACAATAAAATGCTCAATATTGTGGGCTAATATCATGGTAAATCCCCCTGGTATCATAATTTTAGAGTGGAAAACATATATGTGACTTGGCTTATTCATAACCACATATATACACAACTTCTCTTCATAAAAAAAGTGTGTATATACTAATTCTGAATGTATACACAGGTTTCCTGTATACCAAGTAGCGTATGTACATGGGTTTCCTTCATCAAACCTTCGTATACATTGAGAAATATTTCTTGTTTCATTTCTCTGCCATTTACTGGAATTCCTTTCTCTATCACATCTGAACTGACCTGTAGAGACATCATTTTTATATCTTTAACAAATAGGTTGAAGTTTCCATCAAGGACAACTTCATCGAGTAGGTTTCCATCAAAAACAACATATTACTTCATAATGCCAACAAATTTTAATTTTATTTCCAATTATTTTTTTCTGTCGTTTAGAATGAAGCTTAAAATTATTATGAATCTCTTTTTTCTCTCTTTATGGCCAGGAAGTACATGCTCTTAATTGCTAAAGCCACTCAAATATTACAAAATATTCTATACTAAATTAAAATAAAAAAATAAAACTGACAAAATTAAAACAAATAATATTAAAATTAAAAAAACATAAAAAAAAAAACTATCAAATCTTTAAATTAAAAGGAACCCATTATATGTGGGTAATTAAAAAATAAATGAAGAAAAAAATAAAGCAAATGCTTTTAATCATTAAACCTACTCAAATGTTACAAAAACTTCTATATTAAATTAAAAAAATACAAGTAATAAAATGATAACCAAAAATATTAAAATTAAAACCAATAATTACGAGGAGACCATTATACTTAGCGAAATTTAAAAGTAAGTTAAGGAAAATGGCAACGAATACCTTGAGTGTTAAACGTCAAATCCTTAAGTATGTGGAAAATATTACAAATAATTTTAATTGATTGACATTATGTTGTGACTTTTATTTGATTAATTTTAACTTATACCATTATGCGGAATTGTCTTTAAAATATAATAACAATATTTAGATATAATAATAATAATAAATATTATTCTCAATAAAATTATTAGTGTGTTGGTTTTGAAAAAATATTATTGAAAATTTAGAATCAATACTTAGTGTTAATATTTGTATAACTTTTTAGATAATTTTAAACATAGAAGATTTTATTTAAAGATCTTTTACAATTTTAGATTTTAAGTGTGAAATTTGTAAAATTTAAGTGTTTTAGAGATTTTCTAGGTCTTTTTTAGTGTGTTAAATTATTTATAGGAATAATAAAAAATCACAATAGTTTCACATCAACATAGATTAATATCAACTTCGAATCAAGATATAAATATTTTTTAATGCAAAACTTTGTTAAAAATTAAAAATGAAGCTTATATTTTGAAACTAGCATCTCATATGAAATAAAGCATAAAATTAACCATAAGATCACAAATATATAAGTTTACATCACTTTAGGGAGATTAGAACTCACTCCTATAAAATAGGAACTAATAATAATCTAAGACACACAACACATTCACAACTCTGAAACAAACTCTCTCCAATAATACATATTCTCCATTAGTTTCAATTCTCCCCCTTAATGGAGAAAGGGTTCACTTGCACGCCTAACATCTCTCTAAAAAATTCAAATTTGATCCTCCAAAGGGGCTTGGTGAAGATATTTGCTGCATTCTCGCACGTATTATAATTTTCAATGAAAATTTATTTAGACTGAACCTTTTCTCTAACAAAATGAAACTCATTATCAATGTGTTTTGTGTTTTTTTGAAACACAAGGTTATTTGTGAGTTTGATTGAAATTTGGTTGTCACATTTAATCATTGTAACATCTTTTTTTTCTTCTCGTGCATCAAGAAGGAGTCTCCCAAACAAAATTTCTTCACAAGTGGCTACACATACCGCTTGATAATATGGTTCTCTTGAAGATAAATATATAGTATTTTTCTTTTCACTGCTCCATGAAATTACGTTGGATCCAATACTAAAAGCATAACATGTTATGGATCTTCTATCATTCATATTTCTAGCCTAATATGAATTTGAAAAACCAGTCACTTTAACATCAAAAGAATCAGTATATTTAATGAAAAAGTATAAAGTTCCTTGAAGATACCTTAAGTCTCCTTTTGCTTCCACTCAATTATTCTCAAGAGGTTTTTACATAAAATAGCTCAACACACTGACTAAAAAAGCTAAGTCATGTCTAGTTGTAATCAAGTAAATCAGACTTCCAACTAGTTGTCTATACAGTGTAGCA
The DNA here is from genome assembly GCA_034641835.2 of Pinus albicaulis. NCBI lineage: Eukaryota > Viridiplantae > Streptophyta > Pinopsida > Pinales > Pinaceae > Pinus > Pinus albicaulis. The sequence goes on along the minus strand of CM076577.1, from coordinate 1,017,086,049 downwards.
TCCACCTCTTTAGAACCATCATCATTCTGTAGTTTAACATTCTGCTATAAAGGTACAATGGAAAATTTACATGGATCCATTTTGAATTTCTTCAATAATCCTGTGACATACTTTCCTTGAGTGAGAAAACTCTACCAAGAATCCCTCCAGACTTCAAGACCCAAAAAATAATGTAATTCTATAAGGTCATTCATTTCAAAAACCTATGACATTTGCACTTTGGTTTCTTTAAACAATTCATCAACATTTCCAGTAACAATTATATCATCAATGTAAATCAACACAATCTACCCCTTTGAATCAAATGTAGTATACATATTTGGATCATTTTTACTTCTCTTATAACCATGTTACAAGAGGAAAGAGTCTACCTTTACATACCAATATTTGGGTGCATGTTTCAAACCATATAATGCTTTGTTTAATTTACAGACCAAATGTTCCTACTTGTGTTTAATAAACCCTTCAGGATGTGTTAAGTATACCTATTGCTTAAATTCTCCATTTAGAAAAACATATTTCACATCTAGCTATTGTATACTTCAATGATTCTTTCCAGGTAAATAAATTGACATTCTAAGAGTATTTAACTTAGTGACAGGAGAAAATGTCACCTCATAATCAATGCCTTCTTTATGTGAGAACCCTTTAGCCAACAACCTATATTTAGATTTATTTACACTACCATATACTTTGAACTTAGGTTTATATAACCATTTACAACCTATGGGATATTTTCCTTCTCACAGTTCAACTAATTCCCAGGTTTTGTTTTTAATTATTGACTCATATTCTTCTTTCATAACTGCCCTCCATTCATCATACTTGTTTTGTTGATTATAATTCATGGGCTTAAAAAAAATTTAAAATATTTGTCATAAGGACATAGTATTTATACCTTGCTGGTAAGTGAGTCTGCCTACCTGATCTCATTGGTAGCGGACTTGCCTCAAATATGTCTTGCTCACCCTTGAATGGACTAGGATTGCACAATGTACCTGCATCACTAGATTTTTATTATTGCGACTGCTACTACTGCAGATGGTTGTCTTTAGCTTCATAATCTCTATTGTCAACTATTAAAGGCATGCGCCACTCCTCATATATTTTTTCTTTATTCTATTCATCAACCTATTGATGGAAGATAAACTCTCTACTTGCAAATACCTTGTGAGTAGATGGATTAAGAAAATTATATGCTTTAAACTCATAAAAATACCCTGCAAATATGCATTTTATGGATTTAGCATCCAAATGTTTCCTATCATGCTTAAGAATATGTGAAAAATATTTCGAACCCAACACTCTCAAATGTTTGACGACACACTTAAAACCATATAGGGCCTAAAATGGAGTCTTGTGATCAAGACAAATAATTGGACTTTTATTCTTTAAATACACTACAATATTAATAATTTCTCCCCAAAATCCATTAGAGAGGTTCTTACCTTCCAACATGTTGTGTGCACACTCAACCGGAGTTCGATTATTTCTCTCTACAACCCCATTCTGTTGTGGAGTGTGCGCTACTATAAACTACTAATTATCCAATGATCCCTGCAATATTTGATGAAGTTTCCAAGTTTGTATTCTCCCCCTTGATCTGAGCAGAGAATTCAGATGAAATTCCGTGTCTTATTTTCAACCATACTTATGAATTATTTAAAATATTCAAAAGTATGAATTTTATTCCTGAGAAAATATACCCAAGTATATCTTGTGCAATCATCATAAAATAATGAAAAATAATAAGCTCATCCTAATGACCTTGTCCTCATTGTCCCACATATATATATGTGTGCACAAGTTTGAGTATATCACTCTTTCTTCTATTTAAATTTGAGGGAAATTCATCGTTGTGCATTTTTCCAAGTACACATCCTTTGCAATCAACATGTGAATTTTTTAAAATAGGAAGTCCATTAACCATACCTTGTTTATGTAGTAGCAATAAGTCATGAAGATTCATGTGTCTGAATCTTTGATTCCAAATATTATCTGTTTTCATCATTTTTGAAGTTAAATATTGATGTTGCACGCTTCTAACATTCAAATTATATAGGCCTCCAACTCGTATTCGAGATGCAACCAAATTTTTATGATCTAGAAAATCCTTTATGACACGGTAGGTTTTGAAAAAATCTACCTTTAAGTTCTAATCTACAATCATGGAGACATAGATCAAACTATGTTTAATCCCTGGTACATAAATGACATTCTACATGCGCCTGATATTACCATCATGCAATATCACAAGAGTATCTCCATACCCTTTAATCTAACATGCTCTGTCATCACCAATGTAGATGTTAGCACCATTGCTGGTGTATTTAAAACTTTCAAACCAATGCTTATTACCTGTCATGTCAGTGGATGATCGAGAATCCATAAACCAAGTTTTGGTTTCATTAGTCTCAGCATAGAGAGTAGAATCAAACACAAATATTTTAAAATCATGATTGTGATCTCGGTCAGCAAAGTGCCGTACATGCCTCTTTTGTGTGTGTTGGGTTTCATCGATCTTCTTCTTACAACAATTTCTAGCACTGTGACCAGTTTTTCCAGAGTAAAAACACTTGATTCCTTAATCATTTCTGGTTGAATACATAACTTGCAATGGATTTTTCTAGGTTGTACCACCGCCTTTCTATCCTCCTCCTACTTTCTCTTTGAAACAATTTTTCTTCGCCATCAATGAAAGGTATGAATTGTGACACTTCAAATTCATACACCTCTTTTCTTTGTACATCAAGATACCTTTCAATTCTTCAAAAGCGGGAGCTTTGTCCCTCGCTGCTAGCCCTATAATAAAAATTTGATAAGCATCAGCCATACCATTCAGGGTAATTGTGACAAGATATGTTTTGGACACTTTCTCCCATATGTCGCCCAACTTGTATTTCAACTCTTTGATCCAAGAGATGAATGAAAAAATGGTTTCATTCTCCTCCCTTCTAATGGAGAGAATATTACTCTTCAGGAACAATAATTTATTTTTATTCTTTGTATCATATATATCCTTGAGAGTCACCCAAATATCATTGGTAGTTTTTCACTCTCTGATGTCAGGGATGGTGTTTTCTTTCACTGATATCTTCAACAAAACCTTCACATTTTTGTCCATCTTCTTCCAATATTGAAGTGTTGCAGTTGTTCCACCTTCTGTTATATTCTTCTTCACTTCATCCCCATTTTCAATTTCCCACAAACTCGAATCTTTGACCAGTGTCTGCAATTCTAATTTTCGACTGGTCTAATTTGCCTCATCGATCTTATTTCTCTCATTCAGGTACGCTTCTGTAATATGGTTATTCATTGCGACAGGATTGATCTATGGATATATCTCAATATTCTCAATCTCCAAAAATCGATCTAACCAAGAATGAAAATACACCAACATTGACGATCTCAATCTTAAAAAAACAACAAATTTACCAAAGGGAGTGATCTATGAAGAAATCTCGAGCTTATTGGAATGATCTGGGCCTCATGAAAGCACAATAAAGAAAACGACAATCTCATCCTGACAGTGAATTGAAATGGGCGATTTAAAGCTTATAAATGGAAGCTTATTGCCTTTTTTAAACACTTAATTAGTCCAACATTTCAGATTTACTATCCCTTTCACCTAAGAATGCAATGATGAACCCTATTAAAAAAGAATAAACGGTTGAATTGATACCATGATTCGACGCGATTTATATCATGCTACCACATGATTGATGAATTTGTATATCAAACATCTGTATCAAAAACCACCACAGCAACATAAAAAATGCACCAAAGATCTCATCTTAAGGTTAATACTGTAGGAACACCACTACACCGACGAACCATAACACGACTACGCACAAGGAACATGACTACGACCACACTGACACTGTGACCACGTTGGCACGCTTACTCGTCCTCCTGCATGAAGGAACAAATCTTGGCCTCCTACACGAAACCACCAATCTCAGCCTTGTGCGTGAAGGCACCATGCTTCCATGAAATCTCTGATGTTAAGATAGCTCAGTCATGGAATACACACTCTCAGTCACGGGTGATCTCAACGTGATGTCAAGGGAACTTCGGCTTGAAGAAACACCAACAACACATGAACTTCCAATCCACAACCATCAAGCTCACCACTGCACAATCACTAGTGCCAAATTGAGAGATTGGGTTAACTCTTTTGACCCACACTGTTCAAAATTGATCTAAGTTTAAGTCGATCAACGTGAGAATTAACCCTAAATTTTTTCTTGCTCTCTTTATTAAATTCTGTGTAAAAGATGGAAAAATAACGTGTTGCTCTAACTCTGCATGAGAGAAAAAAAAAACAAATTCCTCTTTCCAGCCAGTAAGGATCCACACTTCAAACACTAAGGCTCATGACACAACCAACCACCATATCTCTCGAACTAGCCACCAAGGCTCCACTGCAGCATGTAAGGCTGTCTATCCACCAAGGTTTTGAATCCAGCTACCAAGGCTCCACACTGCCACTAAGGCTCTCTAGCCACCAAGGCTCCACACTGCCACTAAGGCTCTCTAGCCACCAAGGGCCTAAAATATACCACCAAGTCACTCACTTTAGCTACCAAGGCTCACCAGCTCTGATACCATGTTAAAAATGGAAGATGAAATTATATACTAAAACTAGCATCTCACAGGCGAGAAAGCTACACATCGAAATCTCTCAACCATAATGCTCTATAGAATTAGTCATAAAATCACAAATATATAAGTTTACATCATTTTAGGGATATTAGATCTCTCTCCTAGAAAATAGAAACTAATCCTTATATAGGACACACACACAAGTGTGAAACAAACTCTCTCCAATAATACATATTCTCAATTATTTTCAACTAACTTAAAATCCTTTTACACTTGGTAAATTTTTAACCTTTAACGTAAATCTATGTTGGTTATTTATAATCTAGTATTCTTATTTTTAATTTTGGTAATAATTTCACAATACAACAAGGAGTTTCTATGATAGGGTGCTCTGCAACCTTCCCCGCTCTCAAGAAAATTAAATTTTAGTAACCCTAAGCCCACACGTTGGTGTCCCTCTCGTTGGTCCTTCGTGGCGTCAGGCCTGGAGGGGATATTTTTTCCTTCATTCAATGAAGTGGATGCTTTCTAAACTTTAATCGTGAACATTAAGTCCAATCGTTGACCTAAAAAGGTGGAAAAAAATGGTTGAAGGAAGCCTCTAAGATCTTCATGGAGACTCTTCCTCAGTAATTTTAGAAGACGTCTTTGAAATTTTCAGAAAGGGTGCTTGTCGGTAAATTTATGGGTATGTTGCCTCACCAAAATTATTCTAACAATGCACTGAAAGTAATTCGAAGAAAATGATGAAAGGAAACCTAACTGCCCACATATTTGGAAATTTCTTTTTCGCTCTCCTCTTTTAGTTCAAGGAAGATCAATATATAATATTCCACAATGGTCCATTTTTTTTTGGTTATACAGGCATGTATTTAAATTCATGGCCCATTGATTTTAATCGTAATGAAACCATTCCTAAGGTTTTCCTATTTGGGTTAAACCCCCATGCTTACCCCTCTCATGCTAAAGTGTTGAATATCCAAAAGCCATTAGGAACGGTATTTTTCATTACCTCCACAGTGCTGAGCATAAACGTTAGGGATTCTCTTGTGTTAAAATATATTTCAAAGTTGACTTAGAGTAGGGTCTACACTCACAGATTAACCTCAGGCAGGGGGATTGGATGTTTTTTCAATCTATATACTATGAGAAGCTTCCATTTAAATGTAAAATTTGTCACGAATACATGAACTTTGTTCATGATTCCAATAAGAACAAGGTTTAGAATGATAATGGTTTTGTTCCCTCCCAAGAGGAATAATGTCATATTATGAAACAAGGTTGAAGTAAAGGAAAAGGAAGTTCCCATAATGACAGTGTTATAGTTCTGATTTCTGTTTGGTGTATTATCCCAAGGTGAGCCTCAAGCTATTGCTATGGTTTCTGAAAATTAAGAAAATGGCACAGAGGGAGATTCGAAGGATGCTTTAGAGATAGTTAGTCATGCTCTTGAGTCTCTCCTTGGAAGCCTTGCCCATGCTCCCCCAAATCATTCTACTCTTGTTCTTTTCGACAGAAATGGGACGAGCGTGAGAAGTGGATTGAGGAACTATAAGGAATTGAGGAAGAATTCAATAAGGTTCTAACCAGAAGTTCCAAAAAGAAATTAAAATTCTATAGTGATTCTTCCAGCCTAGAAAAATAAAATTTTAAAGGAGGAAGGTCTACAAAAAAGGAGGTAATGAATATTGAAGCAACACATAACATTGTGCTGGGAAATTAATATCAAATCCTTAATATTTTAAAAAAATTATCTAATAGAGAACTGTGAAACAAAAGATACAAAGGAGGCAAGTCATCAAACTAAAAATATAAATGAAATCTTTCTCTTGGAAAACTTTGGTTCTAAAATTCCCTCAACAAGTCTGGGGAAACAACGTATCTAATTATAATGGAAAATTCACAATTCTTATTCTCACAAGAGACCAAGTTGGCGGAAGATGAACCATTAGCTCAGTTAGAATTCTTTTGGAACAAAACCATTTAGGTGGTTCAAAGCTCCATTGGAGTCTTTGGTGATCCCATTGGTTGGTTCCCAACTTCAGGCTGCCTCTCAACAATTATAGGACAAATCTTTGAATTGTAGTTCTCCTATGGGTGCCAATTATTTTGTTGTACATTGGGTGTGGATAATTTTTTGTGTTGCAAAGCAGGTGGAGGTGTATCGATTATATGCTACTGTATGTGTATGTATTATGTGGTGTTGTATGCCATGTGTGGATTTATGTGTTGTGATGTACATTGTGTAGGTGTACGTGATTGAGGAGAAGCAAAGGCATTGGGTGATCACCGAGTGTGGAAACCAATCTCGTATGGGTACAAAAGAACAAAGGAAGAAGTAAAGACCAATGAAGGATAAGTATCAATATCTAATTTTAGTTCTATTATGCATGTGATATGTGATTTTGAATTATGATGGTTACATATGATTTTTTATTATGGTTTATGATGAATGCATGTGATTCATTATTTTGATCTATTAGGGTTGTGTTTTGAGATAATTGGATGTGATATTTTTAAACTTGATGATTTGATCAAACAAATACTTTGACTTGTGTGACAGGGAGTTAACAGAAGTGCAAGTATACCTTATTGATGGGCTACCAATGAATTATGATTTTAGGTTATTTGAATTTATTTTAAATCTCATTGAAATTAGGTGCCTGGTACGAGAAAGCATTGAAATTCCTAGTTCAATGGTTGAAATTGATTCCACACATTAGAAGCAACAACAAATGGAATTGAAATAAACAACCATATGTTGGTAAAGCACTTCAGGAGCAAGGCCATTGTGGGACACTGGTATCCAATAATTTCCATTGATTTCCATGAATATTCTAAGACCGATATGTTGGTTTTGAGGCAGGTATATGCCTTGGTTATTGTAACTTCAGATGTGATCAAGCCTTTCCAAGGGATGGATCACTAGGGATAAGGTATGTTGGGGAAATTGGAAGGTGAGTAACTACATGAAAGGGGGTTGCCATATTTCCCAAGTGTTTGTGTAGCAAAGAAAGGAAGGTCATGAATGGACTTGTTTTGGTCATTACCATTTCCAGATGGAATTTGAGGCACATTAGGAGTGTGTCCTGGAACAATGAGTCAGTGACTATTCACTGAGGGTACAGTCACATGATATTTTACTATTGAACATTGGATGCAGATTATACTTTGACAATGGATTCAGGAATTCCTGGGAAGGAGGTCAATCCTGGTATTACCTTAAGGGTGGAGGTGTGATCCTCTAGATTCCCCTGTTGATTTATACAGGCATCGTATCCTTTTATTTATTTTTTTGAGGAAATGTGTATATGTGTATATATCTATATTATTCTAAATACTATATTGAGCTACTTTATAAATCTCCACAAACATTATGGTTATTTGTTGGTTGAAGAAAATGTGCATGAGTATATGTGGTTGTTATTGTGAATACTGTAATGAGCTATGTTATAAAGCTCCAGTAAATGGTATGATTGTCATGTTTTCAACATAATTTCATTGTAAATGTTGCAGCGAGTTGTGTTATAAAGCTCCATAGGCAGTATGTTTTTTTTGAACAATTTGTTGGTTTATAGGTGTCATTGAACACCAAGGATAGCGTTCCCTAAGGGGCAGGGTTCTATAACATCCTTGGTAAAAATTCATGTAAATATATATAAGGCCACGGTTGATGGGACACATATTATAAGTTGAATGGTGGGAAAAACATCCTAGTGGGTATTTATTTCAGTCATTATGGCTAAAGGATATTGGCAAAGGAAATGGAAAAGGCTTAGGAAAGGCATGAGGCATTAATTGGCATTTTATTTATGAAAATAATGGAAACTAGGAGAAAAGGATGGTGAAATGTCATAGGCCACATGTGAAGAGGAAATTAAAGGAAAATGAAGAAAAATGAAGAAAATAGAGGCCTGATTGATAAAAATGCTTCTAAGGATCATTTTGTAACATTTTATTAGTTTAGTTTTGGATCTCTCTCTCTCTCTCTCTCTCTCTCTCTCTCTCTCTCTCTCTCTCTATATATATATATATATATATATATATATATATATATATATATATATATCAAACTCACTCTTGGACACTTAGAGTTTCTAGGAGAATTTTGGCATTGGAACAAGAAAGGAAAGAAAGCAGGAAGGAGGAGGAAGCCAACATGGTTCTTAGTAGGTATCAATTGACATATCTATTTTCCTTGCTATATCTAGTATTTACAGTATTAAATGTGCTTCTTTTATGTCATGGCATGATTATTTCCAAGTGTGGGAGTATTTTTGAGCGTAGCCTAATAATTTCCATAGAGATTTGATGAGATGGGTTTGTCATACTTCAGTTAAGGTGGATTTCTGAATGAATTCGAATTTGAGTGGGGTGGCTTTCCGAAATGAAAACCACATGGTCTATTGGTCCCTAAATAAGAGTATGGATCATGGTAAAGCCACTAGACTAGTAACCCCCTAAACTGAACTGTGGGTTGCAGTAAAGCCAAATTGTGTGTCTCAGTGGGCCTAGGAATCCTTACAGGTAAATGGAGGGATATAAGGTAAATACGAGAGGTTGATTTCTCTCCGTTGGGCCTATTTTCCCTAGGATGGAATGTATCTTAAATCCCAAAGAGTGGGTCTTGGTGTAGGGACTAGTGATCCTTGGATCGGACTATAGATTACGGTAAACCCTAAGAGACTAGGAGGCACTCAAATTTCTCACGGTGTGGGTGGAGAACTCCAGTAGCATTCATGCTTTTTTGGTTCTTGTTGGTTGGTTATGAGTCCCACATTCATATTTGGAATATGGAATGGGGGAGATTGGATGAAGAGATATTTGGCTCAGCCAATCTATGGTCAGGTGGAGCATGGAATTCCACTATCTGGTTGGTTTATACATTAATTAATGAAGAGATCATTCCTTCGGTATTTGATGTAAAAATGCATTGGTTTCTATGTGGATTCTATTGTTTTTCTATCCATGGTATTAATGTTGTTATTATTCGCATTATAAGCATGTATTCTATTAGTGATGATGTATGGTTCTATCCATATTTTTACTTGTAAATGAATGCACAATGTATCTATGGCCAAATCGAATGTATTTTAGCTAATAATGTAAGGGAACTAGGCTTCCTAGTGATTCTCAGATAGGTATGATACACCTACACTTAGATCTGTTGTTTACACCTATAATTTCAATATTTGTGACATGTTTGACAAAATGCTTATCATTGCTAGGAAGGGTCGAAATAATTTCTTATTGATTTCATTTATTTTGTATTGTTCTCCTATTTTTATTTATCATATCTAAACTTTTTATGAATTTTTGGGTAGATGAGTGGGTTCTAGGCCTAAGAAGGTGTTGGGGACTTGACCGCTGGAATGCAGTGTTATTCCTGGGGCTTTAGCCTCCTAGATGCATGCATGATGTTAGGTCCCTATAATAATTTTGTAGCCCCTTATTGTTATTGTTATGTTAACCCCATTATTATTATTGTTGGCCCATGTAGTCCCCATATTATTATTATTGTGCCCCATAGGTGTAGCCCCATTATTATTGTGCATATGTTCTCCCCATATTGTTATATTGTGACCCCTTAGATTCCTATATATATAAGGTAGGTTTTATCATTTGTATCATCCAATAATTGTTCATTTACGTAATAGAAAAGGAGGTTTCCCCCTCAAAGAGGCTGATTTCTAAGTCTTCGATATATATTTTCCTCTATTTTATGAGCTGGTCTCATAAAATTTGGTATTAGAGCTTGGGATTCTAGGGTTCACTTCTTCAAAAAGGACATCTTGGAAATTTTTCTATAACATTTTTTATATGAGGCTTCATAAGTTAAAATTTTTACCACGTAGAGCTGGACTCTTGATGAAATTCTTGTAAAAATTTCAAACTTTTTTTCGCAACATTTTCGGAGATATGATCTGTGGAAGTTAGGGTTTGTCCGGGATCCAAAATTTCATCTCAAATAGGTGGTTGAGGGAAAATTGTCATAAATTTTGTTTTAGGAAATAGATTCATATTATGTAAAAAATATCCAAAATTATGGATTGTTATTTATTGTGTATCAAGTTCAGAGCCAAAGGTTAAGACAATGACACGTGGCACACCGTACAAGTTTTCTCTACCGAACCAGTCTATAATTAGGCCATTGTGGGAGATTGGGCATAAATTTATCATGAAGAATCAAAATTAGGCCTGACATGTGGTGTAAAGAAGACTCAGAGGGATACTACAAGACCCAAGCTCAAATATTTTGGATCCGAAATCACAGAGATACATCAATTTCTATATCGAGTTTCTCAAAATCAAGAAACAAGTGTGTATCTTTTTTTTTAAATTTCAAAACTTTTGTTTGGAAAATTAGTTTGAAGTGATTCCAAGGGAATATTGAAGCATAGATATTAGTATTGGGTTCTATAATTCCTCTGAAATATAATTCCACACCCATTAAGCCCTCAAAAATATCTACTATGACACATGAAGATGAAGAACTGCAGCATGATATATCAAAATTACGAGACTAAGTGCAACAAATTTCATTCTCACAAAAAATAACCAAAAATGAAATGGAAGATGAGATGGATGGTTTGAAGAAAGGTGTGGAAGATAATATGGATGGTTTGAAGAACTACACAGAAGCTAATATGGATGATTTAAAAATGGAATGGAATCTAAGATCGATGGTATAGAATAAAAAATAAAAGCAGACATGGAAGGTTTGAAGGAAGGTTTGACAAAGTTGCAACAAGAAATGATTCTTAATGGTGAAAAGGTAAAAGAGGAAACTCATAATGAGAAAAAAAATAAATGTTAATCATGATTTCATAGACTCTGATTTTCGATTTAATACCCACCATATTCCAAAGAAAAATATGAGAAAGTTTGATGGCAAGGATCCAATTAGATGTATACTACAAATGGAGCAATATTTTGATGTCCATAATGTGAAAAACACACAAAAGGTGAGCATTGTAGCATTATATTTAGAACCCAAACTATTTGTATGGTATTGACGACTTTGTTCTCATAAACCACTTGTCACTTGGTCAATTTTTATGGAGGAAATGATAGCACATTATGAGGATACAAAGAGAAACGCCTTCTTTAGCCAAATGATAAATCTCAAACAAAAGGGTTCAATGGCAGAACACATTGAAGACTTCCAAAAATTGAATAACAGGGGAGTAGATACTCTATATAAGCATAGGATTGATTTCTTCATAGTGACTTTCAAGAATAACATCCAACATAAGGTTCCCCTTTGGGAGCTCGAGTCATTGGAGAAGGAATTTAGGGTGGAAAGAAAAGTTGAAAGAAAAATTATGGAAACAAGGAAGTCTACAAATCACAACAATAAATATGGAAATTTTGTTTCTCCTAGTCTTCCATAACCTATAGGGTTGACACCAAAAAAAATGGAAGAAAAAGGAGAACAAGGGCTTTGTTATAGTTGTTATAGCAAATACACTAAATGTCATAAGTGCGTTGAGAAGAAATAAATTTACATAGATTTTGAAGAGGAGGAAGAAAAGGAACAAGAAACTTCAAAAGAAGAGGATATACATGAGTAATCAACCGTAGACGAAGAAGAAATGAATCCAACCATATCATGTAATGCATTGGAAAGAATTACCACTCCTCAAAATCTCAATATAGATGGACATATGAAGAAGAAAAATGTAATAGTGCTTATTGATTAGGGTATTTACCCATATTTTTATTCATTATAAGATAGCGAAGGAATTTAATTGCTTCCTATATCCAGCACTAGAGTGTCAAGTGATGGATGCAAATGGATGAATTATAAATTTGTCTAGAAAGTGCCATAATATCAAGCTAACCATGGGGGAATATATATTGAATAGTCCAATGGTTTCTATTCCAATGAATGGTGTTGATGTTGTACTATGAGTTCAATGGTTACAATCCTTGGGGACTATAACTTTCAATTTTCAAGAAATTTTCTTAAATTTTTTTTGGGAAGGAAAGAAAGTAGAACTATAGGGTATTTCATAGAAACGATGAAAGATAATGAGCTCTAATTTCATGAAAAATCTTCTGAAGAAATAAAAATGGGGTGTAATTGAAAAATTGTGCTCACTACATGCTCAAGTAGTGGAAGATCACATCGAGCATCAACAATAAGTTCTCCAAATCTTAAAGGATAACCTCACTTTGTCACAAAATCAAATGAAACAATAGGAATATCAACATCACAACGAAAGAAGCTTTGATGTAGGAGGCTGGATGTTTTTAAGGATACAACCATACAAACAAATTTCCCTCAAGAAAGCTAATAAGGATAATAAATTATCATGAATCTATTATGATCCTTACAAGGTGTTGAAAAATATTGTTACTATGGCATACAAATTGGAGCTTCTGACATCTTCTTGGGTACACCCAGTTTTCCATATTTCATGCCTAAAGAAGGTTATAAGTGACAAGCTCCTAGCTCAACCAATATTTCAAGAACTTGAAGAGGAAGGAAAAATCATATTGGAACCTAAAGTAGTCACGGAAAAAATAATGCGACAACTATCGTTCAATTTCAGAGTATCTCATCATGTGGAAGAACTTACCTGTTGAAGATTCTACATGAGAGGATGAAAATTTTATAAAGAAGCATCCAAAACTACTTAAGTGTTGAGGAAAAAAAATTTTTTATGGAGAGGGGCATGTTATGTCCCTATAATACTAATGTATTGCATTATTTTAATTGTTAGTGTAACCCCATTATTGTTATTCTTGTCCCATGTAGTCCCCATATTGTTATTATTGTGCCCCATAGGTATAGCCCCATTATTGTTGTGTCCATGTGGTCCCCATATTGTTATATTGTGACCTGTTAGACTGCTATATATATAAGGTAGGTTTTGTCATTTCTATCATCCAAGAATTGTTCATTTATGTAATGTAAAGGAGGTTGCTCGCTCGGATTGGTTGATTTCTAACTCGTTGATCTATATTTTCTTCTATGTAAAGGTGGTTTCCTCCAAGGGCTAAGAGGCCGAAAAGGTTGGGTTATGCCTAGGTGGTGTTGTTGTTGTTGTACAAGGATTTTATGTTGTGTTTTCATTGATTACACTTCCTTAAGGTCGCCTAGGAGGTTGAATCTCATTACAGTAGCCCCTCGTTACATGTTTACCCCAATTGGCTGCTTATTTGGGTAGATGTGGGAAGAGGGTGTTACAACTTAAGTGATCCCTGTCTATACAAAATTCCATGCTCATAACTTATATCATTTTTCAATCCTTCATATGATATGATGCATGAACTTGGTCGCCATAGTTTCAATCTTAGCCATAATTACAATTTTTTTAATATTACGCCACCCTTGATTTCTCTAAAGAAGTGACACTTAGAGTTCATGTCAGATGGCCCATTTGTGTGTCAATATGCAAACCATAGTTCTAGTCCATCCATGTGGCAAGGTCACAAATGAACAATTTTGATGATCGAGGTAATCGAATAGTGATAATGGCACACTTAAAAAACTAGTTAGATTTAATACTTCATTTGGAATTATGTTCATATCTACAAATCAAAATTTATGGGTGATAGACTAGAATTTCAGTTCTACATGTTGTACTCATCTTTGGAGTTCGATATTTCAAAGGAAATAGAATATGATTTCATCTTTGCGTATTATGTTTTTCTCAAGTAATTGATGGTATTTTTTTTTGTTTTCAAATGAAGTTTTTTATTCAACTCTCTCTGTGGTAGCATATTAAATTGCAAGAAACAAGGAAGAAATTGTGTACAATTTTCTTCTTTTCATTATGTTAATGAGGGTTTATAAGCTCAAACTTGAACTCTTTTCTATTTCATCTTAAGTCGTGTGAAATAGAAACCTTACAAACAACTTCTTTATTTTTCTTTTTGGGTCCTTTCAAAAGCCTATCAAAATTATTTTGTTATTATGTTAATGAGTGTTTATAAACTCAAAATTGAACTCTTCTCTATTTCATATTAAGTCGTGTGAAATAGCAACCTTACTAACAAATTCTTTATTTTCCTTTGTGGGTCCTTTCAAGGGCCTATCAAAATTATTTTTTTATTGAGAATTTTTTTAGAGTTTTACAGCCTCATTAGTGTTTTAAAGAGGAAACTCTAAAAAAAAAACCATGAAAATATTTCTTTTGACACATTTAGCCCAAAATCCTAGGAAAGACAAAAGTTAGTTTGATGTTGCAATCACCTCCAAAAATTTGAACTCATGACACAAGATGTATTTTCCCATCTCAGGTCCCTTCTCACCTATGGTGTACATGATTTACATTTTGACATTAGACTTTAATTATTAAGATAATTCTTTGTCCATATATTTTTCTTCGAGTTAAAGTGAAAAAAATATGAAGATTTCCTTTCTTTAAATTTCATTTACAAGACTTTGATTGAGGAAATCTATGACAACATAGTATCAAGCTTCTTAGGAGTTCGTGAATTCCTCTGTGTTATGACTTATTTCTTTTTATTGTTAAGGGTTTTCTCATGTGAGTACATGATGGTGTCTCTTATTTGAATCCTTCCACAATTTTTCAATGGAATACATAATAAGGGTTTTCAAAAATGAGACCTTCTTATATTTTTCAATGAAAACACATATTGAGGAAGAAACCATTGTCGGTTTGGTATCAACGCTTGTTGTGGTTGCAAGAACTTCCAAATATTTATATTTATATTTATATATTTTTTATTCTAGATATCATGTTTTAGATGAAAGGATTTTGATTTTGTGAAACTATTTTTTCCTTTCAATTCGTGTACCCAATTAATTATAAGGTCTCAGGTCCCTTCTCACCTATGGTATACATGATTTACATTTTGACATTAGACTTTAATTATTAAGATAATTCTTTGTCCATATATTTTTCTTCGAGTTAAAGTGAAAAAAATATGAAGATTTCCTTTCTTTAAATTTCATTTACAAGACTTTGATTGAGGAAATCTATGACAACATAGTATCAAGCTTCTTAGGAGTTCGTGAATTCCTCTGTGTTATGACTTATTTCTTTTTATTGTTAAGGGTTTTCTCATGATGGTGTCTCTTATTTGAATCCTTCCACAATTTTTCAATGGAATACATAATAAGGGTTTTCACAAATGAGACCTTCTTATATTTTTCAATGAAAACACGTATTGAGGAAGAAACCATTGTCGGTTTGGTATCAACGCTTGTTGTGGTTGCAAGAACTTCCAAATATTTATATTTATATTTATATATTTTTTATTCTAGATATCATGTTTTAGATGAAAGGATTTTGATTTTGTGAAACTATTTTTTCCTTTCAATTCGTGTACCCAATTAATTATAAGGTTTCAAAACACTTATGATTTTCACATGTAATTAAAAGCCACAACTACCTGAAGATTTTTTAAATAAATTTAATTTTATATTTAATTTTTTAATTTAATTTTATATTTAAAAAGGGTTGATATAATAGGTATTACAATATTTTTTTTAAATAAAGTATAAAGCACATTTTCATTAAAAAATTTAGCATCGAATTTATCATTCAATGTAGACTTAGTTATCATTTTTATTGAAGGAAAACTGCATCAAGTGGAATTACCTATTGATAATTCTTAATGTCTCTAGGTTTTGGAATGTTAATCTATTTCCTTGAGTTCTAGGAAAACAAGCTCAAACCCAAACATAAAAACTACCCTTTCACTCCTACAAAATACCTCTAAAACTTAGAATATTAATCTATTTCCTTAAATCCTAAAAAAAAACTCCTACAAAATGCCTCTAGGACTTAAAATATTAATCTATTTCCTTAAATCCTAAAAAAATAAATTGTGAGACAAGCAAAAACTACCCTACAATAATTTTTTTAAATTCATAGCATTATATATATTTTAGAATTTTATATATTAATTAATTTTAATAAAATTCTAAACGATATACACACCCAGAAAACAAAATATAGACGAACAAAGTATTTCCTTTTTTGACCTTAATTCTCAGATAATATCTACGGTACAACTATTTCGCTTCTTGTTTTTGGGTGCGAAAGTTGAAGCGTCCGGTTAGGTGAATCGTTTATTCTGGGCATCGGATATAAAGAACATTCTGTTAATCAAAGTTTCCATCTACTCTCCAACAATGGCCGATGCAGAAGGTGGCATTCAAAAACTGGAGTTTAGATCTCCAGAAGATGGTGCGTGGTATCCAGTATCCATCAACTATGGAAACCGTGAAGGACTGTTTGGACGACCCGCATACTTCGATGTCCAATACGAAAGCGGACCTCTAAGAGAGCAGGTTTATAGCGTCAATTTGAAAGACAGTAACGTCATCGAGGAAACGAGAGCCAGATTTCGATGCGAGTCCATTAAATTTGAAGACTCGCAGCACGGGGAATTGCTAACCTGTTCCAAGATATGTGCTGCAGAACGCAACGATCTTCAGTACTTTGATGGATCTGTCAGACAAGTTCCCTAAACTTTTACTTTATTTTCCATTTCCTGCATAATTATGACTGATTGCCGATGTTTCTTTAGATTAAAATTTTATGTCTAGATTACAAGATTTTGAAAGATTGGATTGGATATCACATCTTATGTTTTTGACAATAGTATTACATCTTAAACTTTTCTTTTCATGTACAAGCTGCAAATATTATTATGTACAAAAAGAAAAAAAATTAAATGTTTAAAATGCAATACTGTAAAAATTCAAAAGAAAATATCTTATAAATACTTAAATATATTGTTTATCTATATTTTGAAATTTTGAAATTTATAATATAATATTAAACTATCTATTATCAATTTAATGAAATGAAATTCTCAATTACAACTATTAACAACAAATTCAAAATTATAACCATTAACAAAAATATTTGTTACTTATTATTCTAAATATGAGAAAATTTTAAATATTATAATTTAATATCTATCTATCTTTCTTTCTTTACAAACTAATAATACATTTTATGAATTCTACTAACCTTCCTAAAACATAGTTTTTATAGTAGTTTTTACAACTATTCACTTTACAAATCCTAAGCCATAAGTCTTTATAGATTTTATTAACAACCTTCCTAAAAATTTTTACCTTGCAAAAACCTATTGTATAAAAAGTCACAGAGCCTTATTATTCATGTTAACCTGTCATCTCATGGATCCAACTAGCTTTACCATTCTTACCATTCATTAAGAGGTAAGCTGCCATTTCAGAATTTTTGAAGCACTGATGGTCACCACAAATCTGTAATTCTGATTGGAAACCTGCTCCCCTGTCCCTGTAAAAAGAATATGCTAAATTAAAGTCATTAATGGAAAGTGGTATACAGTGTAATAATTAATAGTATCCAATTTCAAGGATGCTAAAGGTTTTATGAGGAAGGGATGGCCACCAGGAAAACAGGTGCTCTCTCAGATGTACCGATCATCGAATGGTCGAATTAATTTACTAACTGAATCGAAGTGGTATATTTTTTTAAGTCTTTTAAGATGAAATTTGGTAATTATTGAATTGGGTAATTATGGTTTAAATTGTATTTTAAATGTTAAATAAAAATATTAATAATAAAAATATAATTTTTTGTTTTAAATATATATAAACTTATATATATATATATATATATAAATTATTTAACATGAATTTGAAAATAGTTTATTTAAATATTTTATTAAAAATATTTTTTACAATATATATTTTTTAATAATTATACCACACATTATTTTTCTATTTAAAATTTAACTTTTAATTTATTTAAAATTTAACTTTTAATTTATTTATTTTATTTTAAAACAAAAAGACTTACACATCACTCACAATGTATTGTAGAATAAGCCTAGCCTCAATGACATCATTATTATGCATGCATCTGATATGGCATCTCATATTATTGATACTGATTGCAGGTCCAATCAATTTCAGTCAATGTTTTATGGGACAACGACTCCTCTCACACCAACGTCGCCGCGACTGTTCCCATCGAAAATATCCGCTTCTTGTCACCTGGCAGCATTGAAGGTCACTCTGTTATACAGTTTCTTGACAGGGCGTTAGAGGAAACTACGTATAAATATCCTTTTGATCTGAATGTGCCTCTGCCAGAGTCAGAGTCAGAGCCAGAGCCAGAGCCGGAGCCAGAGCCAGAGCCAGAGCCAGAGGATGCTTAAAGGAAGAAACGACAAATCGACGATAAGATATGTCTCAAGAAATTGTTAACGCAAAACTGGTGTTCATTCTGGCCATAAATCTATACATGAAATCAATATGTAATTTTAAATTTATTTAATACATTTTATATCAACCCAATTTTAAAGCTGTTTTTTTATCTTATATATTTTGAATAAATGAACGTTATGCGTTATATCCCTTATGTCTCTTCATAAACACATTTCTATTGTGTAGATGATTCAACCTTGTCATTTCAGTTGAATGTTTTTATGCATTTCATCTTTATCATTATACTGTGAGTATCATGTTTCAAATAAAAATTTAAAAGTCGAAGAGATATTTTACATTTCTAATGTGTAGATGAATTAACCTTGTGATTTAAGTTGAATGTTTTTATGCATTTTATCTTTTTCATTATACTACAACTATCATATTATAAATAAAAAATTAAAATTAAAAGAGATATTTTAAATTTTAAATGGATGTTGAAAAATTTATAATTTAAATATTTAATTAAACAAAAATAAAGGGATTTTAAAATATATAAATTTATGAATTAAATATAATCAAAATATTTTTAGTAAATGTGTTTTATATATATGAATGCAAATTTCTTTTATTTTTCTATTTATTATTTTCAGAAGATATGATTTTCTTAAAATTATTATTAGATTGAAAAATAAGTAGAAAAAAGTGAAAATTTTAAAATATTGAATATAAAATGAAAAATATTTATAATTTTTTAATGAAATTTAATAAATAAAAATTTAAAAATTATCAATAATTTAAAGCTTGTAAATTAAATTTTTAAAAATTAATCTTTTAAATATATATTATAATTATTAAAATATTTTCAACAACTTGAAATATTTTAATTACAATTGTTATATAATAAAAAACTAAAATAAATGTTTGTTCCAAAATAAAATAAATGTTGTTAAATAGGTAAAATTTTCAAACATAGATTCCCAATTTAGAATCAAAATTAAGATATCGTTTAGATTCAAAATTCACCTTCCTTTCTCTTGTTTTCCGAATTGACGAGTGGCTGTTAGAAACATTATTAGCTAAATCATAAGCCAAAAGTAGAGAGCCCATCTCTCATTTTTCTTTGTAATATAAGTTTGTAAGGTTTTTTCAGAGATAGTTAAGTAAGATTTTACAATCAAGTTGTTTAACTTGGGAGTTTGGATATTTTTTTTTATCTCTAAAAATATTGGTCTGTTTTTGAAAAACTTGTTCAATATTTTTTTATTACTTTTATGGATTTTTTAATCATGAGATTGAAGACACCACACACACTCATTTCCAAATAGTGTGAAGTTAAATATTTTGTCTGAGACCATCATCAATGACATTGGATTTGGTATTAAAACTTCTTTTTAAAAAAATTAACACATTTTTATTTATTAAATATTTTTAACTTACCATATTGCATATGTATGTAATCAGTCTATTTTAAGAGATTACATTTGAATAAATTTTAGTTTATCCAAAAAAGCAAAATGGAATACATTCATTTTTATATATTACATACCAAATCACACAAATACATCATGAATTTATACATTGGTCTTTCTCTATATAGATTAGTTTTTATCAACAATTACATCCACTTTAAAATCTACAAAATATTTTTCTATTTTTACTACCACATGACTTACCCCTTCTATTTAAAACATAATCATTGTTGATATGGCATGTAGTCATTATCTATTTGGAATTCACCGAAATCATTGAAATCTTCGCGAAAATGGTTCTCTCGGAGGTGCAAATTGATCTGGTTCAAGAAGTTGGAGATTCAAATTTTGGATAGAAAAAACGTCCAAAGCAGAAGGCTCTACGAATTTTTTCACATATCCCTTTGATGTTTCCTTTATCGCATCATTGACTAAAGATAACTGCACCTTTGTGAATCCCTTAGCAGCTCCATTGTGAAGAAACGAAAAGAAAAACAGAACCCACAACCTCCAAACAACGCAGATTAAAATATTTATTCAACTTCTCAGATTTTTGTGATTTGTGTTTTAGAGGAGCATAACTAACAGATTCCGCAGAACCTGTATTCATCAATGTGTTGCATCTTTGATTAGGGATCCTGTTTTGGTTTATACATTTGCAAGCTAATGCAAATATCCCATGTAGATCAGTAATATCTTCCTGTGCAGAGGAAGAGTACACCCGCGCAAAGCTACAACTCTGACGTGGAGTCTTTATCAAACCTCGTGGCCACCATTCGGGCAGAGGAGGTCGTTTATAGGCAGAGCGGTTATTTATCAAATCTGGTGAACACCATTCGGGTAGGGGAGGTCGTTCAAAAGCAGAGAACCATGTAGAAATTCCCTTCGTATTCCTGCTTGTTGGAATACTAATTCCAACTGCCACGCAGAGCAGTAGGATGACAACCTTAATGATGATGGGATTGAAAGACAACAAGTTTAATTCTGATGTGAATTTCTTGAAGGTCTGCGACAGCAAATCTCCAGTTCTGATCCACATGCAACCTCCTGCATTCAAGTTTCTACAACCACGTTCTTATATGCAGTCATCTACCGCATTAAACTCCACCAACAATATTCATTGTATAGCAGAAACATTTCGGAGGAGACCTGGAGGAGGTGAAGTCAGTCACTTCTGGACCCACCACAATAATTAATTTCGGTAGGTGGAATAAGGTTTCAGACCTTAGCATAAAAGTTTTAATGTATTTTTATTATTTACTGTTACCAACTTTTACCGCGGTATATTTATTTTAACTTTGGTTATATTTTGATATACATTATAAATATGGAATATTTATAATATATATATGTGTGTAATGTAATATGTCGTGTGTGTATTGTAGTGAAGACTGTGTGTTTGTTTTTAGAGCTAGAAGGCTAGAGAAAAAGAGAGAGAGACAGAGAGAAAATTCTTGCCAGTGAAGTTTTTGTTGTGAATCCAAAACTTCATTGTGAAGAAAGATTTCATCTTCTGACAAATTTTTCTAGTTTAATGAAATAGAAGTTTTTATATTTCATCTCTCTGTGTCCGCAATTTAATTTTTATTTTTATCTCTGTGTTGTGGAAGAAGAATTGTTTTTTTTTCCTTTGTGTGTTCGGAATTCTCCAAAAATTCCAACATGGTATCAGACCTAGTCTAGGCACTCAGTGAACAAGACAGAGACTGTTCTTACTGCAGAAGCTATAAGAAGTTTATTGAAGCAGATTTCTCGAGCAAAGAAAGCTTCTATTCATTTTTTCTTTTAAACACAGTCAATAAATTTTTCTGGTTTGCACAGTCACAATGGCAGCAATAGGCACGAGTCTCAGGAATCCCCAAATTCCACAGTTTAATCGGAAAAACCATGATTATTGGAAAATCACGATGAGAGCCCTGTTTTCTTCACATGATATATGGGAGCTCGTTGAGAATGGCTACCCAGAACCAGCAGACGTAGCAGCGTTGGCTGCTTTCACAGGAGTAGAAAGAGATTTGTTAAAAG
Source organism: Pinus albicaulis (assembly GCA_034641835.2). Lineage (NCBI taxonomy): Eukaryota > Viridiplantae > Streptophyta > Pinopsida > Pinales > Pinaceae > Pinus > Pinus albicaulis. The sequence goes on along the minus strand of CM076577.1, from coordinate 1,017,063,816 downwards.
ATAATAGAAAGGACTCGAAAGCCCTCTTCTATTTGTTTCAATCAGTACACGAGAGTATTTTCCCTAGAATTGCAGAAGTAACAAAGTCTAAGGAGGCGTGGGATATTCTCAAGACAACCTATCAAGGCATGGAGAAGGTGAAGACAACAAAGTTGCAAATGCTGAGGAGAGATTTTGAAACTCTCTGTATGAAAGAGTCTGACACTATAGATTCATTCTTCACTCATGCTATTGGGTTGGTTATCAAGATAAGGTCTCATGGAGAAACGCTTGAAGAAAGAATGATAGTGGAGAGAACCTTGAGAAGTCTACCCTCAAGATTTGATGCCATAGTAGTGGAAATAGAAGAGACAAAGGATCTATCATTATTTACAGTGGATGAGCTTAGTATATCCTTGATGTCTCATCAACATAGACTGAACAGAGGAAAAATTCTTCATTGGAACAAGCTTTCAAGACTCAAATGTTTTTTGTCTGAGGCAGAGGTTAAGGCAGAGCAAACAACCGAGAAAGAGGCAGAAGTCAAAACATAGGAAGAAACAACCCTGCAAGTTTAAGTGGAAGGGGCAGCAATCAGAACCACAATAAAGGCTCAAGCCAACATCAAGATCATGGACAAAGGTATGATAAATCCCAATTCCAATGTCATTATTGCAAGAAATATGAGCACTATGCCAATGAATGTAGGAAAAATAAAAATGACATGAATAATAGGAAGAATTCTAATTTTACAAAAGAAGAAAAGAACCAGAAGAATGTGCTATTAACATGTAATATAGCACAAGATAGACAAGATGATGTATTGGTCTTAGACTCAAGTTGTAGTAACCACATGACTGGAAACATAGCAATGTTTTCCAATCTGGATGAAGATGTTAAATCTGAAGTAACAACAGGAACTGATAGTAAGATCTATGTCAAGGGAAAAGGCAAAGTAAGTATCCTGGCAATAAATGGAGAACATAAGTTTTTGCTAGATGCATATTATATACCTGGCTTGAAATGTAACATTTCGAGCATTGGACAACTCATTACCAAGGGATACAACGTATTCTTTAAAGATGATGTGTGCACAATCATGGACATACCTCCAAGCAAAAAATTCATTGCAGAGGTGCAGATGAAAAGCACTAGGATGTTTCCTCTCAAGCTCAGAACAGACTTGAAGGAAAGAAGGAATGTAGTAGCTGCAACACAAGAGGTTTTTCAAGAGGAAGTGAAAGATGAAAACTGGTTATGGCACTTGAGATTTGGACATCTCAATTTCGGAGCCATGAACTTGTTGCACAAAAACAGAATGGTAAAAGGATTAACATTGATTAAGAAACCGGACGGCCTTTGCGAAGGCTGCATCTTGGGCAATCAACACAGAAAAAGCTTTCCAACAGGGAAGAGTATAAGGGTAAATGCACCCTTAGAAATTGTCCACTCAGATTTGTGTGGACCAATGCAAACACCATCTTTAGCTGGCAACCGATATATTTTGACACTCATAGATGATTACACCAGAAATACATTGGTGTATTTCTTGAAACAGAAGAGTGAAGTGTTTGAACAGTTCTGCCAATTCAAAGCTCATGTTGAGAAGTAGAGTGGGGACTACATCAAAGTGTTAAGAACTAATAGAGGTGGAGAATACATCTCCAAGGAGCTCCTATGTTTATGTAGGGAGAATAGTATACATAAGCAGTTTACCACAAGGTACACACCTCAGCAAAACGGTGTTGCAGAAAGGAAGAATATGACTATCATGGACATGCTCAGAAGTATGTTAAAGGAAAAACAATTGCCAAATTAGTATTGGGCTGAAGCTGTCAATTGTGAAATGTACATCTTGAATAGATGCCCAATCAAAGTTGTCATGAACAGAGTTTTTGAAGAAGCGTGGAGCGGCATGAAGCAGCATGTCACCCACATGAATTTTTTTGGATGTGTGGCTTATGCACATGTCCCGGATCAACTAAGAGAGAAATTGGACAGTAGGGGGAAGAAGTGTATCTTTTTTAGATATAATGATGAGTCCAAGGCATACAAAATCTATAATCCATCCACCAAAAAAGTTATAATCAGTAGAGATGTGCAGTTTATTGAGGAAGAAGCTTGGGATGGAAGCTTAGAGAAAACAGTGAATGTGAAGACATGTGTGTCTCATGAAGAAGAAGAGGAAGGGAAAATAGCAAATAATCCCTCCTTGGTGGCTTCTCCTCCACCACCGCAAGCACATCAAACCACATCACAAGATGTAAATAGAACAGCCTTTAGAAATCAAGGAAAATCTTCTTCAAGCACACCATAGGGAGTTGAAACTCCCTCGAGTTCAAGTGGAACTCCAAGTACACCAAGATGACCTAGATTCAGAAATCTGAGTGAGATTTATGAACAAGGAGAAGTAAATGATAATGTTGGTCTGAACTCTTTATTTTCTTGTATTGTCATGTTGATGACCTAATTCATTTTGAAGAAGCTGTAAAAGAAGAAAAATGGATTGAAGCAATGAACGAAGAGCTTGGTGCAATAGAAAAGAGTAATACATGGGAGTTAGTGGATCTCCCTAAAGGTAAAGAAGTCATTAGATTAAAATGAGTTTATAATACCAAGAGAAATGTTGAAGGCAAGATTGAAAGGCAGAAACCAAGACTTGTTGTCAAAGGCTACAAGCAGCAACAAGGAAGAGATTATAAAGAAAATTTTGCATTGGTTGCAAGAATGGAAATAGTGAGAACAATGTTTTCCATAGCAGCATAACACAAATGGAAGTTTTACCAAATGGATGTGAAATCTGCATTCCTGAATGGAGTGTTGAAAGAAGAGGTATATGTTGAACAACCTCCAAGCTATGAGATTGAAGGCCAAGAGCACAAAGTATGCAAGTTGAAGAAAGCTCTGTATGAGCTGAAGCAAGCACTGAGAGCATGGTACAACATGATAGATGCTTACTTGACTGAAAATAGATTTGAGAAATGTGATGGAGAACCCACACTCTACATAAAAGAGAATCATGATAATATTGTTATTGTTGTTTTATATGTAGATGATTTAATCTTTACTAGCAATGAAGTTTCTCTTATTGTTGATTTTAAAGCAATCATAAAGAGTGAATTTGAAATGAATGATTTTGTTTTTTTGAGATAATTTTTAGTTATAGAAGTACAGAAAAATGAAAATAGGATTTTTATTTCCCAAGAAAAATATGTCGAAGAAGTGTTGAAAATATTCAATATGAAGAACAACAAGGCAGCTATAACTCCAACTATCATGGGGTTGAAACTGAGCAAAGAAGACAGCAACAAGGATTTTGATCCAAGTTTGTATAAAAGCATATTTGGAAGCCTCGTGTATTTGATTGCAACTAGGCTCGATATTATGCACATTGTAAGTTTAATTTTCAGATTTATGGAAAGGACGAAAGAGACTCATTGGCAGGCATCCAAGAGGATTCTAAGGTATGTGAATGGAACGAAGGGGTATGGTATTTTCTACTCCTCATCTGAAAATTTTAAATTGACTGGTTACACTAACAGTGATTGGGCTGGAAGTGTAGATGATAGGAAGAGCACATCTAGATATGTGTTTCATTTGGAATCGAGAGTCGTTTCATGGGTTTCCAAGAAGAAACCAATAGTTTTTTTATCAACAGCAGAGACAAAATATGTGGCAACAATAGCAGCAGCATACGAAGCAGTATGGATGAGGAGAATGCTCAGAGATTTATGTCATGAACATGAAAAAGGAACAATAATTTATTGTGAAAATAGCTCAGCGATAGCTTTATCAAATAATTCTATCTTCCATAAGAGAACAAAGCATATTGATGCAAAATTTCATTTTATACGAGAACTAGTTAATAATGGTGAGACTTTTTTTCAGCACTGCAGGACAGAGGAGTAGTTTGCTGATATTTTAACAAAGTAATTAATGTAGAAGAGTTTTAATTATTTAAGAAAATGCCTGGGTATGGAAGAAAACACAGTAGTTGAAATTAAGGGGGAGTGTTGGAATATTAATTCCAACTGCCACGCAGAGCAGCAGGATGGCAACCTTAACGATGATGGGATTGAAAGAGAGCAATTTTAATTTTGATGTGAATTTCTAGAAGGACGACGGAAGAAAATCTCCAGTTCTGATCCACACTCAACCTCGCGCATTCAAGTTTCTGCACCCACGTTCTTATCTTCATTCATCTACTGCATTGAACTCCACCAACCATATTCATTGCACAACAAAAACATTCCGGTGGAGCATCCAAGCTTGAGTAGCAAAGGGGAAGGAAAAAACCAGAGGAGCTGACGTCACTCACCTCTGGACCCACCACAGTAAATCCGGGAGGTAAAGGGAACACATGTGAATGGTCTCCAAGAAGCCCCCAGAAAGCATAAATGGAATAAGGTGTTTTTTTTTTTTAATTTCAGAGGACCTGTCTACTTTATATTTTGTGAAGAGCAAGTTGCTATACAAATTATGCAATTGTTAGTAGCCTCAACCTGCATGAAGGAAACCAGGACTGTTGGCCACCTCAAAGAGTTATAAGCCAACCAAAATAGGTATTGTTTTTTCCTTCTACTAACAACTAATAATCCTTTATTATGCCCATAGAAACTACATATAAAACATAGAGTAGACTTAATATCCTTAGAAAACATACAAAAATGATCTTATAAAGAAGTTAACCATCTGATGAATCAACAGGCGCAGGGTCTTTTGCAGTTGACCCTGGCATCTCAGCTTGTTGCAGGTTGATAAGTTGCTGCTCCATCCTTGCTATTCTCTCATTGACTTGTACCTGTGCCTTTTTCATTTCCCTCATATCCTGTTTAATCTGCTGGAGCTCAAACAACAGGGAAGAATTTATTTGTTTTTCCTGCGTACTTAACACTGTTTTTGCAAGAACACATTTGACTTTTCAATATTTTTTGATAGATTGCTGAAATAGAGAAACTCTTCATCTTGTATTACCTGGGTCAGAAAGAAAATCTATTCCTTCTTGCTGGCTTTGAATTTCATCCTCTTCATCATTACTATCCCTTTCCCATCCCTGTATCATTTTTCAAATATCCTTCAAAATTCCAGTTTCATAGATTTTTTCTAGACTCTCAAGGGTCTGCAGATTAGTTTTCCTCCCTCTTTTGCTTGTCCCAACTACCTGGTTTCAATGTAGTTTCCTTCCCCTTCCTTTTGTCATTATGCCCTGAATGCCCCTGTATATTCTTTTGATTGAAAAAACCTTGTATAGCAAACAATAACCAATATATAAAACTTAGAATCATTATGAAATTCCATGTTTTTAACTGGAATCTTGGGGAATGGATTGCAATTTTCGTTCTTCCTTATAGCTCCATGCCAAACCATCTCATCATCATAAAGCTTTCACAGTTTGTGAGGTTGCGCAATAACGCGACGAATAGACCAATTCAAGGACAGACACTTTGAAAATTGAAACAAGAAAGAATTGCTCAGACAATAAATATTGCTATGGAACAATACAAAATTGGAATTCATGTGGTTAAGGGAATGGATGTGGAAATGACATAACCCAGAGAACTTCCCAACAACTGCTATACCCTCCCACGAATGTGTTGGTTTTGCATTATTACATAGACTAATTCGAAATCTGAGGATTGACCAAAAACCCTAGACTTGAAGGCAGTCATAGAAAGGGGTATTATCCGAGGCCATAAAAATCATACTTTTTGAAACACAACAGACAGAATAGCCGAATCTAGTGCTACTACCCATACAGAGAATTAACCCACAGTAACCAGACCCAATTCTACTACCCATGCATAGACTAAAATTCAGAGTGTAACCAGGACTACTATAACCAAATGGAGGCATGGAATATGCCACCAAATATAACCAGAAATAAAAACAAAAGCAACAAAAGCAGGGTAAGAGGTATAATTGAAACCCCATATTGAAATTTAGATGGAAATCGAGACTACGAAAACGAGGCAGAAAATTAAAATGAATCCCCTTTATCATCACATGAAGACCAAATAAACCAAGGAAATAAACAAAATTCTCTGACTGCTCTGCATGGCCTGTTAAAATTGTTGAACTCATTCACTTTAGATGCAAAGGAAAAACTAGAATTGAAGCCAGACTGATTGGAACCAGAACATAGCCTGTCAAAATGTGCTTCCTGTCCTAATCCTTCAACTCCCTTGGCACTTTGCGATAGTTTCCTTCGGCTCATGGAGGATGAACTCTCGACAAAGACAAATGAACCTTATGAATCCCCTACCTTGCTGCTAATACTCTGCCAGTCTTTCCATGCACTTATTGATATGAGTGGAGTGCATTGAGATGGTAAGTGTAACGCATGTAAACGGAGCCCACTACCCCTTACCATTAATGGGGTTTAATGGTCATCTCACACGCCTTCCATGTGGCAATGTCATGCCGCCATTCTCCCACGCTAATCAGGGATCTTCACTACCACTTAGATCTCTTTTTATAATAAGCTGTAGGGAATGTAGTTCAATGTTCTAGATTCTATCTCTTGGCCTAGCATCCAACTTTCTCTCACTATTTTTACAATCCCAATTAGCTAAGTAATCTGCTGCCTCATTGCCTTTTCTTCGAATGTGTCTTGGTATTAGATACTAGATGTCTTTAATTAGCGAGCTTATTTCCTGAATTAGATTCGCCATTCTCCAACTTTTACTTATTTTTTCCCAAGTTGAACCTTCTTGTAATTTGCATAGGACAGTTGTGACCATTGTTGAATCACCTTCTACAATGATTCACTGATAGTTTTCTCTTTTGGCTATTAGTAACCCTTTACTACCATTAATTATGCTTCATTATTAGTTGCAAAACCCAAATCCAATGCATAAACTTGACAAACTTCCCCTTCAAAATTTCGAAAGATCCCTCCAGCTCCTGCTTGCACCGGATTACTTTTTGAAGCTCCATCGTAATTAAGTTTAATAAATCCATTTTGAGGAACCTTCCACCTATCTTCTATATTTTGAGTTGGTGGTTTATATTTCCAAAGATTTTTGTATAACAGTTGAGGTTTCAAATTTAAACTGGTGAGCATTTGAGCTTCAATACCTTCCGCTTGCAAATCTTCCTCTGTCCATATTTCCACTGAAATTGTTTCTCGTATATTCTCTATCAATTTACACTATATTTAATTCATAGTTTGTTCTTCATCTCTGAAGATCCGATCGTTCCTTTCTTTCCATATGCTCCAGAAAAGAAACCCAAATGATAATCTCCAGGCTCTGTTCAGCACTTCACATCTTAATCCTCCTTTACACTAGTTTTTAATGGTTTCATTTATATTCGTATTGTCTCTATCTGTTTGTCTGAATAACTTTTCTAGACTTCTCCAAAGGGTCTCTACAATTGGGCAGCTATTAAGAATATTTTCTATTATCTCATTTTTTGTACGACACATATAATATATAGATGGTCCATACATTCCTCGCTTCTGCATATTTTCCCATGTCAGAATTTTAAGATGACTTAATAACCAGAGAAAATATTCTACTTTAGGCCAATGTTTTGATGCCCATATTTTCTTCCATATCATTCTTTCATTGTTAAGAGCATTCTAAGATTGAATATGATATCCTTCCTTGATAGTGAACAACCCTTTTTTTCATAACCCCATTGTAGAATATCGCAACCGATTGCATGGCCAATTTTCCTTGATTTGAGTTCTTTTGCTAGGTTGGTCCATTGTCGTGTTTCGGGAGCTTCTGGCCAATGTATTTTCTCCTTCCATTTTCTCCACGGACTATTTTTTTGTTGACACGAATAGTTATTAATTAGTCTACAGTTCAGAGTATTGGTAAAAAGAAATATTTCTCCTAAATCAAGTCTAGTGAAATTTTTTTTCACTTTGCTGCGAAGAGTCTTCCCAAAAAAAAAAATTCTACCTTCCCTTACTTCCCAGAAACTATGAGAGCGAATTAAATTCCTGTTAGTTGCTGCAATATTCCAGATTGAAGATCCTTTTGGTACTATATCCACTTTTAATTTACCTGTAAATGAATGTGGGATACCATATTTTGTTTCCCATATACTCTTCTAGAGATCGTGTCCTGCTTGAATCCATCGCCACCACAGTTTGGCACCCATTACATTATTTAAAAATAAAGGGTCTCGCAGTCCCAGTCCTCCTGCAGATTTAGGTTTAATAATTTTTTCCCATGTAAGTAAAGCCCATTTCCTGTTAGCTTGAGTGCCTTGCCATATAAACTTCTTGAATAAATTAACTAATTGATTGCAAATACTATTAGGACAAGCTCTCCCTGATAACTGATAGAGTGGAAGGGATTGAAGAACTGATTTTAACATGATGATTCTACCAGGAGCATTCAACACTTGAAATGCCCAATTATGTAATCTTTTCTCCACTTTTATAATGAGATCCTTCCAGTATGAAATTCTTATTGGAGCAGTATTTAAAGTCATTCTCAAAGACTTCATAGGAAAAGAACCTATTTTGAACCCTAGATTTCTAGCTAGGAAATTTTGAGTTGCATTGTTAGAGTTAAAGAAAAAAAAAATTGATTTATGAGTATTAATAAGAGCATCTGATGCGTCCATAAAGATTTCCAAAATATTTAAAATAGCTTTAACCTCTTTCACCGAAGCCTGACAAAATAAAAAAATATCATCAACAAACTGTTGATGTGTCAAGGGAAGATTTGGTCCCCATAACTTTAAACATTTTAGCTTCCCTTCTGCAAGATGGGCCTTGATTAACCTTCCCAATCCTTCAGCTGCTAGAATGAATAGAAACAGAGATAAAGGATCTCCTTGACGGAGGCCTCTAGTAATATTAAATGGTTGGGATGGTATTCCATTGAGTAAAATGGAGAAATTAGGGGAAGAGATAAAAGACCGAAGCCATTGTAACCATCTGTCATCAAAGCCAAATGCTCTCATAACCACTATCAAATAATGCCAATTAATGTGATTATATGCTTTAGAAAGGTCTAATTTGATTAGCATTCCTTTTGTTTCAAGGTTTTTAATGAATGAATTACTTCCTGGGCAGTCACAATTCCATCTAAGATTTTTCTACCTTTAACAAAACCAGTTTGTTCCGGAGCAATCAGCCTTGGAAGGAGAGGCTTGAGTCTATTTACCATAATTGTTGATAGAATTTTGTAAATTACATTATAGAGAGAAGTTGGTCTAAAGCCAACAGGGGGATCCAAATTTTCCTGTTTTTGGAATAAGAGTTTAAAAAATTGCATTAAGGGTAGGATAAACATTCTGATTTCTCCTTGATTCCTCTACTACTTCCAAAATATCCCGACCCATAAAATTCCAGGTGGCTTTAAAAAATTCAGTAGTAAAGCCATCTGGTCCAGGAGCTTTATTCCTTGGCATATTCATGACTAATTCTTCAACTTCTTGCAAACTAATTTCCCATAGCAAAGCTAAGTTCTGCTCTTTGGTGACCACTATCAGGATATGAGAAGTTATTTTATCAATAGCTTCTTGTCTATTATGATTAAATTGTGTAAGAAAATTTTTAAAATGACCTACCATTTCCTTATCCATTTCCTCATGTTTAAGAAGTCTATTACCATTTTGATCTTTCAATGAGAAAATTCTATTATATTGCGTTCTTTGTATCATTGTTTTATGGAAAAAAATAGTATTTCACTCACATTCCTTTAGCCACTGTATCTGTGATTTCTGCTTCCATAAGATCTCTTCATGTTTCCTACGTTCTTCTTGTAAACTAAGTGTGTTACCTTCTTCAACTGCTAGTGCTTATGTTCTGCCATGAAGGATCATTCTTTGTTGAATATCTTGCATTTTTTCTTTTAGTCTAATCTGATCCTGTTGAATATTTCCAAATTCTACTCTATTACACTATTTTATTTCTACCTTTAATTTCTTTAATCTTATCTAAAAAGAATGCATCTTGTTTCTTCCTATATTCTGATGAGATTTCCACGAAATTTTAGCATTTTCCAGAAAACTTGGATCTCTTAACCAAAATAATTCAAACTGAAAAGGTCTGTTTTTCAAAATTTCTTTTACATCTATATCAATTTGAATCGGCCAATGATCTGATCCAAGCATAGGTAAAATTGCCGCCTCATAATAGACATCTAAACTTACCAAACCTTCTGAGGCAATAAAGCACCGTGATGCTACTTGAATTCGTTCTCCACCTTCATTATTCCAAGTAAATTTCCCATTCACCGTGGGAATATCTACTAAACACAGATCCGTTAACAGATCTCTTAAAATCTCCATTTCTGGATCTTCTCTTCTTATTCCTCCTTTTTTTTCTGTCAAATTTAAAATCATATTAAAATCTCCCCCAGTAAGCCAATATCTCTCTTGATGCATGTTATTCAAAGCCCTTATACTTTGTAGGAACTCGTTTCTTTCTCCTGGAATTGGAGGACCATAAACAACCAATATAAGAATCCTTTCTTCTAATCCAATTCGTCAAAAATTACCAGTTAGAATTGTAGGAAGACCCATCCATCCTTCTGCTACTATTTCTATTGAATTCCATAAGATAGTTGTTCCCCCTTTCGTACCTATGGAGTCAATTGCCATAACCTCAAATTGGAGTTTAAAATATTGAATGATATCTTGGAGCTTCTGACTGGGAACCTTTGTTTCTTGAATTAACATTACGTAGGGTTTCTTAGTTCTCAATCTTTCATTCAGATATCTTTGTTTTCATTTAATATTAAGGCCTCTAATATTCCAAAAGATTACTTTCATTAGGTAAATTTTGGTATTTTTTGGAATACCGTTGTTAACGGTATTATCTTTCATGTATTAATCAACATTTCTCCAACAAGTTGTATTGATTCCTGTAAAGTTCTTCTTCCTTGTTTTTTTGTTGGTTTAGGCTGTGGATTAATATTTTTCCCAGCCGCTTGTTCGATTTCTTGAACTTCCTTGTGCACTTTAGATGTCAAATAATGTTCAAAGGTTTCTTTGTACAATTTCTTTTGATCTGCTAGAATAAATCTTTCATCCAAATTCCTCCATTCATACGAAAGGCATTTCAATAGTTTTTCTTCAACACTTAGGTTGTCTTTATTTTGTTTAACATCCATAGGTGTTAGTTCCAACATACTACTTTATTCAGTCTCCACATATTCCTGGGCTTCTTTTCGTTTTATTGACAGAGTTTTCTGAGTCACCGCCCCTTAACCAGGCTCTGTACCTTCTTCCATGATTTCCACTGTCAACGATTCACCTTCTTGCTCCAAGATTTCATATCTGTTTGATGTTGATTTCTGAACAGGAGGTTTTTGCAAAGTACCCTGGTTTTGTACATTATTTGAAACTTTGTTACTATGTTTCTTATTTGTTACTGTGATAAATCCATCTTCTCGCTGGCGACTCTGTTCATTAGAAGCAAATTGACGAAAAGGTTGATGTTCAGTTACATTTAAAGGGCACGACTTATCCAGATGTTGATACTCATGACATCTCTAACATCTAAAATGGATGTGTTCATAGTCAAGAAGCTAAGGCCAAATTTTCCCTTCATATTCTAATTCAATCATTTCAGGCAATGGCTCAGAAATATTCATATATACACAGATTCTAGCAAAAGAAGTATAACGGCCATAGCGAGTGGTTTCTGCTATCTTAACAAAATTTCCTAAAGAATTTACTATACCTTCCAATATGTCTGGATCCTAGAAATCCACCGGAGGGCCAAATAACTGAACCTAGACTGGTGCCGCAAGAAATTGTTCTTGATCTGGATTGTAACATTCCTCCCACTGTCTGAGAAAAATCCCTGCATTGTTATAAAAATATGGCCCTCCCTAAGAAATTCGTTCCTTGTCTAATAGATTAGCAAAAATAACTGTAAAAAAACCCCTTGGCCCCAAATTTCAGATCAATTTGACCCTTAGGCTGCCATTTTATTTGTATCCATTTTAACAAATCCTTTTTTGTAGGCCAAATGCCAATAAACTTACAGATTAATGCATGATTCTTCATGTAGCTTCTGTATTCATCCAGCTTAGATGCTGGAATGAAGAATCTTGGTTTCTTCACTGCTCTTGGCAAACATTGACCCGTTGTTTTTTCCTGCCAGTCTGCTCCGAAAACTGGATTTATTCTCTGTTGAGATGTACTAGTTTGCTGCTATCTAGTAGATTGATCTCCACCGGTGACATTGCGGTAGGAGGGATTTGCCCCCCCTCCCGAGGAGGCAGCCATCGTTGAACCAGTTGCTGAAGACCTGCAAGTTACCTGGTCATGGCTTTCAAACCCTAGCTAACATATTATTGGAGCGCTCTCTTCAAACCTTAGCATAAAATTTTTAGTGTTTTTTTATTATTTACTGTTACCAACTTTTACCGCGGTACTTTTATTTTAACTTTGGTTATATTTTGATATATATTATAGATATGGAATATTTATAATATGTGTGTGTGTGTGTGTGTGTGTGTGTGTAATGTAATATGTCGTGTGTGTATTGTAGTGAACACTATGTATTTGTTTTAAGAAAACCCGAAGGTCAGAGAAAAAGACAAAGGAAAAAGATAGAGGAACAAAAAGAGAGAAAATTCTTATAGCGATGTGTCCGCAAGAGCCAGTGAAGTTTTTGTTGTGAATCCAGAACTTCGTTATGAAGAAAGATTTCATTTTGTAACAGAGTTTCTAGTTTAATGAAATAAAAGTTTTTATATTTCATCTCTCTGTGTCCGCAATCTAATTTTTGTTTTTATCTTTGTGTTGTGAAAGAGGAATTTTTTTTCCTCTGTGTGTTCGGAATACTTCAGAAATTCCAATATTGCTCTGGTTCCCATTCCATGATTAATTTCTTATAATTGACAGGCCTATGAAAGAACGTCTGGACTTCCTAATCATATTTTGTAAATTCCTCCATAACGACTGCCTAAAATGTTTTAGTTCATTTATTTCTTCATGAAATCCACATGAAACTATTATTAACTATTTCGCATTCTCCTCTACTTCTTCAGCGTCGATCTCTTCTCAGATTCAAACACTATCTCAAAGAACATTACATAATCAAACATGGGTGAAAATCCCCATAGCTGGTAATCATTCAAACAACCTAAAAAACTATATGCTCCCACACACACCCGGGCTTTGTCAAGAAAGAAATCAGAATAGCACACATTCAACCAGTTACTTTTTCATCTAATTTTCTATTACATATCATATCATACATTATATACTTGAGGTATTTTTTGTTAATTAAACATATTCTTAATCATTAATCATTAAGTCCATTCACTCAAGCCCACTTAAAACCCACCTATATTATTAAAAAAATTAAAACAATATTTAAAAAATATCAAATTTTTAAACTAGAAAAATAAAAATTAAAAACAATTAAAATTAACATTACTCTTAACCATTAATCCTACTCAAATATAACTAATGTTTAAAATAACATCAAAGAAATATCAATCGTTAAATTACGAGGAGACCAAAATTGAAAAGTAAATTCATTGGTAAAGATCAACCAATACGTTCATTGGTAGACGTCCAATCGATAATGATGTGGGAATTGTTACAAATAATTTTAAATTAATTTTCACCGATTAATATTATGTTGTGACTTAGATTTGATTAATTTTAACTGATGTGGAACTGTCTTTAAAATTTAATAATAATTTTTGATATAATAATAATAATAATAAATATTATTGTTAAAATAATTATTATAAATATTATTGTTAAAATAATTATTATTACTTTGTGTGTTCTTAAAAATTGTTATTTGAAATTCAGAATAATCCAGTGTTAATATTTGTCTTATTTTTTTAAAATAATTTTAAACATATTTGTTATGGTAGATTTTTGTAACAGTCTCGTCAAAAATTAATTAGTAGGTACTAGTTAAAAGACAATTATTATTTTACTGTAGGAAAAAGACTTGAGATATTGTTTTGAATTAAAACAAGGAATTAATTATGTTTATGAAATTTATTAAAAAAAGGGTTTGAAAATGAAAAGGAAATCTTTTAAACGCTGATGGTAAAAGTTTTCTAAGAATAGGAGGTGGTTGGGGTAGTTGGGATATACAGTTACTCACCCCTTGAGGATAAAAAGTGAATCCTGGAAAGGGGTGAGGGTTCTGAAATTCTTGGAAGAAAGGGGAAAGCATTTTTCTTGAGCTGGAAGGATCCAGTGGAAAAATTGCTTCTGAACTCCATTGAATGATCAAACTTTTCTACTGGTGACTGGATTGGCCTTCCAGAGGTCACAGCAGAGGTATCTCCACTGATAACCCGTGTCACCGTCCAGATTTCTGGAGCTTGGGGGCAAGTGGAGGACATAATCGCCTCCCTTGAAGGTTGGGAGGACATCAGCTAAAAGAAAGAGTTTCCTAAACCAGATAAGTATGCTCTGTGACTTTGTAAATCAAAAGTGTCTATAAGTTTTCTGTAAAGATAAGTAGACATATTTTTAAGTAAAACCTTAGAGTATTACTGTTAAATAGATGTATAAGTGTATGTGTATGCATTAGCATGTAATATCGCTTTCTGAGTAAATACCTTGTAGGGCACTGCTTAATAGATGCTTTATAGAGTTCGGCATGAAACTAGAAAATGATTTAAAAGTACCTATAGTTGGAATTAATGTATCTGTTCTCTTTTACTATTAATATGTCGAAAAGAGTTATGGAAAGTTCTATGTTAGTCTAAACAGATATGAAAGATTACTTATGCATAAACCTTACATTCCTTTTCTTCAAGCAGTAGACTTTAAAAGACATTACTCTAGGCTTAAACAGACTTTAGCAACCATTTTAATTGTCATACGGAAACCATCGAAATACCTGATGCAGCGGAAGGTATGCATGTAACATTTCAAGACTGTCTATGTAAATTTGAATGAAATAACTGTAGAGAAAGAACATAAGCCCAAGCATCACCGATTTCAGACAAGGAAATAACAACAATTCCTACTCCTCTGACTTAAATGGTTAACCTGAGAAAATGCTTGGAAAATATAACCTTTAGTCTGCTAGACCCAACTTCGTGAGATAAAAAGAAGCGCGGACTTTAGCTCTCGCGGCTCCCTAGGACAGGAAATGAAATAGTAATCCGAGTTTTTCTTATGAATGAATAAAAAAAGAAGAGATCTCGTTGTGCTAGGGTTATTTTCAGAGTTTAACTGAAAACAAAACGAGAATCAGAGAAAGGAATTCTAGAATAAAATAAAACTCATCGTATGACCTTCCTTGTAATTTATCACATAAACAAAAGAAGACAAACAAAGTAATCCTGAGGGGTTATATTTGCACATGTTCAACGCTACAGAAACTTCCATCATTAAACAAAAAAAGAAAGAGCTTGCATAAGCTGTCACGCATTAAATGCATGCATCCACTGTGAACTATGTAATGTGCACAACCTTACATATTAACCAGGTCGAATGGAAGTTTCCGACCCATTTAACGATTATGTGAGAAGTTGTTAAAGATTATAACAGTATAATATAGAAATGTAGCTGATAGTAAACATGGACTGAACGCCAGACGCCATTAGTCTACAGGTGGGCAACGTCAGAATATAAATAACCACTCGGCAGTAAGCCAAGTAAAAAGTAGCTCCACGGCTCGAGCCGTGTCGAATCTTTAACGACCAGGGTTCGAACCAAAAGTGAACCTGTAAACCTCGATGGAGCAGATTGAAGAGGGGAGCACCCTGGATGGGTTAAATACCTGTGCATTAGGGGCACCCTTTATTAGTCACTACACGCATGAATCCGCCGATCCAAAAACGTTAAACGCGACCAGAGGTTAGTGTCATGGCATACCTGAAACAAGCATAAACGGTTAGATAGTATACGCCCAAAGGAATATCAGAAAATTCCATTATTAAACAGTCAGTGACTATTTCCGAGAGGGATATTACCTGGCAAGGGGTTGAAGACCTTTTCTTTACCTGCAACATCAACATTGAGACAGGTTTAAATATACTGATTAAAAAAAAAGTAAACAGAGGAGAATTCTACAGAGCATGGTTTGCAACGAAAAGAAAAGATTGGTGCCTTACCATCATTCTGAGGAATGAGGGCACTGCCTGGAGGACCATCTGTCAGCTGGTTGAAGCGGCGTCAGGGTAGCCTATACGAGTAAAACCCGATAGGAGATGAAACACCAGAAAATGAATTAACAAAGCTAAACAAGAAAGAAAAACAAACACCTGCCAGCAGAAGGTAAACAAGATCGGTTGCTTTATGTGATAGAGGAGAACCATAGTCTGTTACCTGGTGCCGTGATCTTGTTTAATATTCTCCAGGGTAGAATTTTCTAGGCACGACCTCCGGACTGGGACTGTAAGTCTTAGAGACGAAGAGCGCCGAGAAGGTTTCCGGAGAGCTCCAAGTCTGTAAACTACCGGAGGCAACCATGAGAAGGACGATGAGATTGGCACACCTAAGTCTGGCGGGAGTATCAAGTCTGCCGAAGGTGATGGGAACTGCCATCGAACGGAAGACATGAATGGAGTCTGCCAAGTGGCGACAAAACGTATCCCGAGAGATCTGTGATTAAAGCCACAATAAATATCGCTTGCAGAACGCTTGCCACTTCACACTTATCCATACGTTAATCACGTGGAGGAGACCCATTACGGGTGTCATTTGAAACATCAGAAATAAACCGATCACGTCTAAGCATTAATGTGCAAGAATTTGTTGTACGAAGAGGATCATACAAGTTTAACAGTATTGTCAAATAAATAACTATGCATAACTTATGTAAGCTGTGATTGTTACTTTCGATATAGTTCATGATTAAGATTTGATGGTTCGTGTGCTGTCGACACATTAAAATATTTATCTTCCTGCTTTAATAGGATGTAGGATTAAAATTATCATATCTTGGTATAGTAAAATATGTATATAAAAAACAAAATATTTTTTGTTTATGGTAGAAGGGATGTGACAAGTGGTATCAGAGCCGGTTACTACACTGGAAACCTAAGGGTCTACTAACAAAGCTGTGTGTGTATTAGTGCACTGAGAAGAGGAAAAGATATGAGGGAAGATATAGCATCTCAATCACAACCAAACAAGACTCAAGGTCCAACAGTTATGGACCCAGAAATGTGGTTTCAAATAACTGTGGAGCAGCATCAAAAAAAGTGTAAATCGCTGGAAGAACAGCAGCAAAAAATTGTTTTCCTGCTAAACAATGTATAGCAGTTATAGGAGGAGATGATGAGAGTCCGAAAGGACAATGAAAAATTGTTGCAAGACCAGGAAAAGATTCTGAAAAATATATCTGATAAACAAAATCAGGAGATGTGACAACCCAGTGCAGAAAAAGAACTATCAACGGAAGCAGAAGACCAGCAAACCAGAAACAACACCACTGGAAAGACTGAAAAGAGTTACTCTCACAGGAGCAAAAACTGTAATAATAATGAGGCAGAATCATAAAATCTGTCTGATCAGCAGGATCATAAGAGGAAGAAAGTTGAACTGCAGGGGGAGTTCCACAAGATTAAGCCACCAATGTTTGATGGTGAGGCGGAGGAACCAGTGGAAGCATGGTTGATTAACATCAATAAATATTTTCAGGTATATGAGTATAGTAGCAATCTGAAAGCCAGATTGGTTATATATCAGCTGCGAGAGAAAGCCACCCTGTGGTGGGAGGAGGTAAAAAATGTTCGCAGTATTGATGAGTGGGACATTACCTGGGAATCATTCCAGCAGTACTTCAAGGATAAATATCTAACGAAAAGATTTTATGATGATAAAGCCAAGGAATTCCATGATCTTCGGCTGGGCCAAATGACTATGGACGAGTATGTCACAAAATTTACTTCACTGCTACAATATGTACCTTACCTCAGAGAGGAAAAGGCCAAGGTACAGATATTTCTGAGTAGTTTGCCTGCTTCCATGAGGGAAAGAATAGAGTTTTTTAACCCCCAAATGATGGATGAAGCTGTCCGGAAAGCACGCATGTGTTACCAGCAGTTTAAGACCAAAGGGGACGGTGGAAAGGGTTGGCAGCCCAAGAAAAATCAGAAGAATTCATCTACTTTTAAAAGAAGCAAAAGCAGCCACTTTAAAGGGGTAGGACGGAATGCTGGCAGAAAACAGTTTAACAGGAACCATCAAAGGATCGGGTGGCCAGCTGAAGAAAAACCCACAGAAGCATCAAGCAAACCAGAGTAAGGGCAGAATTCTAAGCCTCCCCTACAGTGTTGGGGTTGTGGGGAAGCACACTAATATAAGAACTGTCCACAACGGAAAAAGAATGAGTCTGTGGCAAACTTGCAGGAAGCATCAACAGTGGGGGACATGGCGCGGAATATACCACGTATAAACGCAGTGTTGGAGGATCGACAGGCTGACTTTCAACCCACAATGATTGAACTAGAAGGTACTATACTTTCTAAACCTGTCTCGATTTTAGTAGATCCCGGAGCTAGTTTAAGCTATGTAAGTCCTAAACTAGTGGAGATGTGTAAGTTGAAAGAGCAGAGATTTAAAAACTCCTGGTTAGTTCAACTAGCTACCGGAGCAAAATGCAAAGTGACTGCGAAAATTGCTGATTGCATACTGGAAGTTGCAGAACAGCAGCTGCAGGTAGACTTAAATATTCTACCATTAGGATCGTATGATGTATTACTTGGAATGGACTGGCTGGAAAAACACTGGAATTTAGTGGACTATAAGGAAAAGATGATTTATTATAGAGCGCTAGATGGTACGCGTAAGGAAATTAAAGGAATTAAAAAGCCTGTGTAATTACGCCCCATAACAGCATCTCAGATGAGCAAGTGTATCCGAAAAGGATGTCATATGTACGCAATTCAAGTAGGGTATGTTGAATCTAAGGGAAAGAAAGCAGATATAGAAGACATTCCTGTAGTACAGGAATTCCTGTATGTGTTTCCAGAAAACATTCCAAGGTTGCCGCCTAAAAAAGTTATTGATTTCACTATTGAGTTGCTACCCGGAGCCTCCCCTGTGTCAAGAGCACCTTACAGAATGAGTATACCAGAATTGATAGAGTTAAAGATGCACCTGCAGGAGTTGTTAGATAAAGGATATATCCGCCCAAGCGTGTCACCTTAGGGAGCACCAGTCCTCTTTGTTAAAAATAAGGATGGAACCTTACGTATGTGTATGGACTACCGACAACTCAACAAGCTGACAGTTAAGAATAAGTATCCTTTACCCAGAATCGATGACTTATTCAATTAGATGAGAGGTGCCAAAGTGTTCTCCAAAATAGATTTGAGGTCTAGATATCATCAGATTCGAATCAAGGATGAGGATGTTTGCAAAACAACATTCCGCATCAGGTATGGGCATTATGAATTTGTGGTGTTTCCCTTCGGATTGACAAATGCACCAGCAACCTTTATGAGGTTGATGAATGGAATTTTCCATCAATTTCTAGATCGCTTTGTATTGGTCTTCATAGATGACATATTGATCTACTCAAAGAGCGAGGAAGAACATAAGGAGCATCTGAGAATAGTATTGGAAATACTGAGGAAGCATCAACTGTATGCTAAATTCAGCAAGTGCGATTTCTTTAAATCAGAAATCCAGTATTTGGGTCATGTAGTGACAGCTGAAGGGATAGCAGTGGACCCCGAAAAGATTAAAACTATCATGGAGTGGAAAGTACCACAGAATGTGGCAGATATCAGATCATTTATGGCTCTGGCCGGATATTACAAGCGGTTCATTGAAGGGTTTTCTAAGATTTCCTATCCTATTACATCCTTAGAAAAGAAAGGCAAACTTTTCAAATGGACGGATGAATTCCAGAACAGCTTTGAGAAGCTGAAGCAGCTCTTAACCACAGCACCAGTGCTGAAAGTTGCTGACCCCAGCAAAGACTATGCGGTGTGTACGGATTCCAGCAAGGAGGGAGTTGGTGCAGTATTAACGCAAGAAGGCAAGGTAATAGCCTATGAATCCAGAAAATTGAGAGAACATGAACAAAAGTATTTTTCTTATGATCTAGAACTCACAGCCGTCGTGCATGCTCTCCAAATGTGGAGGCATTATCTACTGGGCAAAAGGTTCGTACTTAAAACAAACCATAGCAGTTTGACTAACTATTTTAAGTAGGCGGATTTAAACTCTAGGCAAGCAAGGTGGAATGCCTTTTTGAGTGAATTTGACATGGACATACAACATGTTAAGGGAAAATAAAACCGAGTTGTAGATGCTCTTAGTAGGAAATTGCATGGGATTTATGCAATGTACTTCAGCCAACCTGTAAGCCAGCTGTCGGAGCAACTGAGAGAAGAAGCACGAAAGGATCCAGAATACAAGTTTTTATGGTAGAAGACGAAAGCGGATGAAGAGTAAGGTAAGCCATCTAAGTATGGGAGCAACAAAGAACAAATGTTAACTTTTCGCAGAAGAACCTTTGTTCCTAACCCTGCAAGTCTCAAGGAGTTAATCCTAGACGAGTACCATCGCAGCAACTATGCTAGCCATCCCGGCTACCAAAAGATTCTTTTGGAAATTAGAAAGATATATTACTGGCCAGGTATGCGTAGAGACATTGCGGAATATTTAAGCAAGTGTTTAGAATGCCAGCAGGTTAAAGTGGGGCCTCGGCACCCAGCGGGACTACTACAACCCATACCCATTCCTGAATGGAAATGGGAAGTGATCTCTTTGGAATTCATTACAGGCTTACCTGGAACAAGGAAGCAGAATGATTCAATAATTGTAGTGGTGGAAAGATTAAGTAAATCTGCCCATTTCATACCTGTGAAATCCACTTACAAGACAATGCAGATTGCAGACATATTTATGAGAGAAATTTTCAGGTTGCATGGTATACCTAAGACTGTGATTTCAGACCGGGATGTTAAATTTACCTCCGCATTTTGGAAAACCCTGTTCTCAGGTTTCGGTACTCAAATACACTTTAGTACTACCTATCACCCTTAAACGGATGGGCAGACAGAACGGGTAAACCAAGTTTTGGAGGATATGTTGCGCATGTATGTAATGCGGCAGCCAACTAAATGGGAGGACTACCTGCACCTAGTGGAGTTTGCATATAACAACGGATATCAGGAGTCTCTAAAAATGAGTCCCTTCGAAGCGCTATATGGACGGCAGTGTCGTACACCAATTAACTGGAGCAGTCCGGAGACAAAATTAATGTTGGGGCTAGAAATGTTGGCTGAGCTAGAAGCTGAAGTAAAAAGAATAAGGCAGAATTTGAAGGCCATGCAGGACCAAAAAAAGGTCTTTGTAGATAAGAAAAGATCTTATCACGAATTCAGAGTGGGTGACCATGTTTATGTCAGGATTAAGCCTAAAAGAAGTACCTTAAGGTGGACTTCTTGCGCCAAGTTAACCCCTCGTTACTGCGGACCCTTCCAAATTCTGGAAAGGGTGGGGCCAGTAGCTTACAGACTGGCGCTGCCTAGTCATATTAAAGTGCATAATGTATTCCATGTATCGTTGTTAAAGCGATACGTGCATGATTAGAAACATGTAATTTCTTGGCAGAATGTTCAGGTAAAAGAAAAAAAAATAAAAAAAAAAATAAAAAATAAAAATATATATATATATATATATATATATATATATATATATATATTTGATTACTATATAAAGTACTAACTGAGAACACTTGTTTTTCAGGAAGAACCGGAGGGAGAGTTTCTGGTCGAGCCGCTACGTATACTTGATCGAAGAGAGATAGAACTCCGCAAAAGAGTAGTTGTCCAGGTGAAAGTGCAATGGAAGCACTTTGGACCAGACGAGGCTACTTGGGAGGATGAAAGATTCATGCAGGAGGCTTATCCGAAACTTTTCACAGATACGAGCTGAAAACACGGAGGATGGTGTTACTCTCAGGGGGGGGAGATGTAACAGTCTTGTTAAAAATTAACTAGTAGGTACTAGTTAAAAGACAATTATCATTTTACTATTGGAAAAAGACTTGAGATATTGTTCTGAATTAAAACAAGGAATTAATTATATTTATGAAATTTATTAAAAAGAGGGTTTTAAAATGAAAAGGAAATCTTTTAAAAGCTGATGGTAAAAGTTTTCTAAGAATAGGAGGTGGTTGGGGCAGTTGGGCGATACAGTTACTCACCCCTTGAGGATAAAAAGTGAATCCTGGAAAGGGGTGAGGGTTCTAAAATTCTTGGAAGAAAGGGGAAAGCATTTTTCTTGAGCTGGAAGGATCCAGTGGAAAAATTGCTTCTGAACTCCATTGAATGATCAAACTTTTCTACTAGTGACTGGATTGGCCTTCCAGAGGTCACAACAGAGGTATCTCCACTGATAACCCGTGGCACCGTCCAGATTTCTGGAGCTTGGGGGCAAGTGGAGGAAATAATCGCCTCCCTTGAAGGTTGGGAGGACATCAGCTAAAAGAAAGAATTTCCTAAACCAGATAAGTATGCTCTGTGACTTTGTAAATCAGAAGTGTCTATAACTTTTCTGTAAAGATAAGTAGACATATTTTTAAGTAAAACCTCAGAGTATTACTGTTAAATAGATGTATAAGTGTATGTGTATGCATTAGCATGTAATATCGCTTTTTGAGTAAATACCTTGTAGGGCACTGCTTAACAGATGCTTCATAGAGTTCGGCATGAAACTAGAAAATGATTTAAAAGTACATATAGTTGGAATTAATGTATCTGTTCTCTTTTACTATTAATATGTCGAAAAGAGTTATGGAAAGTTCTGTGTTAGTATAAACAGATATGAAAGATTACTTATGCATAAACCTTACATTCCTTTTCTTTAAGCAATAGACTTTAAAAGACATTACTGTAGGCTTAAACAGACTTTAGCAACCATTTTAGTTGTCATACGGAAACCATCGAAATACCTGATGCAGCGGAAGGTATGCATGTAACATTTCAAGAATGTCTATGTAAATTTGAATGAAATAACTGTAGAGAAAGAACATAAGCCCAAGCATCACCGATTTCAGACAAGGAAATAACAACAATTCCTACTCCTCTGACTTAAATGGTTAACCTGAGAAAATGCTTGGAAACAATAAGCTTTAGTCTGTTAGACCCAACTTTGTGAGACAAAAAGAAGCGTGGACTTTAGCTGTCGTGGCTCCCTATGACAGGAAATGAAATAATAATTTGAGTTTTTCTTATGAATGAATAACAAAAGAAGAGATCTCGTTGTGCTAGGGTTATTTGCAGAGTTTAACTGAAAACAAAACGAGAATCAGAGAAAGGAATTCTAGAATAAAACAAAACTCATCGTATGACCTTCCATGTAATTTATCACATAAACAAAAGAAGAGAAACACAGTAATCCTGAGGGGTTATATTTGCAGATGTTCAACGCCACAGAAACTTCCATCATTAAACAAATAAATAAAGAGCTTGCATAAGCTGTCACGCATTAAACGCATGCATCCACTGTGAACTATGTAATGTGCACAACCTTACATATTAACCAGGTCGAATGGAAGTTTCTGACCCATTTAACGATTATGTGAGAAGTTGTTAAAGATTATAATAATATAATATAGAAATGTAGCTGATCGTAAACATGGAATGAACCCCAGACGCCATTGGTCTGCAGATGGGCAACGTCGGAATATAAATAACCACTCGGCGGTAAGCCAAGTAAAAAGTAGCTCCACGGCTCGAGCCGTGCTGAATCTTTAACGACCAGGGTTCGAACCAAAAGTGAACCTGTAAACCCTGATGGGGTAGATTGAAAAGGGGAGCACCCTGGATGGGTTAAATACCTGTGCATTAGGGGCACCCTTTATTAGTCGCTATACGCATGAATCCGCCGGTCCAAAAAACGTTAAACGCGACCAGAGGTTAGTGTCATGGCATACCTAAAACAAGCATAAACGGTTAGACAGTATACACCCAAAGGAATATCGGAAAATTCCATTATTAAACAGTCAGTGACTATTTCCGAGAGGGAGATTACCTGGCAAGGGGTTGAAGACCTTTTCTTTACCTAGAACATCAACATTGAGACAGGTTTAAATATACTGATTAAAACAAAAGTAAACAGAGGAGAATTCTACAGAGAAGGGTTTGCAACAAAAAGAAAAGATTGGTGCCTTACCATTGTTCTGAGGAATGAGGGCACTGCCTGGAGGACCATCTGTCAGCTGGTTGAAGCGGCATCAGGGTAGCCTATACGAGTAAAACCCGATAGGAGATGAAACACCAGAAAACGAATTAACAAAGCTAAACAAGAAAGAAAAACAAACACCTGCCAGCAGAAGGTAAACAAGATCGGTTGCTTTATGAGATAGAAGAGAACCATACTCTGTTACCTTGTGCTGTGATCTTGTTTAATACTCTCCAGGGCGGAATTTGCTAGGCACGAGCTCCGGACTGGGACTGTAAGTCTTAGAGACGAAGAGCGCCGAGCAGGTTTTCGGAGAGCTCCAAGTCTGTAAACTGCTGGAGGCAACCATGAGAAAGACAATGAGGTTGGCACAGCCAAGTCTGGCGAGAGTATCAAGTCTGCCGAAGGCGACGGGAACTGTGACCGGACGGAAGACATGAATGGAGTCCGCCAAGTGGCGCCAAAATGTATCCCGAGAGATCTGTGATTAAAGCCACAATAGATCTCGCTTGCAGAACGCTTGCCACTTCACACTTATCCATACGTTAATCACGTGGAGGAGACCCATTACGGGTGTCATTTGAAACATAAGAAATAAACTGATCACCTCTAAGCGTTAATGTGCAAGAATTTGTGGTACGAAGAGGATCATACAAGTTTAACAGTATTGTGAAATAAATAACTATGCATAACTTATGTAAGTTGTGATTGTTACTTTCGATATAGTTCATGATTAAGATTTGATGGTTCGTGTGCTGTCGACACATTAAAAGATTTATCTTCCTGCTTTAATAGGATGTAGGATTAAAATTATCATATCTTGGTATAGTAAAATATGTATATAAAAAACAAAAACAAAATTGTTTATGGTAGAAGGGATGTGACAATTTTATTTAGAGATATTTTTATAATATTAAATTTGAAGTTACTATTGCTTTTGTGTGTTGGTTTTGAAAAATTATTATTGGGAAATTTAGAATGAGCCTTTATTATTAATATTTGTCAATTTTTTTAAATAATTAAAATTTTATTTCGAGATTTTTTATAATCTTAAATTTGAAGTTATTATTACTTTGTGTGCTGGTTTTGAAAAATTATTATTGGAAATTCAATATGAGTCTTTTGTATTAATATTTGTTAAATAATTTTAAATATATTTCATAGTAGATTTTATTTAGAGATCTTTTTATAATCTTAAATTTGAAGCGTGAAATTTGCAAAATTTAATAATTTTGGAGTTTTGTTTTAAGATATTCAATTATTTATAAAATAATAAAAAATTACCATAAGGTCAATTTCAATTCCTTATCCAGATAAAAACATTTTTGACATTTAACGTAAATCTATGTTGGGTATTTAAAATATAAAACTTAAAATCCTTTTTATACTTTCTAAATTTTTAGCATTTATTGTATATTGGTTATTTCTAATATAATATTCTGGTTTATGTTGGTTATTTAAAGTATAATATTTTTTATTTTTAATTTCAGTAATATTTTCATAATATAACCAAGGGTGCCTGTGATAGAGTGCAACCTTCCCCGCTTCGAAGAAATTTGAATTTTAGGAAATCTCAGAGCACACATCGGCGTCCCTCTCGCTGGGAGTTCTTGGCGTCAGCCGCGGAGGGGATATTTTTTCCTCCCTCAAATGAAGATGATGCTTTCTGAACTTTAATCGCGAGCCTTAAGTCCAATCCGCGACCTAACGAAGTGCTAAGGAAAAAAAATAATTTCTCAAAAAAAGCCTCACAAAAACCAGTGGAACAATGGGATGAAAGGACTTGGAAGAAAATGATAAAAAGGAAACCTAGCTGTCCTCATAGTTGGAAATGGATTTTTCGCTCTCCTCTTCGAGTTCAAGGAAGATTAGGATATAATATTCCTGAATGGTCCATATTTTTTTTGGTTACAGAGGTATGTATTTAAATGCCTGGTCCCTTGATTTTAATCCTAATGAAAATGTTCCTGAGGGTTTCCCTATTTGGGTTAAACTCCCACACTTACCCCCTCGCATGCTACAGTGTTGAATGTCTGAAAGCCATTAGGAATGGCATTTGTCAATACCTCGACAGTTCTGAGCCTAAATGTTAGCTATTCTCGTGTTAAAATATATGTCAAAGTTGACTTAGACCAGGGTCTACCCTCACAGATTAATCTCACGCAGGGGGATTGGATCTTTTTTCAATCTCTAGACTATGAAAAGCTCCCATTTAAATGTAAAGTTGTCACGAATACTGGAACTTTGGGCGTGATTGCAATAACAAAAAAAGCTTAGAATGATGATTGTTTTGTTTCCTCCCAAGAGGAAGAATGACATATTATGAAACGAGGCGGAAGTAAAGGAAAAGGAAATTCAAATAATGACAATTCTTCAAAGAAGAATATCGCCTCTACCTCGGCGAACCCTTTTGATGCCTTATCCCAAGGTGATTCTTTTGCTATAGCTCTGATTTCTGAAAATGAAGAAAATGGCACGGAGGGAGATTCGAACAATGATTTAGAAATAGTTAGTCATGCTCTTGAGTCTGTCCTGGGAAGCCCTGCCCATGCTCCCCCGAATCATTCTACTCTTTTTCTTTTCGACAGAAAAGGGACAAGCCTGAGAAGTGGATTAAGGAACTGTAAGGAATTGAGGAAGAATTCAATAAGGTTCTCACTATAAGTGCCAAAAAGAAACTAAAATGGTCTAGTTATTCTTCCAGCCTAGAAAAAGAAAAATGTAAAGGCGGAAGGCCTACAAACAAGGAGGGACGGAAGGTTGAAGTAACACACAACATTGCGCTAGGAAATTAATCTCAAATCCCCGATATTTAAAAAAAAATATCTAATAGAGAACTGGGAAACAACAGATCTAGAGGAGGCAAGTCGTTGGCCTCTAAATCTAAATGAAAGCTTTCTCTTAGAAAACTTCGGGTCTAGGAATCCCCCAACAAGTCCCAAGAAACAGTGGATCTAATTAGAATGGAAAAGTGACAAGTCTTATTCTCACAAGAGACCAAGTTGGCGGAAGATGAATCACTATCTGAGTTAAAATTCTTTTGGAAAAAAAATATTTAGGTGGTTCAAAGCTCCATTGCAGTCTCTCATTGTCCCATTGGTTGGCTCCCAACTTCAGGCCGCCTCACAACAATTATAAGCCAAATATTTGAATTGTAGTTTTCCTTGAGGATTATCCACAACTATGGGTGCCTATGTAATTCTGTCAGAAAATGAGGATAGAATCCAAGTAAAAAAGTTGAATGATAATTTCCAAGAAAGATGAAATTTAAGAAAAAAATTAATTTGGAATGTGCTGAAAATTTATTTGGATTTACGAGATTTTTGGAGAGTCTACTATGGAATATATTTAACCATCAAATAGAGTGTCATCTGTTAGAATGTGTAATTCCTACTTGTCGAGTTGTGACTCTCTATGAATAGAGTCTGTTCCTATTTCCTAGGTTAGCTAAAACTAGTTTCCTTATTTGGTGTGAGGTTGAGATATTCCCTCAACCAACTTATTGTACGTCTAAGATATATTTCCTATCTTGAGACTAATTCATGTATAAATGTGTGTAATCTATTTAATTAATATATAGTTTGCATATTCACATTTTATTTTGGTATCGGAGCTGTAAAGGCCTGGACCTCGGCCCTTCCTGGGCTGAGGGAAATAGAATAAGTGTGTTGTATTTTGTTTTAAAGGCAGCTTGTCACTGCGTGGCTGGTGGCCCTGCGTGGGTGTAAGAGTCAATGTTCGAGTCGACTCAGCCGAGTAGTATTATTTGAAAACCGTGCTGCCTCTCGGTTTGCTGCTGCAATTGAAGCTTGTACCTGAACTCACGGCATGATACTTTTCCGTTGAATTGAAACATTTTGACATTTTGCCAACGGTTTTAGGTGTGTGAGAAGAACAGAAGATGGCGGCCTGTGCCATCTCTGCCAGCGCGAGGGATAATCGTGCATTGACCGCCATCAAAGACAGTTTAAAAGAAACCTGCCAGAATTTCCAGTGTGTGCGGTTTTAAAAAAAATCGATGTGAAAGATGATCGGTGGCAGAACGGTTGCCGATTTCTCCAAGGAACAATGTAATCAAACGTTTTTTATTTAAGATTGCTTGCGTTTTGTCTACGATGTCTACGCCTCTCTCCTCTTCGCGGGTAGTGAATGGTGTGTGTGGTTTGAAATTACAATCTGCCTTTTCAACTCAATTCAGCGCAACGTCCACAGCTGCTGCTGGTGTGTGCCGCTGCGAAGAAGGTTAAAGGCGAGCACAATTTCATGTGTTGTTGCACAGAATCTTCCATTTAAGTGTGCGCAGTGTGAAGTTGAGTTTGCCTCTGCGTCATTAAGAACAGTGAGGTGAACTGTAGCGCTTTACATTTTGTTTTTTGGAGTACTGCTTGCGCATTTCCATGTTATTTATAATTCACATTAAAACTTTGTTAGTCATCGGCATCTGAACAGCGCAGGGGCCGTCCCTTGCGTCCCTTTCATAAAAGGATATCCTCAGGGCTCTACTTAACTCGGACTTGATTGGTTTCCATACATTTGATTATGCTCGACATTTTCTCTCCTGCTGCAGTAGGATTCTTGGCCTAGATTATGAATCGAAGAGAGGCTACATTGGACTTGAATACTATGGTCATTCTGTTGGCATCAAAATTCTCCCTGTGGGCATTCACATGGGCCAGCTTGAATCAGTGTTAAATCTTCCGGACACTGCATTGAGAATTGGGGAGCTGAAGGAGCAATTCAAAGGAAGAAAAATGCTGTTGGGTGTTGATGACATGGATATATCCAACGATCGGGTACTAGGAAAAAGTTTTTCCAGTCATCGAAATCGAATTCAGGCAACAAGGAGGCCTGTTCACGGCAGTATGTGTGGGAGACATTGGAAATGAGGCGCATCAGTGTGCTTTTGGGCATTAATATGTGATATGAAAAATTAATGTGTCTTTGTAACTAGTTGAAAGCATGATTGTGTGTATTTTGCGTAAAACAAATATGCCATGATGGAAGTATTTTGGAACTAAAATCAATATACATATTGAGATTAGTCACCTCAATATGAAGTTAATTTTGTTAGAATTGACTACTCTAACAAATGACAGGTTAAGGATGGAATTCCAAGTTTTTAATTGATAAAGACAAAGATGCCCAAGATGTGAACATTTCAAAATATGATGTAATGGAGCAGCGGCAACATTTAAAGGAGGATGGACAACGAAAGTGAAAGTTTGTTTTGTGTGGTTTTTTTTTGAATAGGCTCAATATCATGTTGTATAATGAGTCACAGAGTTGAATGGTAAGCAAGTCTAGGATGGTTTTGGAGTGGTCATTGTATGTACCTGATAACTCCAAGAGTTGGAGTATGTAAGCCTTGTAAAGGCATGTGTATCCCCGTAAAAGTTCGTGGTAATCTCAAAACCACTTTGTAACTACAGGTTCATGGTCAACCATAAACCATTTTGCAGTGTCAGTTTGTGGTCAGCTAGAAACCACGTATAATAGTGAAGCAGACTGGAAACAGGTCTGTGTTAGTGTTTGCCCATTGAAGGAAGAGCATGGTTATGGGTCATCCGATAAAACCCCGAGAAGGAAGAGCATGGTTACGGGTCATCCGATAAAACCCCGAGAAGGAAGAGCATGGTTATGGGTCATCCGATAAAACCCACATTGGAGGGGGATCTGTAGATACAGGTACATGTATGCAGTGATAATGGTTGACAGAACCATGTATACGAAGGACATCCTACAAGACCAGCGGTTGCAGCGGTTGGTACCCATGCATTGAAAAAAAATATTTAGGTGGTTCAAAGCTCCATTGCAGTCTCTCATTGTCCCATTGGTTGGCTCCCAACTTCAGGCCGCCTCACAACAATTATAAGCCAAATATTTGAATTGTAGTTTTCCTTGAGGATTATCCACAACTATGGGTGCCTATGTAATTCTGTCAGAAAATGAGGATAGAATCCAAGTAAAAAAGTTGAATGATAATTTCCAAGAAAGATGAAATTTAAGAAAAAAATTAATTTGGAATGTGCTGAAAATTTATTTGGATTTACGAGATTTTTGGAGAGTCTACTATGGAATATATTTAACCATCAAATAGAGTGTCATCATCATGCAAGGTTATGTATTTCTCTTATATGTGACAACCATACATTAAAAAAAATCTTACTATGTTTCAGCTTTATTCACCTCATAACTAACTGGATGAAGCTAATCATTGTCATTGCTTTAAACTATATATATATATATATAAACGATACATACCTTCATTAAAATTTAAATCACCACATGAATTAGCATGAATGGCAAGTATCCATATACATATCATTCTAGCTATGAAAACATCTATGTGATAAGACTTTAAACCTACCATCGAAATTAATAGGTATTGTACAAAAGAGAGATATTTGGGTTCCGACAGTTATGATCTGGTCGATCCATAACCCCATAAATTATATACATAACTGACGTTATAAGTCTAAATATTTATCATTGATTCTGCCATCATACATGATTATTTATGTAGTTAAATTCAGACGTACAAGTGTTTATCTATAATCCATTTTTCCATGCCACTTTGCTGTGATTGAATTGACATTTGTAGACTTAAGCATCGTTGGACCTTTGGAAACGATCGACGGTGGAAACGAGTTGACCTATGGATAGGATAGTCGACCTCCCCTCAAACCTAACCACTTTTCCCATTTGCTCAGTGTGATGTTGCCTTTTGCTCCACCACTCTGCGGCTTCAATTCCGCCGACGTTCCATTTCACACTGGTTCAAGATTTCTTCGGGTTAAGTTAGGAGCCGACACCATAGCTCTGTAACATGTAATCTTTGACAGAAGTTATGATCATCTTTCGCATCGCTTTTCTATTGGAATTACAGTTTTTGGTCTTCATTTACTCCATCAGTTTGCTTCGGTTGACATAATTTGGAGATTTTAACTGTTTGTACAGGGTCCTTCTTTTCCGAAGCCTTCTTGTTGCACATCTGAGCTTAGCTATTGTTTTCCCTTTGCTCATTTCATCAACTCAGCTTCTTTACAGTGCAGGTTCATGGCATATAAAAACCGTCTGTCGCTGAGGACTCAAGTTCAGAATCCCAGCTTAATCATTCAGGTAAAACTTCTTGATTGTTAGTGTTTTCTTTTGTGTCATTTACGGGGTTATCAATCTCCCGTATAAGAGTTTAACCATACTAGCTTTGTTTTTCGATGTCTCAGGTTACGTCATCAACTATCTCTGGTATTTTACCCAGTAAAACCCTTAATCCTAGAAGTGAATGGTATTTTCTTAATGGTTGATGCTACACCGGTTTATTGAGCTTTATACTCTGACATCTCATTATTGGTTTCCAAGTAACTTGTGAACCCGTTTTCTTATCTAAACTTGCGAGGTGCTGCTCTTTGTGTCGACTCTGTCTTTATAGTTACCGTTGTATTTCATGATGAAAACGTATTGCAGTCTCCAAATTTATTTCTTAAGCTAGATGAAAGATCCCCCGGGAATTCTGGGATTAAATCACTAGGATGTTATAGTCAGTTCTTGTTCTGGAAGCCTTATGGCTCTGCCACTTCCTATTTCAGAAACTTTGTGTAATTGATACCATATGTATTAGAGTTTGCATAATACAATTTCTTTTTGTTCAGCTTTCAGATGTTCCTTTGCATGTAAGGATTATCTGGGTCGGTACTTTGGTTTCCTACCAGTTTATACTTGAGTGTAACTCTTATTTAATCTGTTATCAATTGACCGAGAAGTCTCTCAGTTCCGATAATTGTCAATACTGTTATGTAATGTTTATGGTAACCTTTCATTTGGTTTGTTACTCAGACATCCTTGGTATTTGACATAAAACGATATCTGCCTTCTTAGCACAACTGTTGTGTACTGTTCTTTTTTCCACATATTGCAGTCTATAATTTTCATAATGGAATTTAATTCTCTATGTTGCCATAGCTCTATTTTATTTTTATATGCTGGAAGCAGTTAATTAATTTTAACTTACGGATCTTGAGGGTACTTAGATATATTCCTATTTTCTTTTATTCTATAGAATTTATTCTTTCCTGTTATTACATTTGAATGTTGTCATCGATACATTGTTATTTTATTTTCTATTGCTTCTAGGGTCGATGTCCGGACCATCAAGGTTCTACTTTGGACTAAACTAACGACCTCTTCTACCATACATATCTGCAATTTCACATATATTCTTCCGATTTTATATTCTTCCTATTTATTTCCTTGAACTGTCTACACCTACATAGTAGGGTTTTACTCTTTCAATAAGCGTAAATGGTAGTACAATGTTTGGAATGTCTTAGTAGATAGCTTTCATATTTTTTACATATTTATGTATATGCATATATTCACCGTTTCTTGCTAAATAACTTTATTTAAATACTTTTAAAAGGAAGCACAAAGAGACAAATACTATTTTTGTGTTACGTTCATCATTTACAGAAATATCTATCTATGTAACTAGAATTCACAGTCATTTTCATAATTTTTCTTTTCACATTACCCAGTTACTTATCTCACTTATCTCACTTAAATCTTCTGATGATGTCCTCCCAGCATTGAGAGATAAAATTACGTCATTGTCTCCCCCCGTCCTCCGCACCATAGTAGGGCTTAGCTAGCAGTAATTCTAGTTGAGACCTCAACACCTCCAGTCCAGTCTTCCTTTCTAGATTTGGGATTGCTGAGTTTCCACTGGTTCTAACCAGCTCTGGATTAACTCTCAAACCCAAGCCTTCCGTCTTTTCTCTAAAGTCGCATAACCCCTTCTCCTCCCTAGGATTTTTCCTTTACCTAACTAGTTTGGATTCTTGGAATACATTCTCATCAATCTTTGTGGAAAACATTCCATAATTAATTATTTATTCAAAGACACAAATAAAACATGTTCATTACCCAATTAACTCTATATTTTAATCTCATTTAAAAAATTAAATGCATAATCCCTTTTAAAAAAATATATAAATAGCTTAAGAAACAAATCCAGCTATTATATCTCCCCCCTGGAAGTAAACACCGTCCTCGGTGTTCTATTCCAGATTAGTAAATAGTTTTGGGTATGCCTCACACACAAATACTTCATCTTACCATGTAGCCTTCTTTAAGCCAAAGTGCTTCCATTTCACTTTAACTTGGGTGATGGCTCACCTATGGAGTGCGATTTCTATCTAATCAAGAATACGTTGAGGTTCTTCCAGAAATTTGTCATCTGGTTTGATCTACAATCAGCAAGGACTTAAGTTAATAAACATAAAATTCATTCTTTATGGAGATTTCTTACTCAATATTATTCCTACCTGAATGTTTGGCCAACGTATTACATTCATCGGATCACACACATATCATTTCAGTATTAATATATGAAACACATTTTGCACTCGTATGTGACTGGGTAGTGCCAATCAATAGGCCATTGTTCCTACTCTTTCCAAGATTTGGAAAGGTCCACATAACCTGGGAGCCAACTTGGTACATGAAGTCCACCTTAGGGTTCTTTTCTTTGGTTTGTTTCTCACATAAACATGATCACCCATTTCAAATTCCTGATAGGTTCTCTTTTTTTTTTTTGCATAAACCTTTTGTCAATCTTGAGAAGCTTTTAAATTATGTCTAATCTTCTTTAATTATAGTTGCATCTCAGCCAAAATCTCTAGTCCAAGCATTAATTTGGTTTCTGGAGTACTCCAGTTAATGAGAGTTTGAACTGTCTCCCGTATAAGGCTTCAAATGGACTAATTTTAAGAGACTAATGATAACCATTATTGTATGCGAATTCCACTATATGTAGATAATATTCCCACTTTGTTGGTTGTTGCATTACATACATGTGCAACATGTCTTCTAGGATTTGATTCACTCACTCAGTTTTTTCATCCATCTGTGGATAACAAGTGATGTTGAAGTTGATATGTGTACCAAATCCGATAAACAACGCCTTCCAAAAGGCTGAAGCGAACTTTACATCTTGATTCGAGATGACTTTTTAGGGATCCCATGCAACCTAAATATTTCTCACAAGAAAATATCTGCAATCTGTACCGTTTTGTAAGTGGTTTT
The DNA here is from genome assembly GCA_034641835.2 of Pinus albicaulis. Classification (NCBI taxonomy): domain Eukaryota; kingdom Viridiplantae; phylum Streptophyta; class Pinopsida; order Pinales; family Pinaceae; genus Pinus; species Pinus albicaulis. The sequence continues at coordinate 1,017,029,700 of CM076577.1, read as the reverse complement.
TATAGGAATAAAGTGAGTTGTCTTGCTCAATATATCAATATTTACCATTATAGAATCATTATACCTCCTTTAACTCGGTAGACCAGTAATAAAATATAATGATATAATCTCACATTTCCGTGCAGGTACATGTATGAGCTGCAACAATCCTGCTGGATGTTGATGTTCCACCTTAACGTTTTGACATTCCAGACACTTGTCTAAGTATTCAACAATATTCTTCTACATACTAGGCGAAAAAAAACTTTCCTTATTGTAGTCAGCATTTTATGGTATCTTGGGTGTCCATAATAATTTTGCGATGTTATTCATCCAAGATCAACTCTTTCAAAGTTATTCGATTAAGAATATATATGTTTCCTTCAAAATTTAAAATTTGATCTCTGTTAATCCCATATTCTAATGAATTTTCCTGTTTTTTTGCTTCATTTTCTTGCTACCATAAAAATTGGTATTCAACATATTTCTCAGCTTCTTCTTTTATCTGATACTGAAATTTGAACTATACTTGATTAAAGTTGAGTTCATACATGCAATGCAGTTTTCTACTCAAAGCATCAGCCACACCATTTTCCTTGCCCTTAACATGCTGAAGGTCAAAATTGAATTCACTTATAAATGCATTCCACCTTGCCTGGTGAGCATTTAAATCGGCTTGTTTAAAATAGTTGGTTAATCTACTATGATCTGTCTTTAGCATGAACCTATTTCCCAGTAATTAGTGTCTCCATACCTTGAGTGCATCCACTACCACTGTCAGCTCCAAATCATAAGCATAATAACGTTGTTCATGATATTTTAGCTTTCTTGAATTATAGGTTATGAGCCTTCCCTCTTGAGATAATATTGCTCCTAATCCTTCCTTGCAAGCGTCAATGCATACCTCAAATTCCTTGTTTGGGTCATCTAATCTCAATACAGGGGCAATAGTTAGAAAGTGTTTTAACAATTCAAAACTAGACTGACATTAGCTGGTCCATTTAAACACCTTCCTCTTTTGTTGTAGAGATGTAATAGGGAAGGAATTTTTCGAAAATCCTTTAATGAAGCACCTATAATATCCAGCCAATCGCATAAAAGAACACATATTTTCCATGTTCTTGGGCACTCTCAATTCCATGATAGTCTTTGTTTTCTCGAGATCTACTTCTATGCCTTAGGTGGAAATGACATGGCCTAAATATTGTATTTTCTCTTTGAAAAAGTCACATTTTCTGAACTTGGCATACAACTGATGTTCCCTTAAGATTTCCAGTACTTGTCTTAAGTTTTCCTTGTGCTCTTCCATGGTTCTTGAATAAATCAATATGTATTCAATAAATATAAGAATGAACTTGTCCAAAAAGGGGTGAAATATGCCATGCATTAGGTTCATGAACATTGATGGTGCATTGGTTAAACCAAATGGTAGAATCACGAACTCACAGTGACTGTATCAGGTGCAGAAGGTTGTTTTGTAAATGTATTCATCTTTAATTCAGATCTGGTGATATCCATACCTTAAATCTCTCTTTGAAAATATAGTCGCTCCCTTCACTTGATCGAAAAGATCATCTATATGTGGCAGTGGGTATTTATTCTTGACTGTCAACTTATTGAGCTTCCTGTAATCCATGCACATTTGGATGGTTCTGTCCTTCTTCCTTACAAATAGAACCGGTGCTCCCCAAGGGGATACACTTGGTTGAATATACTCCTTATCCAAAATTTCTTGTAGTTTCATTTTCAATTCTGTTAACTTGAGAACACTCATCCGATATGGTGCTCTTTATACTAGTGCGGTGCCAGGCATTAATTTTATAGTGAAATCGATATCTCTTATTGGAGGTAATCCTAGTATACTTTTTCAAAACACATCCATGAAGTCCTGTACTACCGGTATATTTTCCAGCAGAAGGTTCCTCTTCTTAGAGTTACCAAATTCCACTTGGATGGCATAAAATAAACAATACTATTTTAAGAAAAAAATCCATCTCTTACATCTTGTGTGTTCTAACTAAATTTATCACTTCTTTGTTATATGAACTCTCTAAAAATGTGTGCCTGTATATTTTGCAAATTTATATATAATATTTTTTTAAATGACTTGTAAATATCTATAGCCATCAAATAAGTATCAAGACACTTACTCTACCATATATCTTACAACACCTAGATTAAAATTTAATAAAAATGAACTAAATTATAACTTTATTATTATTATTATTATTTAAAAAAATAATTAATATATGTGATAAACAATATTGTTAGCCATGGAAATTCTCCCCCACTTTATCATGAAAATTTTTAAATGTAAATAGTTTTTTTTTTTTTAATTACATGGGTGAATACCATAACGTATCAATACCCCATAAGCAATATAATCGACATAATAAAGTTTAAGAAAAATAATTTACTATAGGTATTATTTTTTTTAGTTTTTAATTAATTTTAAATACCAATTATTATTATCTTAGAAAAAAATATAACATGTATATGTGTATACATATCAAATTAAATATATCCCATTCATTAGTTTTATTATTTTTAAATAGAACCATATTATATTTAATTATATATTTATCTTATTGAGACATTTTAATTATATATCTATCTTATAGAACTTCAATTTTAAATTTAAATTTGTATTTAAAATTTTCATATAACACTCTATTACAACATCTTCTCTGAATATAAAGAATTTTTTTCTATGAAAAAAATAATATAACTAACATATATATATATATATATATATATATATATATATATAATTTTATATGATATCTCCATTGCAACTATTTCTCTTTTTGAACTTTACCCTTCTCTATTTTTTTCTATAAAACAATTACAAATTTAAGGGTTTTCGAGTGAGAAAGTTATAGCATTAAAGCACACCATGTACGGTTCGGTGAACCATTCATATTGGGCATCCACATATCAAGTTTAAGGAACATAATGTGAATCAAAGTTTCCTTTAGTAAAGGGGGATCTTGAAGGTGACATTTGAAATATGGAGATTAAATATCCATTATGTGTGGAAATCATGAAGGAAAACTTGAAGGACCCACATACTTTGTTGTTCATTACGAAAGTGCACATCAAAGAGGGAAGGTTTATAGCCTTATTGTGTAGGGTTCCCTTAGGTATAATTTTTGGTCAAATGTCTACATTTTTAGGAGTGCAACACACTTCATGCATATGTTTAGGAGTAGTAGGGGCTTTGGGGCATGTCAAAGCGCCTTAGTTTGTAAAGTGATGTGATTTTTTTGAATATTTTGAGCTCCGCACATGGTTTGTGGAGAATGGTATTGTAAAAGGAAAAGGTATATAATGAGCTATCCTAGTGAGTCAAGGATATAATATGTAAGCCTTATGGATGAATTGAATCTTTAATTACACTATCTTTCTATGTTTGGGTGAAGGGGAAGGCTCCTACAACTATGTGTACAAAGACCTTGGTAAGTATGGAGTTGTTTCTGCATGCCCCTGTAGCTCTGTGTGTAAGGAGAGAAGGATTGTAATTCAATTATATTTCTTAATAAAGAAGGAATTGAGGGAATATATGTGTATTTTATGTGTGTTTATGCATTATATGTTTATGCTTTGTTCATGCATAGTTAGGGTTTGTTTATGTATATTTACTAAGTTAATGCAGAGCGAACATTAGATTGTTCTATAATATGAATAATAACGCATGTTAAAGTATAAAGTCACAGTGCTCATGAACAATAGTTAAGTGATTGAAAAACGTTTGTTGTAGTAAGTTAGTTGATTCAACGAAGCTCTGATCGAGCGCTGAGTAGAGATAAGACTTAAGCCATGCTCCATAGTCCCTTTGGATGCAAAACCTAGTTCTAGCATTTCCTAATATTGCATAGGGTGAGACTGTTGTCTATGCACTAGATTATTGTGGAGAATGCCAGTAATAATGGGTTTTGTTGGTAGTGCACCTACTACGAACATGGGTTTAGACCCCTTGAAGACAAAAAATGGCTTCGTTTTCACGACTTGGATCTGCAGATTGAGGGATATGTGGATTTGGCATCTGACCAGAAACGAGATTCAGGACTTGGTAGATATGAATGAGCTAGAGTTTTCAATTCATGAAAATATAAATCCATGACTTTCAACTAGAAATTGGTTGCAGAAATATCTGTTTATATATCAACACAATATTTTCTTTTGATCGTTCACGAATGTGCTACATGAATGTTTGTCAAGATTATCTAAAAATAAGACATGTTATAGGCATTATGAGGCTACTGTGTGGAACCCTAATTTGTTGCAGCGACTCAGGGAGAGTGATAACAAGATCTCAAGGGTTTTTGATTTATGGATCGACAATATTTAGGGAGGATTTATAAATGATTTCACCATCGACACATCTATATCCACTAGTACATATGATCAATTTTCCGACACTTTAATTCCAACACTTTTGATGTATTATCGGAAAGTTCCCAATTTTTTCTCAATTTTTTTAATCCTACCAAAAAGGATAATAAATATAGTAGTGAAAATGCAAGGAAATGCTTGAAACATCAGAATATCTATGAAAGGGCTCCAAACATCGGAATATCGACAAAATTCTCCAACGTTGGACTTCCGATGAAATTTTCTTAACGTCATAATAGCGACAAACTCACTCTAAATGTCAGACTAGTGACAAAAATCTCTAGCGCCGAACTTGTGATGAAAGTGTCCAAACATTGGAAATGTCAAAATAGTGATGAAACCATGTGAGCGTTAGATTTGATTCGGTCATTTCAGGTCATGTCTGGTCAGGTCGGGTCATGTGAGACCGATTCATGTGAGGGCGCCCAAGGAAACGCATTCTGGTGGGTCAGGTCATGTTGGGTCATGTGAGGGAGCCCAAGGAAATGTGTTCAAGCGGGCCAGGTCCGGTCGAGGTCATGCCATGTCATGTGAGGGTGCCTAAGGAAATGGGTTCGGGTGGGTTGGGTCGGGTCAAGTCGTGTGAGGGCACCCAAGGAAACACTTTCGTGCAGTTCGGGTCGGGTTGCGTGAGGGTGGCCTACAACAAATCACGTTTTTGTGCGTCGGGTGATCGAGTTGTGTGAGGGAACCTTATAAGGAAACACGTTCGTGAGATGGGCGGGGCAGCTCAGGCCGAGTCATGTGAGGGAACCCAGGGAAACATGTTTGGGCGGGTCGGGTTGGGTCAACTCAGGTCATGTGAGGGTGGTCATCTAAAAAATGCTAAGTTGTGATTGCATGTGTGCCTTGAGCATGTTTTTGCAAATCGTTTTCCATTTTCTCCCCATGCCTTCGTTCAGGCGGGTCGAATCATGCCGTGTGAGGGTGCCACAAGAAACACGTTTGGGTCGTATCATGTGAGGCATTCCATATAAAAAATTCTAAGTTCTCACCGCATGTGTGCCTTGTGCACATTCGTGGAACCTGTACTTTGTTTTTTTCTCCCTCGTGCCTTCGATGTTTAGGTAGGTCAGGTCCGGTCGAGTCGTGTGATATGCCCAAGGAAATGCATTTGGGTCGGGTCAAGTCGTGTTATACTATGAGGAAGCCCAAGGAAATGTGTTTAGTCATGTCAGGTCAGGTCGGTTCATGTGAGAGCACCGAAAGAACACATTTAGGTTAGGTCATGTAGGGTGGTGTGAGTGTGACGAAAATGTGTGAAAATCGGAGTAGCAAAAAGCTCGCTCTAAACGTCATAATAGCGACGAAAAGCTTTGGTGTCGGACTTGGGACGAAAGTGTCCAAACATTAGAAACGTCGGAATATCGATGAAACCCTGTGAGGGTCATTTCGGGATGTATGAGGTCAGGTCATGTGAGGGCGCCGAAGGAAACACATTTGGGTGGGTCGGGTTAGGTCAGGTCATGTGAGGGTGCTTAAGGAAACACATTCGAGCATGTCGGGCCAGGGTTGTGTCGTGTCATGTGAGGGTTCCTGAGAAAAAAATTTTTTACAGGTCGGGTCAGGTTAGGTCATGTGAGAGAACCTAAGAAAATGCATTTTGGCAGGCTGAATCAGTACGGTTCAGGTTGCGTGAGGGCGCCCTACAAGGAAACACATTTGTGCGAATTAGGTCAAGTGAGGGCGCCCTGCAAGGAAACACATTTGTGTGGGTCGAGTGATGAAGTCATGTGAGGGAACCTTATAAGGAAACACGTTTGAGTGGTGGGTCGGGGCGGGTCAAGACGGGTAGTGTGAGGTGCCTAGGAAAACACGTTCGGGTGGATCGAGACTTGTGACGGCGCCCAAGAAAATGCCTTTGGGCAAGTCAGCTCTGGTCAGGTCGGGTCATGTGAGGGTGGTCGTATAAAAAAATGTTATGTTTTAACCGCCCATGTACATTTTGCACGTTTGTGCGATCCTTTTTCCATTTTCTCCCTCGTGCCATCGTTCAGGAGGGTCGGGTCGTGCTGTGTGAGGGCACCATAGGAAATGCGTTCAGGTCGTATCATGTGAGGGACCTCATATCAAAAATTCTAAGTTGTGATCACCCATGTTCCTTGTGCACATTTGTGCAACCTCATGTACTCAAACTAATGTTTTATTAAGGTGGAACAAAAAAAGTTACAATTTCGAAGAGTTATATAGAGAAGAAAAGGCAAGGTGAGGATGAGAGTTATGAGACCCTCCCTTTGCTTTAATGAAAAAAAAAACATTGTTCTCCGTTGTTTTTAATTTAAGTATTTTAATGAGAGCCCCATGGTATTTTTTATTCAGAAATCATATGGAAACGACCCATGTGGATGGAATTAATGGTTTTTTAACCTTGTTAATGTGATTTAAAGAGCTCTTACCACTTTATTTATTGTTTTCGGGATTATCAAAAATATTTTATAAGCATTGTAGATAACTTTCCCCAAGTTCAAACGGATGGTATTAGTGCCTATGTTTTATGAACCTTCCCAACATCAACATGCTAGGTAGGTCTACCCCCAAGTTTTTCAGTAAGCATCTTTCAAAGATGAGATTTCATATTTGGAGGGATCTATGGGGTCACAACTGTATCTTGGCTAGATTGGAGAAGAATTAATAAGCCCAATATTCACTAGCTTAAGACAAGAATGTGTTTTCAAAATGATACCATAAATTTCAAGGCCCATTTGGAAGCAATGGAGATGTATTCATAATTATTGTAACAATGATACACAACAACCTCAAGATTAATCTTCAGTCATAATTACTGTAACAACTATACTTAATAACCTCAAGATGAAACTTCAATAGTTCTCACAAAAGGGGATCATTGTCATTGTGTCACAAATAAGATTGTTGCTATATAGATGCCAATTTTATTATGACAAAAGCAAGATCCTTCATGTTGTCATTAAACATTAGTATACAAATGTGAAACATGCTCACCCACTAACACATAGGTCACAGTCTATAGATTACTTCCCTTCACAGTTTTATTATTATCTATCCACAAGATTACTATAAATGTCATTTTCAAATCATGGTTCTCTTATGTCACCAAAGGTGTTGATATATCATGACGATATTAAATGATAAATCACCATGCTCAACCATACTGCCTCAAGAATAAAATATTGCAGCAACCAACTGAAATTAAATTTGTTAATAAGCTTCAGAACAAGCTACCTATGATACACATATAGACTCAACACTTATTTTCATCTAGCTAGACAACTCAATAAATCAAAATCCTAGACAATTGTATACTTGAAGTCCTGGTCATTGATGTGGAGTAAGTCCTTCAAGTGAGATCAAATTATTTCTTATATATATGTCTTTCTCTAGGTTGAATTGATAGCTTTAGTCTGAATTATACTCTCATAGAGTTTTACTTGTTCTTTTCACTATGATGAGGCCTTGGAGAGTCTTTGACTCTAGATTTGACTCAAATAAATTTTCGTTACAATATGTAACATGCCCAAAAAGATCTTCCATACATGAAAATGACTCAACTGACTTGTAGACCAAATGACAAGTCCTAGAAGCAGTCAACGGTTGCTTGACCTAAAAATATATTTCCCTTGAGCATGAAACCCATGGCTCAAGAATTTAATAATAATAAATTTATGTTTCTATTTGCATCAAATCCATAAAATCCTGATTACATATGTCATTATGAAGACCAAACCTAGTTACATATTTCAACGTGGATTACCCCCTTCCGTTGTGTCATCATGCATCGCATATATATGTGAGAATTTAAAAAAATTTATTACACTACCCATCATTATAACCATGCAATTGAAAAATAATATACCCTAACAAAACATGATTAGTTATCCTCACATCAAATGCTGTTGAGCCCTAACAAGATAATAAAAAATACAAACATCGGCATACATCATAATATAGGACTACCCATATAAGGGCCTCAATGTGGAGCATTAAAATGAGTTGAACATTGTAAGGTTTATCTTAGGATGTTTTCGTTGAAATTTTGGGATATTTCCTCCGTAAACATTTTGGGATATTGCCTCTATAAAAATGTTGAAAGCTCCACACCGTCTCTACATCAACCCTTATAGGCAAAGGGAAATGCTTAACTTATATTCCTCTTTATGAGTGTCATGCACTTTAAAGGCTAATTTGATCTTTCTCATCCATGTATGCATTCAAACATCACCTTCAAAATCATACGGATTTCATTTTTTTTTTCTATCATTTTCTCAACCTACCTTAGTCTTGCAAGTTGTCGTGTGAAAAAATTTCAATTAGAATCACCAAGTGATTATTTTTCGTGATTCTTTGTATTTATCAACATTGAAAGTTTGATTACTTTTTTCCAAAATCTTAGCCTTGCAGCTCGTAAACCAATTTGTATGCATACAAATTTGCACTACTATTGCAACAAAAATAGTACAAGAAGAAAGAAAATAACAATAAACCCCAAATAAGTTGAACATAAAAACAAGAAAAAAAATGTTTAGAGGCATCCAAATAATATCGAGGAAGAGCTCTGCAATGTAGGTTGCTAATTGTATTGATCAAGTAATGAGTTACAAAATAAGGGGAAACCCTTAGTTATACAAACATGAAGAAACCATAAATTCAAGCTCAAGTAACTATTAAGTGTCATGAGACTCTCATTACATGAAAGTGGCCTTTTACAATTATTTAAGTAAGACGCCATGAGACATAATACTAGAACATTAATACAAACTATGAGCTTACGAAAGTGGTCTGTTATAATTATTGAAATTAGAAACCATGAGACCTAATACTAAAAGATTAATTAATGTACAAGTCTACATACAAGATAGCTCATATTCATACATTTTAATACATAATAAATTTGGAATGGTTAGATGCAAAACCCTTTTCCCATACATACATATATGGTGAAGTGGATTTATGTATAAGATATCTTAGATTAGCTAGGATATGGTGATGACGAGATGACATGGCAGCTATAAACTACACAAAACATCCTAGACTTAATCATGAAATTTTTATAGTAGATTGAGCATGCAAATCAAGCTAACCACCATAAATAACCAACCTCTCCTTCATTCTCGTGTTTCATGGGTAATAATAACAATATAAAAGCCTACTCTAGCAATAATAATTCATCACTACGTATTTCTAGGTCATTTTGTATGAAGAGTATAACAATGTGATTATAAATTACAATTAGCATTTTCTACTTTTTCGATTTGTGCCCTTGGCCATTGCTATCCCTTTCCCTCTTTTAACCATTCGTATTGAATTTTTTTCCCACCCACTCACTGAAATATTCATTAAGTAATGATTTCTCACTTTTCAGGTCTCAAAATCCAGACCAAATACATTTAATGATTTTTCTATATTCAAATACATTATTTTTGGCCCTTCCTCAATGTCTGCCCACTTGAAGTTGCACCCTGAAAACAAAAACATGGAATTTCATTACATAGTAGTCTTGTAAAAAGTTCACGTAGAAGTAGACATATTATGGCAAGTCTCAGAAAACTATCGAGTAGCTTCAAATAAAAAATTCAATCAACTAGTTAATAATACAAATAAAAACTACACTATACAAATATGAATAATTATGTTCTAGCTTCTAAATTTATGAAATTTATTGCAGTATATAATTGGATCTAATTACAACAATAGACATTTGGTCTCTTATGTAGTACATAGATCTCAACATGGCCTCCAAATTTTCTTTCGCTATCTGAAATTTGACATCAGATTGTCTAGATGAAGATTGTGTAGTTTCCTAAAGCTGCATGTGTGGAGAAAATATAAATCAATTTTAGAAAGCATGCTAGTGTAGAACATTTCTCTTAAACATAACCCATAATCAATCACATTTCGAACATTTTTTTCATATGAACCTCTCCTCTATCATGAATGTTAAGCCATTCTTTGATGACCATCAAAGATCTAAGTGTCTTTGACTTACACACAATTGACCCAAAACAAAAGGCATTTTATCTTATGCTCCAAAGACATTGAAAAAAAAATATGATGTTCTGGTTTGCTTTCATACGATGGCATACAATACATATATTTTTATGGAAAAAGAAGGAATTATACAAAGTTGTAAAAACAAATTTTAATGAAGCAAAAACACATATAAAACGTAAATTTTCACTCATTTTTTCCAATGCTAGTTTTGTACATATATATTTGAGTTATTTCATAGCCACTATCTGAACCAGTCACAAAATCAGAAATTTTCAGTTCTCTCACAAATACATAGATAACATGTAACTTTTAGTTATACAATAAATTTTTGAAGTGTCTAATAATCAATCTCACTGTCTACAATAGAAATCACATATATTTCCCCAAGTGGCCTCTTATTATTCATAAATTCTAGAGAATATTAGCCACCATTCTTGTGAAAAAACACTAGTATTAAAGTGAGTCTAGAGCACTCTCTCATGTCAAAAACATTTAGGTTTTATAGTTGATCAAATTATACAGGAAGGTACTTCAAAGAGCTTCATAGTCAAATATCAAGAAGTTCAAGTTGTTGAAGTTTGCCAATGGAAGGAGGATGCATTGAAAATATTGGACTTGTAGACAATATCAACAAGCTAAGTGACCTTAAATTTCCCAAGTCATCAGGTAAATTTTGGATAAGATGACAATATGTGACAAACAACATTTCCATGGAAATTAAACTGCATATGTTTGCTAGCAATTCCTCCGAATCACTACAGTGATAAAAGATAATTTACACAAACTTAGGAAACTCTAGGACTTGTCTCTTGTCAAATAGATTCATATTTCCCAAGTACTCACAAAGGCATACAGAGAAGTTTCCCAAGTTCTCCTAGGATCTACAGTGCTCATAAAGATGAGGTAGTATCAACTTCTCAAGGAATACATAATTAAGTTTGGTAATTGACAAAAGTACTAATGAGACTTTAAGTACTACACGCTTTGCATTGTAATTGTACATGATAAGAACCTGAAGTTTTAGCATGGTATGTAAAAATGTTGGAAGACAGTATTGACTTCCATAAAAGAACAAAGTTGTTTTCATCTCAGAAAATTATATTTGAGAACAATCTTGTTCTTCCATTGAACCTATAGTAATGTCCCAGAAATACAAAAGTCAGAAAGCTGAGATGATATGCTGATAAAAATGCTTCGTTATAAAATTTGAAAAATCAGTAAATTGAACAAATAATTATTCAATTCTTATGTAGGGAAAAAGAAAGTTTCGAGGATGACCTGTATGAATTGAAAAAAATTGAACTTGAGATGTATGCTCTAGTGCCAACCAGCTTGTGGGAATACCATCCTCTTTGGATGGCATGAAAAGCCTCTTATGAATGACACTATCCTGGCTAGCCAAAAGAAAGGCCAAATCATGCATCACATCATGTTGAGTAAAGAAAATCTCACTAGCACAATCAAATGAGATGTCTAGACTCCTGATACATCAAAACTTGTATTAACTAAAGGTACTGATCTGAAAAACACCTTTATCTTTACCTGATAACACATTGATTTATCTCACATTCTTGATTTCTGTTTTTTTTTCCTCAATGTTTTTGCAAATCTGGTGCTCATAAAAGACTTCAAAATTAATTTGAGATACAAATATGAAGAATGAGATGAAAAAATCAATCAAAAAATTTATTAAAGGAAACCAATCTAAGAAAGTTCCTCACCTTTAATCGCTTGTGAGATTTACGAGATTTCGACTTGCAAGTTCTAACAAGACCACAAAAACATCTTTCCTATCCATTCCATGGGAATATACCCAAATATACAGCAATGAATCTACATAGATCTTTCTACCTTTGGGAAATGCCCCCAATTCCATAAATCAGTTCTTTGTCTCATCATCAAGAATATCAATAATTGTTTCCAAGCAATGGAGAAAATCCTCTCTTTGATGTTTTGATATAGATTCTTCTCTTGAAAGTTTCTTCTTAGCCTTTTCCTGAACTGGATGTGGCTCATTGTGCAAAGATATTCCAATCACGTTGAGGGAAAGTGGTAAACCCATACAGGCTGCTTCAACCGAAAAATATTTTAGTAGTAAAACACGTTAATCTTTCGCAGAAATATAGAGAATTAAATTTTTTTCTACAGTTGTTAACTCTTTGATTTTATACCTATAAAACCATTTATCTGTCAAAGGGACATAAAATCAATCTGATTTTGAACACTGTATAATAGGATGCAAAGCATTCGAGCAGGATAGACAAACAAGCAGTTACGGTATGAGATTTTGAATCATATGTCATATTCATACCTTTTTAACAAAAAAATCGTCATTTCTTGTTGGAATCGAAGGCTATTGAAAGGCCCAGAAACAAAAATGAGACAGGGCATCAACCTTCTATAACAAGGGCATGTTATACATGTGACTACTATCTATATGTGGAATAGAGAGATCCTGCCTAGTTGTGATAACCATTTTGCAACCCTCTGCTTCAAAGAACAACTCTTCCACATCTTATTTTGACCAAACATCATCCAAAATCACCAACCTCTATGGATATCCTTTTAAACTGAGTTTCTTCTATAGTTGGTTGTCCTCATCCTCGATGCTCTGAAAAATAGGCCTTCGACCTCCGATTATTTTATCCCACAGTCTCCAAAAGGCCCATTACATTTGGACATCATGCAACAGTTATGAAAAATATATTGTTTTGGAAGAAATATGATAATCACAACGAGAATAAGCACTAAAAAAAACAAAAGGGAAGCAATAAAATGGAAGATTGGTGTGACGATTAAAACAGGGGAGTTGTTCTTACCTTTGACTTTGGGGTCATTTCAAGGAGCTAATGAAACGATAGTTTTTCCACTTATACCCATCCCTTCAACCCCAATGATACTAAATCCATTCTTGAATAGGATATTTTTAACATCACTGAAAATATTATTCAAACCCACTATAAAGTTTGGCATACTCACGACTTGGGAATTGTCACTGCCGGTGAACTGCTCAGACTTTTCAAACATTGTGGTATCATGAGATCCATCAATGACGCTCTGAAATAGTTCAGTCATTCTCATTTGATGAAGCATGAATGAATTGGAGCTGGCATCATTAGTCATCTTAACATTAACCCTTTCCATTATAAACCAACCCATTTCCTCAATAAGTTCAGATTGTTCACTAAAACCCTTGAAATCCACATATGGGTTGTGGACATCAAGGGCACACAAGGAATTGTTGATATTATTTTCTATCTTTTGGATCTTATTTCCATAGTGATACCTTATGTATAAATTAAATCTATTCATACGCTCTAATTTTTTTACTATGTGAAGGCCATCTTGCAGTTGTGCTTCAAAGTCTTTGAATGGGTGGCCTCTCTTAGGCGGAGGGCCTGACTGAGAAGATAGCTTGTAAATTTCATCAATGCTAGGCTTGAGGGGGAAAAGGTTTTTTCTGAGTTCCTCGTAGGAAGATTTGTTAGAAACCATACTATTCAGGATGATTCTAGTTACTATGAAGAACTTGTTGATGATCGACAGAGAAACAAAATCCATACATATACTACAAAAATCGATACCAATCACTTAAATGAGAATGTGAAAGAATGCTTATATTTCAAGTATATAGACAAAATAAATGTCACAATTCAAGAAGATATTGTGATCAAATAGTTATCTACGAGAATCGATACCATTGAAAATCTATGCCTATCAAATTTTAAGCAGCAGTCCCAAGAGCTTGTAGCGATTCAATGCTGCTAGTTCTCCTCACCCCTTCCTTGAAGAATAATAATTCAGTTTCATCCGGATCCCTCCCAAGCAATTCCATCCATAAATAAGGTTCATTCACCCACCCCCGATCTGTCAATGGAGGTTTATATCTCTCCTTTCTCTCGATGATCCCTCCTCCCGCATCTTGCATCTGGCTGCTCAGTTCTAGGTAGGTTCAAATCCTCAGATCTGCACAAGAAATGTTTAGTTGGAAAAACCTACCCCATCTTGGTCCAATGGTGCTCGAATGCCAATGATGCCTCACACAATATCGGTCGGCAATATTTTTCTTTTGGCCAAAAAACTAGCCCATTTGGCCTAAAAAATAAATAAAAGATACCTTAAAATGTTTATATTCCATATGTAATAAAAAAACCCATTAATTCTTAGTTATATATTGAATATAATGTTTTTTGTTTTTCTAAGAAAATTACCCCAATATGAACACACGTGATACAATATTTCTTTGTCAGTGATGCCCCCATGATTGAAATATCCTCCCAAAGTTGACTTGGAATGGATAAATGTTGTAGAAGACCCAGGGTATTAATTGTATGAACTTTATTTTTCTAGCAAAAAAAATATTCCGCCACAAAATTTTGAATATCAGATTTAAGGCCATCCCAAAAAAATTATTTCTTCACTTGGTGGTAAGTTTTTAAAAATACTGAGTGTCCTCGTAACGGAGACGTGCAAAATGCCAATTTTTTTTTTTTTTTTGTTGGGAATTATTACAAAGATATAAGTGATATTTGTACCATAGGGAATCACTTTTCCAACTAAATGTATTAGATGTACTAGGATCTTGCTGCAAATTTTCAATGAGTGTCCACACTTTTTCTTCCTTCTTCCATTCATCCCTTTCTTTGGTTATCCAATCCAGTTGGATAATAGAAATGACACAAAGCAACGCTTCCACCTCTTAATCCTTTCTTGAGAGTGCATCTGCAACAACATTTAACTTCCCTTTTTGTATATGATTTCAAAGTCATAACCCAACATCTTTGTGACCCATTTTTGCTGCTCTTATGAATATATTATTTGTTCCAAAAGGTATTTAAGACTATCATGATCAATTTTTACCTTGAAGTGTCTTCACATTAGGTAAGGTCGACATTTCTTTAGTGCATGTAGTATTTCCAACATTTCTTTCTCATAAATAGCTTTATGTAAATTCTTTCCTTCGATTGGAAAAATTTCAAAAGAAATGGGTCTTCCTTCTTGCATTAAAACCACACCAATTCTATTTCCAGAGGCATCACATTCCACAAGAAATGTTTTTGTGAAGTCTAGCATAGCTAAGACCAATGCTAGGCACATTTCCTCTTTAAGATTCTCAAAGGCATTAGTTGCTTCAGGAGTCCATGAAAATCCATTTTTCTTCAATAATTTTGTTATAGGTGCTACTATTCTCCCATAATTCTTAAAAAACTTGCAATAATACCCAGTTAACCCGATAAATCCTCACAAATTCCTTATGGTTGTGGTGATTTTCCATTCCTTAATGAATACATCTTTACATAGCCTACCTAACACCCCGTGATACAACACCCAGACATTCCACCTTCTACTCCAAAAGAAACATTTGGAGGTTTTTGCATATAATTATTTCTCCTCCAATAGTTTGAGCACCTTGTCAACATGTTGAACATGATCCTTCCAAGACTTGCTGTAGATTAGTATATCATCAAAAAATACTAACACAAATTTTCTAAGGAAGGGTTTGAAAATGGAATTCATCAATGCTTGAAATGTAGAAGGTGCATTGGTAAGGCCAAAATGCATGACCAAAAATTCATAATGACCCTCATGAGTTCGAAATGTTGTTTTCAGAATATCTTCAGTCTTCATTCTAATTTGATGATATCCTGAACGAAGATCCAACTTGGTAAAATAAATTGCTCCATGTAATTCATCAATCACAAGAATGGGAAATTTATATTTATAGCATAGATAATGTAGCTCCCATAATTTCAATAATTTGGACATGCGCCATGATATATCCTTCTTATGCACTTATAGTATTAGAGTGGTAGAATAATTGGCCAAGGTTGAATTATACCAGCCTCTAACATTTATGAAATCATACGTTAAATTTCACTCTTTTGGACATAAGCATATATGTAAGGCCTGATATTTGGAGGAAAACTTCCTCGAATCAAATGAATAGCATGATCATGATCAGGAATAGGTGGGATTCCTTTGGGAGTGTCAAACACCTTGGAATGATTGTCCAAGACTTTTTGGAGATCTAGAGAAATATATGATTTTGATGTTGGAACTTCTAGTGAGCATACTTGCGCAATTACGCCTCTTTGTTCTTTCTTCAGAAGCTTTGTCATGAAATTGGAGCTTATTATCTTTCATAGCTTCCTTGTGATACCCTATAATTCAAATTCCTTTCCTTCCAAAAATTTTTCAAGAAAAAAAGCTAGCGTCCCCAAAGATTGTAACCATTGTACTCCTAGTACAACATCAACACCTCCCATTGGAATGGAAAGCATTGTACTATTCAACACATATTTCCCCATGGTTAGCTCGATATTATGGATTTTTCCAGAGCAATTTATAGTTCCTCCATTTGCAACTATCACTTGAAATTCTCGTTCTGGGTATAGGAAGCAATTCAATTCCTTGGATATCTTATAATGAATAAAATTATGGGTACTACCTGAATAAATAAACACTATTAACTTTTTCTTCTTGATATGACCTTCTATATTGAGAGTTTGATGAGTGGTAATTCCTGCCAATGCTTAACATGATATGGTCAAACTCATTTCTTATTTCTCTAGGGTTGATTCCTTATGTATATCCTCTTCTTTTGAAGTTTCTTGTTCATTTTCTTCCTCCTCTTCACAATATATGTAAAATAATTTCTTCTCAACACACTTATGACCTTTAATGTATTTTCTATCACAACTGTAGCAAACCCCTTTTTCTTTTTTTTCTTCCATTTGTTTTGCTGTCAACCTTATAGGTTGTGGAATTCTACAAGTAGCAACACTTCCATATTTATAGATGTGATTGGTAGGCTTCCTTGTCGCGATAATTTTACATTCATTTTTTCTTTCCAACCTGAATGGCTTCTCCAATGAATGATGTTCCCAAAGGTGAAAATCATGTTGGATGTTATCATTTAAAGTCCCTATGAAGACATAAATCTTGTGTTCCTATGGAATATCAATTACCCTTATATTCAATTTTTGGAAGTCCTCAATGTGCTCCACCACTGAACCCTTTTTTTTGAGATTTATAAATTGGCTAAAGAAGGTGTTGCTCTCTGTATCCTCATAATGTGCTATAATTTCTTGCGTAAAAATTGACCTAGTGACAATTGTTTTATGGGATAAAAGTCATTGATACCATACAAATGTACTTTTTTGTAAATACAAAGTTGCAATGCATACCTTTTGTGTGTTTTTCACCTTATTGCTCCATTTGTAGTATCCATGTTACGGGATCCTTTCCATCAAACTTACGCATATCAATCTTTGGAATATGGTGGGTCTCCAATCCAACATTAGAGTTTATGAAATCATAGTTAACATTTATTTTGTTCTCATCATGAGTTTCCACTACTATATTTTCACCATTAGGAATCATTTCTTGTATCAACTCTGTCAAACCTTCTTTAAAAGCTTCCATGTTTTATTTTAGATCATTCTTCATGTCTTCCATATTTTCTTTCATTTTTTCTTCGATACCATCGATCTTAGCTTCCATGTCTTCCATGCCATTCTTCAAACAATCCATATTAGCTTCCATGCATTTCTTCAAACCATCCATATTAACTTCCATTCTCCTCTTCAAACCATCCATATTAGCTTCCATGCCTTTCTTCAAAACTTCCATTTCATTTTTTTTTCTCTTTGCGAGAGTGAAATTTGGTGCACTTTCTCATGTAATTTTGATATATCACGTTTCACTTCTTCATATTCATGAGTCATAGTAGAGTATTATGAGGGCTTAATTGGTGTTGAATTATTTTTATGGGGAATTTTAGAACCCAATATTGATATCTATGCTTCAATATTCCCTTGGAATCACTTCAAACTAATTTTTTAAACAAGACTTAATCAATTAAAAAAAAATACACACCTTTTTCTTGATTTTGAGCTCGATATTGAAACTGAATTATCTTTGTGATTTTTGATCTTCAATATCTGAAAATTAGTCCTCTAGTATCCCTCTGAATCTTCTTTTGAATGCCATAGGTTTGACCAGATTTGGATGCTTCAAGAAAAATTCATATCCAATCTCCCACAATGACCTAATTATGGATTGGTTCAATAGAGCGAACTTATACGGAATGGCATGTGGCATTGTTTCCTCCTTAGGCTCTAAAGTTGATATGCAATAAACTAAAATCCATTTACTTTCGGTCAATTTTTACATATTTCGAATATAATGGTCAGAGAGAGAGTTATAATGAGTTTACCATGGTCACCTCTTATATATGAAATTCGGGAGCCTGCAAAAACCCTAGCTTCCACAGATGATATCTCCAAAAATATTTCTAACCAATATCTAAAATTTTTAAATGAAGTTCCTTAGGATTTCGGCTTCTCGTCATCAAAATTTAATCTTCTGAACCTTCGTAGAAAAAAAATTATGGAAAAAAGTCCATGATGACCTATTTGCAGCATCAAAACCATAGAATCCAAAGTTGTGATACCAAATGTTATGAAACCAGCTGCAAAAATAGAAGAAAAGAGATATCAACGGCTTAGGAATTAGCCACTTTGAGGGGGAAAACACCTTTAAATTACATAAATGAACAATTCCAAATTATACAAATGAAAAAACATCCTTTATATATATAGGAGTCCATGGGGTCACAATATAATCCTAGCCGACCTAATAGTAATAATTAAATGGCACAATAATAATAATATGGGGGTACAAGAGTACAATAATAACAATAATGGGGCTACACTAACAACAATAAGGGACTAAAATATTAATATAGGGACCTAAAAAATAATTGTATATCTATTTACCTCCATGCATGTCTCTTCAAAATATGCAAAAATGTAAGATATTAAGAAAAAGGTTTATGGCTGCAAAAAAATATGCATGTCAAAGAGATGAATAATGGAAATAATTGAAGTGGCGACTGCAAGAGAAATTCATTTATAGATACACATGAAGCTAGTTACTAATTTCCATTCTTTGTTGCCTTTCTAGTGGGTTGTAAAATAAAACATGCTACTCCATTTTTACCATTCCTGTATTTTTCAATGTTGATGTGTTAGTCAATTGAGTCATTTTCCCATTTTGTGATTGTTTTTGTTTTGAACCATTGACTTCCCTCTATCCCTTTATATTGAGTCTTGATGAAAGAAGAGTTTTGAATATTTTTTTCTTTCGGCTTGAAATAGATCTTTCAAAGAGGAAAAAATTGATTAAGTAGTTGGCTTTGAGATTAACAAAAAAACCAAAAAGGTATAGTAACACTCATCTTGTGCTTGATTTAATAAGGTTATTATTATTATTTTCCTTTCCCATTGTCATTTCTCAAGTGGGTGTATATTTATTCCTTGACATTGGGTAATTTTTTTTTTTTTAATGTACTGTTGCAAAATGAGATTATCTAAGAAAGGATTAGTGAGGCGAGGATGAGAGAGTTGGAGAATTTTAATGGGAAAGGTGATTTAGTTAGAAAATGGTTCTGAAAAAAAATGTTGTTGATAAAATATAGCTCCATAAGGACTATTAGTCAAGGAACTTCAATGAGGTATGATGAACACACTATAGTTGGGTTACGAGAGATATGTGATTACAAAGTGACATGTTTAATGTAATGTAGAATGAGATTGTTGATGAGAAATAATCAAAAGAACCAATGTGAAACCATATACTAAGGCCAACATATGTGTCTCAACAATTTAGGGTTTATGAAAACCTTGTGTACCTTAGATAACCTCAGAGTACACACAAGTTGTCTAAATCTGGATCAGATTTTCCATTTAATCTGACTTCTAAGGAAGAAAAACTTCCTCTGAATATTGGAAAAGAAGCCTTACCCAAAATTTATTCATCGATTTGTCTGCATCCTGACGTTAGTTCATAGATTTTATAGTTCTCACTAAAGTCTTGCTTTATATGAGTTTGAGAGCTTCCATGAGGCATCTACAACAGTAACCTTTTAAAACAAGTCAAAGAGATTTATTTTTTAATCTGAAAAATCCTCCATTGGTGTCTTATCAGCTTATCATTCTTGATAACACTATCATATACTTTCATCAAGACACTTTTTTTAATATATCCAAAGAACAATTCCAGAGCGTTATGTACTTCTTCTTCTAGATGATCATCAAGAATGTAGGCCTTAAGTTAGTTGCACTTCTTATGAAAGATGTTTTAATTATTTAATTGAAAGTTCCATGTAGCTTCTCCCAAGTGGATGATATTTGAAAGATATCAACTTACAATATTATAACATATCTACATTGCTACTGAAATTGAAGAAATATCACACTTGGTGCTGAGCTATAAATGTTGAGATGTCATATATAGGGAAATTCCACATATAATAGGGTTAATTCCTCATATAACCAATGGTATTTACTACACAGATAGTTACAGTTCTTCATACTTTCAGGAAGACTCTTGGAAGCAAGATTTTCTCCTAATTTAAATGATACAACCTCTCACAAGGTTACATCAATAGACTGTAGATGATGTGTATCAGTGATATATCCTAAGGACAAAAAGATAACCTTTACTGATCATCAATACAGGTGATCATATTGCCATGCAACCTCTGAATTTTTGTCTCTGATTAATTTTTGTTACTAATATTCATTCAAATTGTATTTCTATTCAACAAGCTGATATCTCTACCTTTTGAATTCATTTAAACCTATGATTTGAATGATTTCATATTTCAAGGAGGCCAAATAGATTTGAAAACCAAGAGTCACACTTGCATAGTATGATAATCATATTGATAATAAGATCGTAGAAAATTTAAGGGTATGGTTGACAAGGAATCAATGAGATGGTGCAAAAATACTAAACCCTAATGGATTGCCTGATAGATCAAATCTTCGGAATAGCCCAAAAAAGATTCATATCATGTGGATATAAATTATAAGGTAGACAACTGTCACTTAGCCAAGTTTTGAATAGTTCTTTAAGATTCTAAATAATGAGCTGAGATACTGTCACTTGAATAATGCTAATAGGTCTGAAATTTCTCAAGTCTTCAATCATAAACGAGTCTTCAGATTAAATGTTACCATAATTATATCAACATTAGAGTTTATATGTCTTCAGTGCTTACAGAGACTTTGCACAAAGGATGACTCTAGATTGTGATAGATGTATGTGCAGTTTAGTAGGAATATATATATCCCCTAAATATTGTTGCAACAGATAGTGCCATTTGGTACAAGCTTTTGATTACACCTAAAGATGGTTTTCCATTCTATGAGATTTTCAAAATGAATGCTATAGGGGGAAATTAAATCAATGCATTGCTATAGCTCAATTCAACAACAATTTCCATAAGAGATATAGGTATAAAGACTTGAATTGAAAATGCATTAGCAACCTACTGAAACTTCAATTTTTCATCGCGTTCATCAAAGTGATGCAATAAGTCGAATCTTACTATGAAAATATCACATCAGAGGCATTGCGAATATACACGATGTCTCTGAATTAGATCAACTATAGAAGATAAGTCACCATCTCCGTATAGGAGTCACACTTTCACACTGATTTTCATACTTGAATCTGCCTGAAAATTTTAAATATCTTATATTTTATAATTAGTCTCGAAAGAAGGCCGATAGCCTATACTTAATGTAGTGCGAACTTGGGCAGATGTAAATGATTTTAATTCAGACTTCTGAGATCAATCACATCATTAATATCATCACACACTAGAATGATGATCACATCAGTGCTTTGAAGCTCTCACGATATATGGGTAAAGAATAATTCAAACATTTGATTATGAAAATTCTTCCCTTTAATTGTGACATCACGATATCATATATTTATATGAAAATTAGATTAAAAGATCCAGATCAGACTCAATTCCTGATAAAAATTCGAGCTGTCTCTGATTTCTAGACTCCTTATGCAAGATCATGTCATTATGAAACCTCAAGGATTAATGAAAAAATTCCATAGAAAAAAAATCTCTCTTGTGCTATTCCTAATGAGTCATACCTTCAAAGAAAAATATCTCACTTCTCAGTTGTATGCATTCTCTTCTTACTTGGGCTTGTCCTCACCTGGGATCTACTTCCATGCTAGTTTTAACATATTCTTTTCATAGACAGTTATATCCATATGATCCCAACTAATTATCCGTCATATTTACAATTATAACTGAAGAAAGAACATGAATCATATTTGTAGAAGACAAGCCAAGACAAGAGAAAATAAGGATTCGCACAAGCTAGGGAAAAAAACGAAGATGGGGAAAAACCTTAATCAATTATTCATATTATTCAATTGCTCAGTAGAAGGAGAGAGAGAGAGTACATAAATAAAATTCAAACTTGACTTGATAAACTTTAGACCTTTAAGGAAGAGGATGGCCCACAATAATTTCTACTGAAGTTGTTGTCATGAACTGCTAGAGATAGAGTTAGCGCATCATAGTGACCTTTACACAGCTCCAAGACATACCCTTTTAATGCAGCTTGCAACTCTATCCAAACTGACAGGGAAGTTAAGCCCTACAATGATGCCTCAAACTGATAGCGTAGTATAGCCCTAGAACACAACCCTAAATGAATGAACTTACAATATTTCCTTCTCCATATCTAATGCATAGATTACCTTGATACCCTTTTATCAAATGCGGTTAGCTGAGTGTTGACTGCGGCTAGGATGACTAATCGAAACAAAAAAAAGAGTACTCAAATTGACACTTGACAGTAATGCTGGAGTAGCCCTGACCTACCATCAACAAATATGAGATGATAGTCCATGAAACTTATGTCCAACTTACCTTTGATGCAGTTTCCTAAAGAGGCCAGAGATCCACAACCCTATTCATCATAAAACAATCTTGAAACTCCTCAATGCTAGATTAGATATATGTTTTCTAGGCCTCTGCATTCTTCTCCTACATCGTACGGTGGAAGCCTTTAAAACCTTGCCATAGATATGCAACACTATCTCAGATATGAGAAGTTGATGTGTGAGAATGGGATGAAGAGTGTTCCTTATATAAAATTTAGATGATGAATTTGACCTTTACTTTTGGAGGAAAAATTCAAATTTAAAATTTCAATTTTCCCTCCAAAACAACATCATTACTTAAGGCATTTCTTTTCAATAAGAAAATATTTCCTTAGCCAAATTTGATGATATTTAGAATGATTTTAGTCCTCTCGAAAAGAGGAATCTAGTGGATTTATAATCTCTATCAACTGAATAGGCGAAAGTGGAATTTGGCCCTAGTTGCCAAATTTTACACCGACATTATAAACACTTTTAGTTTTTATTCATATTGGAGATGATATTAGAATAATTTTGATTTATCTAAGGAACATTGTAGAGGCATATGAGTGGTGAAGTATATGAACTTTAATTTATTTTCCAAAACCAAATATGAAAGGGAGATATACTATGAGTACTTGCTGGTTATTTGTTCTGAATTTTTTATATAGGGTGTTTGTGACTTGTTGGCCCATGATGAAGAAGAAATTAAAACTTCAAATATACATAGAAATCAAAAGTCAAAGACATGAACTAAATTCCGTTAATAAATATAGTGAAGGATACATCCATTGAGAACTTCAGTCTGAATATATGGGTTTTGAATTGACAGACACATTATCTGCCTCATGTTAAAGTAAAAAAGAAATACACCCTGAAGAACTTGTCGTAACTGATTGAAATCCTTCCATTTCCGCCCTTAGTAATGTAGGCCCTATGCCTTAGGTGAAGATCGAGTGTTTTCCTTTACTAAATTTATGTTCTCTTTTTTTCCATCTATATATTCTCAAGTGGGATGTTTCTAGTTTCATTCAAGTTGAATATACATTTATCTCTCTTCTGAGATAAATGTTTTTGGTTTCTTTGTAAATTTGTGAGTTAATGAATATCTAAAATCTTGGTTTGTCTAGGGTAATATAGCACCTTATAATAATTCAGTTTGTTTCTCTCTTGTTCTTGTGAGGTTGTAAGGTTCTAAACTATTATATTTCAGAAGAAATAGTTTGATCCTATTTTTTTCCTGTTCTCTTTTTTTCTCATCTACCTGTGTTGTTTTCTAAGATTTAGCAGTCATATCAATTCACATCTTTACTCATATTTATGCTCATTTATTTTAATCCAATTATGTTTATGTATTTGATACACTATTGTTGTTTTACAGGTTTTGATTTTGAAATCCCCTAGTTGAGCATCAAAACAACACTAAAACTTGAAACATTGGGCACGATTTGTGCAGAAAATTATTGATTTAGTATAAAATTTGTGGTATGATATAGGTGTCCCTTATTGGGGTTTCTACGAATATTTTGATAATATAGATGACATGATGAATTCACATACCTTTTGCTAATTCTTCCTTAATCAATTTAAGAGAGAGGGTGAGAATACTCAAATTTTTTTTTTGTGAACCTTTTAAATTTTAAAAGTTTATATGTATAAAAATAAAATCCATATAATGAATAATGAATAATCATACATGGTGGAGACAAGGGGTGGACATATTGGTTTCCCCTCATTATAAATGAACCTCTAACTGGTTGTGTTGTATGCTGATATGAAAACTTAGAGAAGACATTGTCTTAATATTTCTGATTTATTGTTTATTCTCTTTAAAATCAAATGTCATTTGATGTTAAATTTGTACTCTTTACTGCACAAAGTTTACGTATTAGAAGGGTAAATTTAGAAATTATTTCAGTTCACATTTTTTGTTTTCGAGTTAGATATTGTTTAAAATTTTTCACATTTCTAATTTTATTATAATGTGGCAGACTAATCGTGGCACGACAACTACCTCAAGATAGGTAAAAAATAACAATTTCGCTTTCAAATTCTATTATTTACCTTTACTATATATATATATATATATATATATATATATATATATATATATATATATATATATATATATATTTGATGGTTCTTATTATTTTATAATGTGGCAGGATGATCACAGAAAGAGGCCAACCGAAGAACATGTAAAGTGCCAACTGTGCTCTATCTTTAGGTAATTTAATTGTTTACATAATTGAAATAATGTTATTTTTGTTCAAATATGAAGACATATGTCCATGCTGCGTGTCATGATTCCCTCAACGAGGAAGATTTGTATTCATACCCTAGTCCATTTGTTTTGCTACAAAAAAATATTCAAAACACAAAGAAAGAACTTGAGTGTTTGGTAGAGATTGTGCCTCGAACAACTAAATTAGAAGAAATGATATTACAATTTCTTACTCAAATTCATACATATGAGGTAATAAAAAAAATGAAAAGGATATTTTTAATGTTATAGATAAGATCAATTGTGATATGTTAATTTATGATTTTTACATTAACTAAACTAACAAAAAAATTATTTTGTATGTAGTATTTCTTACAACCTGTTGTCCCCGGTATTGGTGGTAGTGGAACACAAAGGAAAGATATTCTCAAGGAACCCCCTCATATGCCTCATACACCTTTAGGTAGCAGGCAAAAAATAGACCCCTAAGAAGACACATAGCCAACTACTGAATGTGGTGGCAGTGATGAGAGTGATATGGCCAACTTTATGATTGCATTTCCTGGAGCTACACGTGTCACCTCCACGGGGACCATTCCAGGCACATTTTTGGTGAAAAATGAAGGTGTTCCTATAAATAAACTATAACTCGTAGGTAAGTTTTAATATTTTGACTGTTTCGTGTACTCTATCGAAAACATATTTGATCATGATTATTATTTTTAAATTAATAATAATATCTTTTTCTCTGTAGGAAAAAATGATTTCTATAGGGCCTTGGAGAGCACGATGTTGGTAATTTTTGGCCCAACCATATGCAGAAGGTTGAATTCCCATAATTCCAACCTGAAAAAAAAAAATTCTAGATTATCTAGAAGGCCTTTCTGGGGCGGGCACATTTGATAGAACAACAGTCGCCTGGGAAATTGGAAAATATATTAAATATATGCAGGAAACCTATAGGACGTTCTTGAAAATAACTCCAAATACAAGCATCCTCTCATATTTCTAGAAAGGGAGTGGAGAGCACTAATTGAGGATGGAAAAGATAAAATACCAATAAAGAAGGAAAAATGATAAGTGGACCTGCAAGGTAAATTACAACTTTAATTCAATAGCTTTAATTTTTTCTATGTCTAAAATAAAAGTATGTTACATAATTGACTTCAAGGTTTTGATCATATCTTTCCTGGAACCTCGAAGGAAACCAAAGCTAGGATTGACAAAGAAGGCTACCATAAGCTAGGTCCAGGCAGCTACCTGAAATTAGTCACAAGAATGATAAGTAGCTAAATATCTTATTGATGGTATTACCTTAAAAAAAAATTGTAATCCCATCAAATAATATTAAAAATAAACAATCATATGCAATGTAGGATGAAAAATTTCGAACGGAAATGAAAAAGGAAGATAGAGAGATTGCTTTTTGTGTCAGCTATCAAGCCGTAGTTGAACACCGTAAATGCTTGGGATAGGTCCGAAGATGTAGAAGTCCTGATAAGGTAAAAAATTATCCTTTCAATATGTTTGTTTTCGTCCATAAATTTAATGTCTAAAAAATTTGTTTAAATAAGGGGAGCAACACTTTCAACAAGAAAAATAACCGAGTTATAGAGCAGTGCGTTAAGAGTGAAATATTGCCAGAACATGGTCCTAAGGTGAAATCTAATCATTCTAGTGAGGCCCACAATGGTAATTAATTTATACTTATAATTTTTTCTGATTATACATTGACGCTTGTGTCCTTACACCATTTTTTGTTTAAATGACAGATAATTTTGTACTTGAGCATCCTACCACTGGAGAGGAACATGGGGCAACGATTCCAATGGTGACAACTTGTGCACTACATAAATAATGTCATTAAATTTATTTATTATTATTAATATTACCGAACTAATTCAATGATATTTAGAAAGTAGAAATTTAAATTTAATATTATTTGGTTTTGTAGGTGATGCCCCATAACTTCATGAGACGAGACATCCTGAGTACCCAACTAGGTCATCTATGTGGGAAAGGCATGAAACAAAGGTAGAGAATGATGATGTTAATGATGTAGTTAGGAGTTTTAGAAAAAGGAAGAAGAAAAAGAAAATTTGATAATGTAAAATATTGTATTGTTATAAGACATATGATGAATGATGTACCATACTTGAAAACTTTTTGCGTTATATAAAAACTCATTTACCATATAATTTGTATGCCATACACTCTCAATTATTTCCTGTGTACTTTTTCTTGCATTACTTTTGAATTATTTATTGAATTTATTTTTTTTCCCATGTTCGTAAAAAATGAAATATAGATTGGGTATTGGAGAATTGAGAGTGATGTGAGGGGGTTGGGGTGAGGAGGGGCATAATATCTTCCACCTTCACGTGTTTTACTCTGTTTAGTAGATAATAATTTATTGGAGTGATTTAATATTGGAGCAAACCTCCCTCGATTCAACGTAGTAGCAAAAAATTCACGATTGACTTAGTTTCTACTCTTTCAGATCGTGGGAGGCTTGTTCCAAGTTCATGTGACTCCAATAATTTATTCTCGAAACAAAGAGGAGATTATTCAGGAAAATTTTGACATTGTCAACATATGTTCCAACATTATCATAAGAAATGCATCTTAGTTTAAATAATACTACAAATATTAATTGTATTTATTGTATAGATAATTATGGATTTTGAATGACTTGGCGGTGCATGTACAAATCCTCTTGCATCATGAGCAATAGAACTTGTCAACCAGGGTCATGTCTAATATATTTTTTCTTGTGCGCTTGACTAGGTTCATAGTGTCAGATTTTCTAAGTTCCTTTACACTTAATATTTCAAGATGAAGCTTTCTCATGATTATGATTTGGTTTTTTGTATGTATTTTTTTCCTCTATTTGATTGTAAGTTTAAACGTGATTTTAAACATTGAAACCTTTTTTTCTTTTATAATATTAATATATTGAAATATACCACAATTCATGAATTGAAGTTTCATGTAAATAAATAACTTATTGTTACAATCATAGTTTGAGATTTTAGAGTGTGTAAGGTTTTAGCACCATCTTGGAAGTTTACATCATATTTTGACTTGGAAGCATGCATTCTTCCTGTCTCGATAATGTGCAGGAATAATGATGCTAGAATCATGTCCCCATCAAATGTTAGTTTGGGACTGAGAAAATAATTTGGTGACATTGTGGAATCATGGTATGGTCTTCATGTGAGACATAGTTGGTGACATTCTGAAGTCTAAAGCTTCCATATAGCTAGGTAGTTGGAGTGAAATTTCCTGTTGCAACATCTTTTCATTCAAATACAAGGTATAATTACTAGTACCAATAGGATCCAACTGGCCAAGCATGATGTTTTCTATAACACCACTGAGAGGGTATTCTTCATCGAATGTAGAAACATCCAAAAGGATATCCACTGTCTCCTCAAATGAACATGTCATCATTGGTCCCGTGTCATTATGATCTATACCATGTCGAGTAAAAGTCATCAAATGACCTTGAAATTTCATTGTGTCACATAGAATGGATAGATGCCTGTAGTTCACATATGACCCATCAAATCATATCACAACTCGAAGCTCATCCATAATATCCTTCCTCACAGCCTCGATTCCAAGAACTTCAACAACATCAATCAAGTGATTAATAGTTGCCCTAGTAGCATCCACATCTTCATGGCACATAACAACTAACATATTGACACCTTCTATGTCTAACATCCATTCTATCTCACTCCGGAATCCATCATTCTCCTCAAACTTGTTGATTTTTTTAGACTTGATAAGCACTTTATTGATATTTAAAATTCCCCTTACATCCATTTCTGTAAGCATGTTACTTTCAAATTTTTTTCAAAAACACATCATCTTTATAATTTTCATTTTGTACCTCTCCTTTAGGACCTTCTTCATTCATAATACGTAAATGTAGAATAATTTTCTATTCATTATTTTCATTAAAAATGCATCTCAAATAATCATCAAACTTAAGGTTAATATTTTCCGCAATGTCTTCCATACTCAATTTTTTATCAGCCATTATCTCTTTGTTCAATTCTATATAGAGCAGCCATGGAGATATTTTTTCTAGTGCAATATCCTCATCTCGCATATCATAACAGGATTTGACAAAGTCAACATCCTCCTCAATGATAGTAGTCATTGGATTTGGATCATATCACACTTCAGTAGCCACTGTAACCCTTCTCAAGGTTGTGTACTCTAAAAAACACTACACATTTTTTGCCCTTTCCCTTGTCATTTTAACCTCAGGTTCTAAGTACATATAAAATGACGGTGTTTTAATATTCTTTTCCACATTTATGATTTCCCTCAACATGGGGACACCGAGAGAAAAATTGTTTGCTCTAACACCAGTATAATGGAAAGTATTGAGTGTCATTTGAGTAGGTGGTTCACCACTAGATTGCATTGGAACACAACCAATCATCTCACCTAGAGAAACTACTGATTGTAGAAAACAAGATTCTATCTCACCAATTACATATTAAAACTGGAAATTTAAATTTAATACTATTTCGTTTTGTAGGCGATGCCCCATCACTACATGAGATGAGACATTGTGAGTACCCAACTAGGTCAGCTATGCGGCAAAGGCATGAAACAAAAGTAGAGAAAAATGATGAGGATGATGTAGTTAGAAGGTTTAGAAATAGGAAGAAGAAAAAAAAAACATGATAATGTAAAATATTATATTATTATAAAATAGATGATGAAGGAAGTAACATTCTTGGAAAATTTTTGCGTTATATAAAAACTCATTTATAATATAATTTTATGCCATACACTTGCAATGTTTCCTTGCGTACTTTTTGTTGCATCTCTTTTGAATTATTTATTGAATATTTTTTTTTCCTCATGTTCATAAAAAATGAAATATAGATTGGGTATTGGAGAATTGAGAGTGATGTGGGGGAGGGGGGGATGGGGAGGGGCGGGGCCATATGAGCTTCCACCTTCACGTGGTTGGTCCTGTTTAGTAGAGAATAATTTATTTGGAGTGATTTAATCTTGGAGAAAACCTCCCTTGATTCAACGTACCAGCAAAAAAGTCACTGTTGACTTACTTGCTACTCTTTTGGATCGTGGGAGGCTTGTTCCAAGTTCATGCTACTCCAATAAATTGTTCTTGAAATGAAGAGGAGCTTATTCAGGTATTCTTTTATATTTTCAACATATGTTCTAACATTATCATAAGAATTTATCTTAGAGTAAAAAATAATACAAATATTACTTGTATTTATTGTATAGATAATTATGGATTTTGAATGACTTGGCAGCGTAGGTACAAATCCTCTTGCATCATGAGCAATACAACTTGTCAACCAGGGTTATGCCTAGGATATTTTTTCTTGTGCGCTTAGCCAGGTTTGTAGTGTCACAATTTTTAAGTTCCTTTACACTTCATAATTCAATATGAAGCTTTTACAGGATTATGATTTGGTTTTCTGTATGTGTTTTTTCCTCTATTTGATTGTAAGTCTGAACATGCTTTTAAACATTGATACCCTTTTTGTTTGTATACTATTAATATGTTGAAATGTACCATAATTCATGAATTGAAGTTTCATGTGAATAAATAACATATTGTTACAATCATAGTTTAATATTTTAGAGTGTGTAAGGTTTTAGCACCATCTTGGTGGTTCACATCATATTTTAGCTTAGTAGCATGCATTATTCCTGTTTTGACTATGTGCAAGAAGAATGATGCTAGAATCATGTTCCCATCTAATGTAAGTTTGGGACTAAGAAAAAAATATGGTGACATCATGGCATTATGGTATGGTGTCCCTGTAATAGGAGACAAAGTTGGTTACATGCCAAAGTCTAAACCTTCCATATAGTTGGGTAGTTGGAGTGCAATTACATGTTGCAACATATTTTCATTCAAATACAAGGTAGAATTACTGGTACCAGTAGGATCCAATTTTCCAAGCATGATGTTTTCTATAAGACCACTGAGAGAGTATTCTTTAGCGACTGCAACAACATCCAAAAGGATATCCATAGTCTCCTCAAATGAACATGTCATCATTGATCCCGTGTCATTACGATTGATACCATGTTGAGTAATAGCCATCAAATGACGTCGACATGTCATTATGTCACATAGAATGGATAGATGTTTGTAGTTCAGATATGAATCATCGAAATATATTACAACTCGAAGCTCATCCAGAAGAGCCTTCCTCATAGCCTCAATTCCAAGCACTTCAACAATGTCAATCAAGTGATTAATATTTGTCGTAGTAGAATCCACATCTTCATGGCACATCATAGCTAACATATTAACACATTCTGTCTCTGGCATCCATTCTGTCTCAGTCCAGAATCCAACATTATCATCAAACTTGTTGATTTTTTTAGACTTGATAAACTCTTTATTGATATCTGGAATTCCCCTTAGAGCCATTTTTGTAAGCATGTTACTTTCAATTTTTTTCAAAAACACATCATCTTTAGAATTTTCATTTTGTACCTTTCCTTTAGGACCTTCTTCATTCATAATATGTAAATTTAGAATGTGTTTTTCTTCATTATCATCATTAAAAATGCATCTCAAACCATCATTAAACATAAGGTTAATGTTTTCCACAGTGTCTGCCATATTAAAAATTTTATCAACCATCATCTCTCTGTTCAATTCTATATAGAGTAGCCATGGAGATATTTTTTCTGGTACAATATCCTCATTTGGAATTTCATAACAGGATTTAACAAAGTCAACATCCTCCTCAATGATAGTACTCATTGGATTTGGATCATACCACACTTCAATAGCCTATATAACACTTCTAAAGGTTGTGTACTCTAAAGAACACTACACATTTTTGGCCCTTTCCTTTGTCATGTAAACCTCAAGTTGTAAGTACACAGAAAATGATGGTTTTTTAATATTCTTTACCACATTTATGATTTCCCTTAGCCTGGGGACACCGATAGTAACATTTTTTGCACTGACACGAACATAATGGAAAGTATTGATTGTCATTTGAGTAGGTGGTTCACCAATGGATTGGGTTGTGACACAACCAATCATCCCACCTAGAGTAGCTAAGGACTGAAGAAAATGAGATTCTATCTCACCATTTACCCATTCAAATTCTTCCCTTGTAAGGTGGTACTCATTTAGCATAGGCTTAGTAGCAAATGTACTTCGAAGCAGAATGCTGAAAACAGAGTGGCATTATTTTGTGCTTCAATACTCAAGGGGTCATCACTGGGAACAACATTAAGTCTTTCCTAAAGCCTATCAATTCTTTTTGCAATCTCCATGGGATGAATATATGATGGTTTTCTCATATCAATTTTTAATGTCTTTTGGTTGTTCTAGATGAGGCTCTTAAGATTTATAGGTAGAGGCCACATGTTATCTCTAGTGGTTACAATCTTCGTACCTAGTTGTCGTCTACCTGACTCTAGTTTTTGCATTTCTGAATGAAAAACATTCCGGGACTCTCAGCTTTTTTCGGAAATATTCCACATGGTCTCGTAACATGTAACTAGGATTCCAATTTTCTTGATTAAGTTCATAATATTTATAAGGATTCTCAAAATTCTTCTTTTTCATCTTCAGATAATCAAGGTTTTGTAAATCAATCCAAACCAAATCCATACCATATTCAACATATACAAATTTAATAACATCACCAAGTGAGTTCCTGACAGTCCTGTCATATTTAACCATGATATCCTCCATAACTTTTACAAGAGGGCTCTATATGTACCTTGTTTTTTAAGTCTTCACAATAGTATCTATCAAACCTTCTCTGACACTTTAATTATAGTACCCATGATGCTTCCACGTAAGTCATTTAGATACAGGGATAGGGTTTCTGGGCACAACCATAACTCTAATACCTTGTTTAAAAGCTAAACAAGGAATAAAAGGCAAGACCTACCCCTGGCTGGTAGACTGCTAATATTTATATGGCTCCGATTGAAGTAGTACTTATTCTACCAGCAACATTACTAATGGAATCTGATGTGATTGGGATAACTCTCATTCTTGCAAGGGAGGATGTGGAAATCATATACTATCTTATTTTCATTTTGGCCCAAACATTTTTTGTCAATTTGACCATTTTTTTGGTCACTAAGCACACTACTCTTGTAAATTTGCAGGTATGTCCCATAACATTCCTTGCTTTACCAAAGAAAATAGATTGTCCTTCTGATAACACCATTTGCAAAGCTTGTGGTGAATTTGGGTCTTGCATCTTACTCTCGAAAATATTTGACCCAACCTTGTTATGAATCACCAAATCATTTAATCAAGTTACCTTCTTTCCATAGTATTCTACAAATTTTTCTGCTCAACATAGTCAACATCTAATGGAATCACCAAATTCCTCAACTTGATAAGAGGCATGGTGGGTATTGAGTATCTAATTTTTTTTTTTTAATTCCTAACGTCTCAATGGGAAATAAGCATTATGAGGCTCCATAAGAGTATGTGAATTTCATGATGCCCCATTCTATGAAGAGGAGGAAGAGATAGAATGAGCTAAAGGTGTGAGCAATGATGAAGATAAAAGAAAGAGCTAATTAAAACCCTTGTGGGATTTTGTGCAAAGACTTCAGAGAAGAGGGTTTGGAAACACTAAATTATACTAAAGTACTAATATATATGAGATGATTAACTCAACTTTGTTCCACGATATGAAAACAAATAAAAATGCATAGAACATCAGGAAAATTTGTGTGTACCTTCTCTACCTAAGCTTCTTGATTCTTAATAAAATCATTGTCTTGTTGCAAAACCTTTAGTCTAGGTCCCTTTCTATGGTAATCAAGAATCTATTCTGTCTCAAGGAAATGAAACATTATTCCTTTAAGATAGTAAAAAAATATCTTCATATATCAGTACCTTAGCATGCATGACAATAAGAGGCATTAAATATCGAAATGTGTTCCTAAATGAACACAATTAGGACACATCAAGTCTAATTGAAAAATTCTAAATTGTTCATCGAAACATTTAATAATATAGTTGCACCTAAGAGATAGAAAAAAATTAATGAAAACTTGTTTGCATATGAAGTGAGTTAGTCGAAAAATGTAAGGTATCCATACTACAACACTCAAAAGACAAGACACGAAGAGCATTAGACCAAATAATTAACCCTTCTACATTATTAAGTTCCTTGTATTTACTTCAAAGGTTGAAGGCTAATGATAGATAAATCTATACTTTTGTTTCTCCCTTTCACAATTAAATCAATGCCTTAGTATTAATTTGTAAAGGGATATAGAGTAAGCTAAATCATATTTTGTGTCACCTCGCATGTCCTATCATTTATCATTACTCAAAATTGATGACACGAGAAGGCCGGGAGAATAGAAAAGTTTATATTAGTGTTACTTGTAAGCCCATGACCTTGCTAGCTGATAGTGCTTGCACCAGGAAAATTTATATTGAATCTTGTTGCAAGGGAATATGTTGAAACTTAAGACTTTTGAATTCATGTTTAATTTATAATTTTTGGGTTCCCATGGGAGAACTTTAGAAAATCATATCAATCTACTTCAACTGAAACTTTTAAAGGGAAGATCGATTGCCAAATTATTACCTAGGATAAGAATTCTGCTAATAAAGTATAAACAGAGTCAAATTATTATTTATTATTAGGCTCCATTCGGTATTTGTTATATTAATTTTTAGTGATGCTAGGAGATTACATGATCTTATTTCCAATTTTAAAATTGAAGGAAAAATTAAATAGATTTGATTGATTAAATTATGGACAAGGAAGCATGAACAATAATGAACAAGATTCTCATGAATAAAATAAAACATAAAATTTTTTTTCTTGCTATGTAATTGCTCTATACAATGCACTATCAAAGAGATTGAGAAAGAAAATATGTTCCATTTCTATGCTTCTCACAATACGTAATATTGTATGAATATATTCCAGTTACAAAATTATCTGCTTATTTCCGTAAAGTGGTTCCATTTTGTAACTATCAGTTACTTTTCATCTTCATATAGCACCATTTGTTGTTCTTTTTAACATTGCACACATGTTAGGGTTCCATGAATGTCCTAGTAATATTTGACATTCATGGAGGAGAAAGTGCACATGACACTTTAGATGTAAATGCATAGGATGCATAGGTGGGCATGGACATATTGCAAAGTTGTGTATGTGTGGGATGGAACTTGGTACATGATGTTTATACACGAATTTTACTTGAGGTGTTTTGGTGTTTTCCCTCAACTCAATCCATCAACATTGATGAGAGAGTACCAGGGGAAGTCCCCCTTGGAACCTATGACAGGCATTTCTAACCTCAGTGTTAGATTGTAGGGTTCACCTTCTTGGATAAAGGCTAGCATGAACGATTAAGTATAGGAAATTTTCAGCACACATGAGGTTTCACACCAAGTACATGTGGTTAAATGCATATAAGTACATATTGGAGTAAAACTAGCTTTTCTTTTCTAATGAATTTAA
Organism: Pinus albicaulis; assembly: GCA_034641835.2. Taxonomy (NCBI): domain Eukaryota; kingdom Viridiplantae; phylum Streptophyta; class Pinopsida; order Pinales; family Pinaceae; genus Pinus; species Pinus albicaulis. Next base: position 1,016,993,895 of record CM076577.1, on the reverse strand, counting down.
CTCAATCAAGACACTAATATTAGACAAATAGATAGAGTGGATTGAAAAAATGTTTAAAAGAAATGGTTAATTCATAATTTTCAAGGATTCAGATAAAAAATGTAATCACACAGGTTGATTGAATACCAGTTCATACACTCAGGTAGGACCAAGCTGGTTGACAATTGCACCCCATCTGGTCATCTAACATCCAAATCCATAAGACTCTAGAGGATCCTCATGTCTCATATATTCAACTAATAAAGTTATATAGATATATGTGACAATGTTTTCTACTTATATTGATAAATTCAGTTTGGATGGGAACTTCTTCCACAAGTTTCATTGAAAAATTGTAGAGAAGTGATTCAAGACAGATCAATAACCCTATTTTGTAATTCATCTAGGAAAAAGTGAAATATCGTATGTTTTTCAGTTGAGTCTAAGAAAGTGAATTCAATGCATTAAAGACATAGACTATATTTAATCTCAACTATACATATCAAAATCATATTAGTGTTTTCTTAGATTAAGGTTTCAGAAAAGCTTAAATTAAGCTATAGATTTCAGAAGATATCTTGAATGTTGTCACCAATCTGGTGACATTTTCATTAAATTTGTATATTCTGTGTGGGTCCCAAGGGTTGATACATGGATAAAAACTCACAACTCTATATGATTCCATTTCATTATATCATTTATTTCACTTATATTTGTTAGGGATTTTACTAGGCTTCTTCTTAGGTTTTATGGAGAGGATATTTGGGATAACTTTCAGGAGATATTGAAGATTGTAAAGTCACATTAAACTATTGTTCGAAATTTGAAAATGGAAATATCTAAAATTTAAACCCATTCTCTATTGGTTTTCTCTTACCCTTTGTGTGCTCTCTTCCAGTCAAGCACTTAATCTCCAAGGGAATAATACAATCGCTTTTCTCCTCTATTTGAGTTACAATAAAAAAATAGCATTCTAGATGAATGACTTAATTAAGTGTGCTAAAATAGTGGTGGGATAGATAAAGTTATTTATCTTGTGCTTTTACATACTAACTATTATTTTCGTAACTAGGGATAGCCTAAAAATAAAACATAACCCAAAAAGATATTTAGGTAGATAAGTAATGACTTAGATCATTTAAAAAATGTAAATATGAAGACTTTAACCTCGTAGGAAAGTAACTTCCTTATGTAGTAAACATATATATGACAAATATATTTTAAGAAATTACTCTTATCATGTTGATAACTAGAGAGCTAAAAAAGAGGACACAACTGTACAAAATTCAAGCATGTGTTTGATCACTTCAATAAAAAATAAATAGGACCAACATGGTGAAAATCCTATATAAGATAGGAAGGAATCACATCCCTTACTAAGTAGATAAGGGTGTTCCGATCTGAATCAACAAAGCAGCAAATGGGGTGGATATATATTTCTTCAACGAACTTCTACAACATTTATTTTACCACTCTCTTCTCAATATAAAATATGGATCTATTAACTTCTCAACCAATTCACGCTTTCTTTTACTTTTTGAAATGGATCAACCATTAAGTATCATTCTAGTAGGTATGTTGATACTCATATTTGTGTGAAATTCACATATAGAAAGAAATAATGACACAAAATATAAATAGTGTAATTTCTAATTTTTTAATTGGAACATTAAGCTGTATTATTTATATATGCATGTCATTTGTTCAATTTTGAATGCTCTCTTATCTTACACTTAACCATTCCTTCTTCTTCTCCGTACTTCTTTCGAAAAAATTTCTTAAGAAGCAATGTGGGTATGTGGTTTCCACTTACCATTTTTATTCTTATGATTTTGATGGTTGATAATATCCACACCTAGAAAGGAATAATGACACTGAAGATACTCAAATTTCAAATTCCATAGTTGGTGCATTAATATGGATGCTCCAAATGCACATGTTATTTTTGCTAAGTGTTCTCTTCTCCCACTCTTTCCTATTTTTCATAATTGCATGTTCTATTAAGAAGCATGGTGGGTATATTTGGGTTCCATATACTCTTAGCTTGGATTTGGATATTTTTCTAGAATCAGTCTTAAACTCTAATCCTTCATGTACATGTTATAGCATCATTTCTCACTTTGACATGATTCATGATTGCTTTATGGATTTTTGGGCACCCATTCCTACAGACTTGGACAAATTCACTTAAAAACAGTGTAAAATCCCTCATACGCGACTATGCCCATACTTTTCCGCGTGTATACGCGAGTACAACTAGACTTTTCCGCGTATGCCATTAAAATGATTAAAAAATATATAAAAAATCCCTAATTTCGCGCTGGGTTGATGGTTACTCAGGTAGTTCAACCACCCCAGCCCGTGGCCAACTGTTTCCAACTGCTGAAACTACTTTGAGGGACTATAAAAATCCCTCATGTGTATGGCCTAAGGGAGAGAGAGAAAGTATTGATATTATACTCTGTTGGTTCCCTATCCAAGTCTGATTCCCCGTGCCTCCTGCACTTTCCCAGTTCATTACAGGAAACCCTTGTTTTCTTGAGATACACATCCCTTTATATGTTATCTCGTATGCACCAGTTTGGAAGGAGTCTTAGCGAGGCAAGGGCTGGACGGATCCGGACGACGGTCTGCGAAGGCCTTGGAAGGATCAGGTGATCTCTCCTCCTGATTACTTTTGTACGTACTATTTATAATACAGAAGTATCATGCTGTTCCCGAAATAAACGTGTTAGTGTATGCTTTAATGTATGAAGAATATTTGTTATACAAACATTCATTATGATTTATTTAATGTTTTATATGAATCTCACTAACATATAGAGTAGAAATATGATGTACAACTTGTCCTTTGTGCTGGTTTCTTCTTGTATTTCAGGTTAAGGAGGAAGGACGGTTGCAGGGAGTTTGAACTCCACGTGGATCTACTTCAAATGTAGGACCAACGGGTAAACCTCTCATTCTGCTCTATGTAGTTTTTATGAATGCATGTGATTGTGAGTCTCTCATATAGTACGCTCGCTTCCGTGGAGGTTGAATCCCAACAAACCTCTAGGGTGTTAATTCTCTCAACGTAATCGCGACCTAATTGGGATTCAACCCGTAACTTCCAAGCTCGTTGCACTGTAGGCACTGTAGAGTTTCAACCCTTGGGCTCAGGGGCCAAGTTCGACCGCTTTTATGGGATGGAATCCGATGTTTGCAACATCGGGGGTAGGGAATCAGTTCATCGCGAGTCATCAAGGGAATGCTTCTTTCCCTACATCGAGTGCTTATCAGTCTTTTTCTCCTCTGTCTAATGCGTGGAACCCCTACCAGGGGCTTTCCTCTTCAGTCAATACTTCAGCGGGGGGAACTAGTCTGGGTTTTGGTAACTCGGCGTGGGGAGGAGGTTCTTCTCCGTTTTCTACGGGTCCTTTCTGGCAGCCTGGTGCCTCATCAAATCCAGGCCATTCTTTTCAGAATGTTGGAAATCCATCCTATCAAGGATGGAATTCTCAGGCTCCGCCTCGATTACCATTTCTGGCAACGTTAAACTTGCCAGACTTGTCGAAGTTAACTAATGACCCGATTCGGTATAGTCCGGGGTGGCCTCCGGTTCCAACCAAAATTCCTTCAGACATTCCTAAGTTTGAGGGTAAGAATGGTGAAGATCCGGCAGATCACATCACCACTTTCCACTTATGGTGCTCTTCAAACTCTCTGATCGACGACTCGATTAGATTGAGATTATTTCAGCGCACCTTAACTGGAAATGCCACAAAGTGGTATATAGAGCTCACTGGGGGCAGTTTCGCCACATTTGGAGAACTGGCTATCACTTTTCTGAACCATTTTCAGTTGCCTGTCAGATATGAGGCTGGGACCGAACTCCTGGCTAATTTTAAGCAGGATGAGGCAACTCACATTTCTGATCATATTCAAGAATGGAGGAGAAGGAAGAGGCTTATCAAAGCCCATATTCCAGGTGAGTTCCTTCTCGAGTGGTTTTTGAAATCGCTTCAGTCAGACATTTCAAAGGATGTATCCCTATCAGGGGTATATTCCGAGGAGCATGCCATCTTTAGGGCCCAGCAGTTAGAACTGATCTATTCTCAGTCTGGGGTACTTTATAAGTATTTGCCCAATGCTCCTCGCTCCAAGTTGGATTTATCGAAACCCAAACCTGGTCTGCATGGTGACGGGCTTGTCGGATCGGTCAATAGTAGTGCAGCCAGCCTGCTTTCTCAATTGCAGCAGTTGTCTTTACAATCTGCTCCTTCTGGTCAGGCTGTGCTTGCTGATTCATCCCCTTCCCAGCCTTTGTCCATAAATGCCGTCCAATCTTCTGAACCCAAAGGAAATCAACAATCCGATGGGAAGAAGAAGGGACGTAATAACAAGAAGAAGGGCAAGAATGGGAAGGGCAATGCAAATAAAACCAACGAGCGTGTTGGTGAGGGCCAAAAGGAGAAAAAGAAAGTGAAGTTTCCATGCAAGCTTTGTGCTGGAGATCATCTCACACACCTTTGCCCGAAAATTCAGGATGCTCAGCGCCTGTTATCTCAGCAGGGTTCTTCTAGTTCCCAGGCTGTGCTAACAAACCCTTTTCCCCAAGGGTAGCAATTAATTGCTGGCGCGAATCAAAATCCTGGGGCTTCCTCTGGAGGTCCTCAGGAAGGGGAAATTCCATCGAATATCTTTATGATGAGTGCTCACGTGGATGTCGCCACGAGATCCCGTGATTATGGCGGAGAGGAATCTTCGAAAGCTAAGGAAGTTCCTGATGCTACTGAGCCGCTTCACATCACGAAGCCAACTGTCGAGTCTATGCCTCGGATGCCAAAAGCATCTTCTAAGCGGTCAACGATTAATCCGAACGCGAGGGCTGCCCAGAACTACTCGATTGTAGAAGATCTGGCACAGAGTCCTTGTGCTATGTCAGCTTTAGAGGTACTCCAGTCTTGTCCGGCTCAGCGCAGTGCTTTGCTCACTGCCATTGGGGCTTTTGATCCGAAAAATTCTCTTCTGATTACCTTTGATATGAAGAATTTTAAGAAGAGACTTCCTCATCATATGGCCTTCCATATTAAATCATCGTACCGGAAGACTAACATCTTTCGCACGGTTGTTGATGAGGGTGCTTCTACTTGCGTGATGTCTTTCGCATGCTGGAAGACACTTGGATCTCCAAAAGCTGCTCCGTCTAGCACTATTCTTACTACATTCGATGGTCATTCTCACAGACCCCATGGTATTGTCCCGGCTTTGCCCATCTGTGTTGGGGGCAAAACCGTTAACATAGAAGTTGAGGTAGTAGATGCAGCCTTGGACTACAACCTTTTGTTGGGGAGGAACTAGATATATGAGATGGATGCCATTGCATCCTCATTATTTCGGATTGTATGTTTCCCCCACGAAGGGAGGATAGTCACAGTGGATCAACTGGACTGTCCTCCTGTAGACCTGGATGCGCCTTCTGACTCATCTGTGCCTAAGTTGGATAATACTAAGGCGCCTGTCGAGAATCTAGGAGTTGGAATGTATTCTTCCCCGATGGGTTCTTTTGATCTTCCTCCTCCTAAGGTGTCTATTAATGCTATTTCATCCTCCAAGGCTCCCCTTCGAAGAGAGTTCTTTCGAACTCATTATTTTTCGGACCCTTGGACCTTACCTTCTCCAACCGCCACATTGGAAGAAGGGCAAGTGGGTGGAATGGCATTCCCGATTTCTGCAGCTGAGATTGCATATCAGTCTGTTGTTGACACTGCAGAGTCTGATCCAGCTCCTCTTTCACCGGAAGAGTTGGATGGTGATGTGGCTCCGGCTTGGACGCTTACTTCTTCTTCTGCCCAGGATTGTCTAGATACCACTCTTCCATCTGAAGAGGCCATCCTGGAAGCAATGACAGGTATAGAGAGACCGTGGGATGACTTGCATCATCGGTCTTACTTCCTACCCGACTTGAGCGAAGTCGAAGCTAGTTTTCCAAGTCCTCAGTCTCCTGGACCTGTTCACCCAGTCTTGAGCCCCTTAGCACCAGCACAGGTTTATGCTGAAGGGAACATGGCTGTGATCTCTCCTACTATCCCGGTGAACATCTCCAGGAATCCCAATATTGTCGAGAATGTCTTCATTGGAGCTAAATGTTCCAGTGACGAGATTCAAATCTATACCGAGCTCTTCAAAGAGTATAGGGATGTTTTTGCTTGGTCTTATGAGGAAATGCCTGGCATAGACCCATCTATCGTCCAACATGAGATCAAGACGTATGAAAACGCTAAGCCGGTCAGGCAAAAACTTCGTCCGGTTAATCCTAGGAAGGCAGCAGCTATCAAAGCTGAAGTTGAAAAGCTGCTTAAGGCGGGATTCATTTTCCCAGTTCCTCTGACTGAATGGGTTTCAAACCCCGTTCCGGTAGATAAAAAGCAAGGAACGATTCAAGTGTGCATCGATTTCAGAGACCTGAATAAGGCGTGTCCTAAAGATAATTACCCCACACCTTTCATTGATCAGATTATTGACGAGTGTGCCGGTAACGAGATTTTCTCCTTCATGGACGGTTTCTCTGGTTATAATCAAATTACTATCCGTCCAGAAGATCAACATAAGACCGCATTTATTTGTCCCTCGGGTACGTTTGCATATGAGAAAATGCCTTTTGGTCTTAAAAATGCTGGAGCTACTTTTCAGCGGGCCATGTCTTACGCCTTCCACGACATCAAGAAAATCATCGAGGCATACTTAGATGATCTAGATGCTCATTCTCGAAAGAGGATGGATCATCCAGGACACCTCCGGCAAATATTTGAGAGATGTCGTTTTTATAAAATTCGTTTGAATCCGAACAAGTGCATTTTCGCGGTAACATCCGGTCGGCTGTTGGGATTTATCGTGTCTAGTGAAGGGATAAGGGTAGATCCCTTCAAGGTTGAGGCAATACTTTGGTTGCCTCCCCCGTCTTCAATCCGTCAACTTCAAAGTCTCCAAGGGAAGTCTAACTTTCTTCTGAGGTTTATCGTTAACTATGCTGAGATTACAAAGGGATATATGAGACTGTTGAAGAAAGGAGTCCCTTTTCTTTGGGACGACTATGCTCAACGCTCATTCGATGCCTTGAAAAGGCATTGACCTCTGCTCCTTTACTGAGTCCACCCGATTATAGCAGAGATTTTCTTTTGTATCTGGCTACAGCAGAATCTACCATTGGTATGGTTCTGGTTCAGGAGGATGATGCTCTCATTGAGCATGTTATTTACTACCTTAGTCGAGGACTGGTAGGACCTGAACTTCGATACACCCCGATAGAAAAATTAGCCTTAGCAGCAGTCCATGCTGTGCAGCGACTCCGGCATTACATTATTCTTCGCAAAACTTATGTCTTGCAAGCTGCCAATCCATTTCAGTTTGTCCTCAGCAGGCGAGTGATTGGGGGCAAATATAATAGATGGATTGTGATATTACAGGAATTTGATCTAGAGTTCATGTCCGCCAAATCCAAGAAGTCATTAGTCTTTGCGGAATTGATCTCCGAGTTTCCTTGTGGAGAGGAGATGATCTATGATGAGTCCTTTCCGGACGAACACTTGTTTCTAATCTCTCCACAAGATCCTTGGTATGGGGATATCCTTGTGTATCTCCAGACTGCGAAGTTTCCCTCTTCTTTTTCGAAAGATGAGCGTCGTAAGCTGCGTCACTTAGCTAAAATTTATCTGATTATTGGTGATGCTTTGTACCATCGAGGGGTTGATTCAATCCTAAGACGCTGCTTAACTTTCGAAGAAGCTGAGGCTGTGCTCAATGATTCTCACAGTGGAGCTTGTGGGGGTCATTTATCAGGGCTTGCTACAGCCCAAAAGATTCTGCGTGCTGGCTACTTCTGGCCCTCGATTTTCAAAGATTGTATTGAATCGGTCAAGAAGTGTCATCCTTTTCAGGTGTATACTCGAAAAATGCGCGCTCATCCAGCTCCGCTTTTTCCAGTCGTTACTGTCGGACCCTTTACAAAGTGGGGTATGGATTATACTACTTGTAACCCGCCTTCGGCAAAAGGTCACAAGTACATTATCGTAGCAATAGACTACTTTACGAAGTGGGTCGAAGCTATGCCTACTTTTGGGAACGATGGTGAGACTGCAGCTCTTTTCTTCTTCAACCAAGTTATCGCCCGTTTCGGTATACCTAGAGAGATTGTCACTGACCATGGCAGTCACTTTCAGAATAGTATGATGGCTGAGTTGGCTCTTAAATTGGGTTTCCGGCAGGAGCATTCATCTCCATATTATCCTCAGGCCAATGGGCAAGTGGAAGCCGTTAACAAATCCTTGAAGACAATTCTTCAACGGAAAATTGATAAACATAGATCCAACTAGCACATTATGCTATATCCTGCACTCTGGGCATACAGGACGTCAGTTAAAACTGCAACTGGCTTTACTCCGTTTCAGTTAGTCCACGGGGTGGAATCCGTATTTCCCATTGAATGCGAGATTTCTTCCCTTAAACTGGCTGTTGAGCTTCTTCCTGACACTTCTAGTCTGGCAGAGCGGCTTCTTCATCTGGAACATCTTGATGAGCAGCGTCGAGATGCCGCCACGTTGAACGAAGCCCATAAAAACCGAGTTAAAGCTCAGTACGATAAGGCAGTTAAGCCTAGGATCTTTTCCGAAGGTGACCTTGTTTTGGTCTATGCCCAAGAAAAATATGCCTTGGGGGCAGGAAAGTTTAAGTCAATGTGGTATGGCCCCTATATCGTTAAGAAGGTCCTTAAGAAAGGAGCGTATACCTTGGTTGACTTCGAAGGGAATGAGTTGCTGGAGCCCCGAAATGGGCTCTATCTGAAGAAGTATTATGCCTAGGCTTTGGCCTGGCATTTTGCTTTGTATATAGTAGTTTTTTGTTTTGTACATATCTGTTTGATTTTCGATTTTTGATGAGGTGGTGATGTTCTTGATCTGCTTTGGCAGGTTGTATTGATGTCATGAGTCATTTTGGTTTCGCCGATGGTGCTAGTAGACACACCCGGAACTTAGCTTCCGTGGCTTGGGTGCTTCATTATCCTTCCGGTCAGCTGTTGGTATCAAGAGGGGTCTGCATTGGTCCTGCTTCCAATAACGTAGCAGAATACACTGCAGTCATTAATCTACTCTCGGAGGAAATATCCTTGGGTGTTGATTCGTTGGTAGTTTTCTTGGACTCCCAGCTGGTGGTGTCGCAGTTGAACAACACTTATCGGGTACGAGATCCAATTTTATTACGATTGTTCTTGAGGGTACGTTTGTTACAAAGGTCATTTCAATTTTTAACATTCATTCATATTCCTCGAGCTGACAATTGGTTTGCTGACTCATTGTCTAATCAAGCTTTAGATTGGCATATTAATCATTCAATACAATAAATTCTAATCATCAAAAACATCATACATTTGATACATTTATCACATCACATCAAATATCGCTGTATATATATCATCGGTATGTCAAAAACTTTACAAAATTTGGATCCATAAATGCCGTAAAAAACTTGGGCTTATGCCCCATCATGTTCAGTCTCAAAAATATACAGTCATCTAACATATAAAATCTATCTACTCCTGAGGACCCTGCCCAGAAGTCGTGTTCCTATAGAACATCACTGCAGTGGCCACACGGCGGAATAGTCTAACCCAGTCACGGGGTACTCCTACAACCCGTCTTTGGACGGCTTCCGGCAAGTCCTCCACGGCAGCCATAGGGATTTGGCGGGTCAATCCCTCCAAGTTTCTCTGAACGGCCTGGAGTGTCCTGTCGGAATCCACTGTCTCCGCCTCACCTCTGCGGCGCTTGTGGCGCGGTAGGCCCTCAGGACGAGCTGGTCCAACATCTGAAACATGATCATTTTTCATTGTCAGTCATTATGAATCCAATCCAAAAACATGTTTGTTTTTCATTTTTCATACATAATTGAAAAATCCAAAAAAATCATATAAGTTAAAATTTTTTGCAAAACTTACCGACTGCTCCCCATGCTGCTCCGGGTGGAAGTACTAGATCTGGATCTCCTCAGAAATCCATCCCGGCATAGGGATAGTCGTCCACTGCGATGATCTGTTCTCTCCACCACAGGAAGAACTCATCATCCCAAGTGGTTCGGGGTACCTCGCTGCCCCCCAGTCTCTTCATCATGTCTGCCCAACGGGAAATTCTTGGGTCCCGCGGGCTGCTGATAGTCGAGATGACTTTGGGTCTCAAAGCTGGAACTCTCTCGAAGAAGAATGTTGTCAAAATGGTCCCATAGCCAAAGTGTTTTGTCTTTGTTTGGCGAATGGAGGTCAGCTGTTGTTTCATGTTCAGTAGCAGGGCTGTGCACCAATCATACACATGAATTAAGCACTCTACAACTATGCTCATGTGCGTCCTGGACACCTGGTGTAGTGAGGCAGATCCTGCCACTCTGCCGATGGTGAACAGGAGGATCTTTATGTGCAAATCCCTGATATCTCTGATAGAAATCTGTGTTCCAACCTTCTTGGAATTATCTACGCAATATATTTGGACATAGTCTTCCACGGTCAACCCTCCCAGGGGCTTTCCGTGCAAGTCCACTGGGTCTCCCCTCCTGGAGAGTCCAGTGATGAAGTATATATCTTCCACTTCTATGCATAGTGGCATCTGATCAATGATGAAGCAATCCTGATCTGGTTCCCAGTAATTTACGAGCATTTCAAGCAATCGCACATTACTTTTCATATTGGGCATTTTAAAGAATTTGAACAATCCACAGTTTCGGAGGACATTTTGTGCTGCGTGATCCTGCATGACCTCTTGGTCTATTGCGCTATGCTCACGTTCCCTCCATGAGATGGTCATCCTGAGAAATTTCATCAAAATTTGCATTAGAAACTCTTTTTTGGGTTACGGACTTGCGCATACGCGACTTTTCCTGTGCACAGTCGCGTGTATACGCGGCTTGCCTTCATTGAACCCGCGTATGCGCAGATACACATTTTTTAAGAAGGGTTTCCAGGCAAAAAATCACTTAATTTTAATTTTCAAACGGACAAAATGAATAAACAGGATGATTAAGGAGCCTACCTGAAGTTTCGCTGAGTTCCGACGGTCGGTTGTTCCTGATTTGCTGAAAGAAGTTTTTAGCTCCAGAGCAATTTTTCCAAATCAGCTATGCATAATGAACCAATTGAGAGGTAATTTGTGTATTTATGGCTAAAAATTGAAAAATTTTGCAAAAATTTCTTTATGCTTATTTTTTCGATCTGTCTTATGCTGTATAACTCGATTGCTTGGAAGTGCCCAGTTTGGTATATTTTCAGGTACATTTTGACGATTTTTGGGATTTTTCCGGATTTTTGATCCATGATTTCAGACTCTTCACGGCAGGTATATGATCTTCACTGGCATATAGGTTAGGGAATCACTTTCCGCTGCATCTTGCATTCTAGCCTCCATACTGATCACTTGCCTTAGGGTCGATCCCATCAGGTCATGAGCATTACACCCATTTCACTCGCCGATTTTTAATCATGACTTGATGGTAGAGCCTTCCTTTACATGGGCTTCCTAGTTAGTTCCTCGCTATCACTTGTTGCCCATGTTGCTTTTTATGTAGGCTCGGGAGTCCTCTTTAGTCCCGCCATGTCTTTCGTGTTGAAGCTTCATTCTTCTCCTTCATCACTTATCATTTTTCTGGCTTATACCCTAGAGGCTCCCTGGTGTCGTTAAGTTGTATTACCGCATTGCATATTGGCTACTTGTTTATCCTGGCCTTTAGCCGGCTTCATTTGGACTCGATGTTTAAGCCAACTTTTGACCTTGACTTTCTGTACAAGTTAACCACTGCATGCACTTAGCTATCACGACTTGACACCTTTGTACCCATGGATGGAACGTTCCTCTGAGTATCACTGACCAGTTTTCGCCACCTTGCATTGAGCATAGGATTGTTCCAATCCCAGGAACTAGTGCATCTCCTTTCTTGATACTCGTTCTATCCATTGTACCATAGCATTCTTTTATTCTTTTTCAGGCTTATTATGAAAAAGACAAAAAAATTAAATATAACAAAAAGAGCGGGAACGGGATGTATCTTCGTTATTTTGATGGTAGTACAGAGTCAGTTTGTCGCCCTTGAACAAAGCACATATACTTATATATATTTCCTTCATTTGGGATGGTTCTAGTTTGACCTAGGTTCAGCCTTTACCATGTTTCACTTGTCAGTTCTCCCCCGGTTGGTTACCTCTTCCAATCATATGGAGAGTTTGTTTTGCCTCCTGCAAGATAGACTTATACAGTGTCACTTTTTACTGCCATGGTCATCACAGAGTCGTGCTTTTGTTCAAGGGAAGTCTAGCCTGAGTCGGCCATTCTGCGGTGTCTCTTGACTCATTATTCAGTCGGCCTTCCCGGTCTTGTTAGTATCATGTTCTATCACATCAGATGTTTTGGTCTTCTGCTCGTGCTGGTTTGAGAAGGTCCTCATTGACTTCTTGCCGGCGGGTTTGTCTCTTATCGACTACGACACATTGCTCTGAGAGCAAACCTAGAGCCGCACCTTGGGCCTATTTCCATCATTGATAGGTGACCTCGTGCTCAGCATTTGATCATCATCATGGGTCTTTGACTCAGTGGTTTCCCCTGTGTTCGACGTCAGCACACATTATCACACTTGGGATTCGTGCAGTACCTTGATTTCCATTTGACCCTATCGGTGGATATCTCGCCTCTGTGTCAGCTTTCATTATTGGTTGGTTCAGAGGGTTTCTTCCGTGCACTAGCTTCATCTTGTGCATGTCGGAAATGTACTTCGATTCGGTTCCGTCACTCTCCTTCGTACGATTCCTTCCAAATCTTGGCTTGCGGGTTACACTCACGCTGGACTGATGTGGGATGCCTTAATGCCTTCCTTCCAGCAGATCTTTTCCCATCGACTCCGACTCATTGCTCTGGGAATAAGGTCTAGAGTCTTTTTGTCAGTACCTTAGGGTTTGCAGTCATCAGTGGCAGACTCTTCGCTATCGACAGTGGGGATTCATCATTGCCTCTTGATTGATAGATTCTTTCAAGTGTTCACTTGAACTCATTCATTCACACTTGTCGATTGTACTGGGTACCTTGACACCTATTATCATTATCTTTTCTGGGTTGTCTCGTTGGAGGGGTTTTAAACATCATCGCCTCGTAATCCAACGGACACATGGTCGACTCTTTGCCTCATTTATTCCCATTGTGTAGAATTGTGCCATAGTGATCGGTGAAGACCTCGGGTTGCATCAGCATTTCTCGGTTCACTTTTGACAGTCCATTCAGTTTCTGCCAGTGATGTCGTCCACCCTTATATGTTGCAATTCAGTACAGCAGCATCCTATATGTTGGCTCCCGAGTTGCGTGATTGTACCGTTTGATCCACCTCTTATGATCCGGTACTTGGAGATTCAGTTACTTATTTGATCAGACATCCAGTTGCACCATCTTTGATCAACTTTCTATATGTGATACTTGGACATTGATTCAGACTTGTATTTCCGGGCCATGCTCAGATGATTCATTGTGTACTTTCAGTTCAGCTATACTTGTATACATATTGGATCTATTCAGTACTTTCTATATATGATGTATTTTTGACTGAGCATGGGTATGCCCGCCTCAGCATGAGTTGACTCTCTCGTTTCTTTCATTGGTTTTTGGCAGGCTGAAATCTGGTGAAGTCCTCTCTTGTCCTTGCGAAGTTCTTTCTATGTGCATAATACATTTCGGCCATCATGTACCCCTTCTGACCTCATATATTAGGGGGCATCCGTTATAGCATCATTTCTCACCTTGACATGATTCATGATTGCTACATGGCTTTATGGGCACCCATTCCTACAGACTTGGACAAATTCACTTAAAAACAGTGGAAAATCCTTCATACGCGACTATGCCCGTGTTTTTCCACGTGTATACGCCAGTACAGCTAGACTTTTCCGCGTATGCCATTTTAATGATTAAAAAATATATAAAAACCCCTAATTTCGCGCTGGGTTGATGGTTACTCAGGTAGTTCAACCACCCCAGCCCGTGGCCAACTGTTTCCAACTGCTGAAACTACTTGGAGGGACTATAAAAGCCCTCATGTGTATGGCCTAAGGGAGAGAGAGAATTATTGATATTATACTCTGTTGGTATTCCCTATCCAAGTCTGATTCCCCGTGCCTCCTGCACTTTCCCAGTTCATTTCAGGAAACCCTTGTTTCCTTGAGATACACATCCCTTTATATGTTATCTCATATGCACCAGTTTGGAAGGAGTCTTAGCGAGGCAAGGGCTGGACGGATCCGGACGATGGTCTGCGAAGGCCTTGGAAGGATCAGGTGATCTCTCCACTTGATTACTTTTGTACGTACTATTTATAATACAGAAGTATCATGATGTTCCCGAAATAAACGTGTTAGTGTATGCTTTAATGTATGAGAATATTTGTTATACAAGCATTCATTATGATTTATTTAATGTTTTATATGAATCTCACTAACATATAGAGTAGAAATATGTTGTACAACTTGTCCTTTGTGCTGGTTTCTTCTTGTATTTCAGGTTAAGGAGGAAGGACGGTTGCAGGGAGTTTGAACTCCACGTGGATCTACTTCAAACGTAGGACCAACGGGTAAACCTCTCATTCTGCTCTATTTAGTTTTTATGAACGTGCATGATTGTGTGAGTCTCTCAAGTAAGTAGTACGCCCGTTCGTGGAGGTTGAATCCCAACCAACTCTATAGTGTTAATTCCCCCTAAACAAAAGATATTTTCGAGTTGATAATACCATGTCCACAAATATCCATATTATTTTCTTTCCTAATTTGAATCGGTGCCAAGTTGGTGGCTAATAATATTTATGATTCATTGAGTTATTTGCATTCATCAATGGAACTTGCAAAATTTTAACATGGAACACTCTTTTTCATCATTCCATCCAACCTTTCTCTTCTCAAATATACTTCTAGGAGAGGATTTTTCTCTATTGCATAAAGTCAACTAAATTGTATCAATGACACAAAATTTTATAGTTACATGGCTAAGGGGTTGTCATTGTGTCTCGTTCCCATCAATAATGGAAAGATATCGCAGAGAGTTTAAAATCTTAAAGTTGTTTGTGTGATGATGAAATCAGTGAAGATAAACATGCATTCCAATACGGGAATTTGGAGTGCTACTTCTTCCGCATTGACAAACTATGCTCAATGGAACACACCAATGCCACAACCTTGTTTCTCATCTTATCACTATATTCTAACCACCCTTTTGACTAATTTAGTTATTTTGATTTTGATCTAGTATAGGTCCTAGCTTAAACATAACTCTCTGCCTTTGTGGCACCAACACAAGGCTTGGGATGTATCCACTACAAACATGAAAAAAATTATCATAACAATTTATCTGGTTTTATTTGGGGACTATTTTAATTTGGGAATTTTGTTAATCACCTTTAAAAAAGTTTCTAGAAGTGGTAATGACTTCAAATGTTCATTATTCTACCAAAAAATTTTCTCATAGGAGGATGCTCAAATGGAAAAAGCAAGTATTCTCCATCTCAGTGTCTCTTATATCACCTGAAAATAAAGTTCTCAAAGGTAGGGACTTTGACCAGAAAATCCCATTAGTCTATCCTTATATAGCTTGAATAGAAGGAGGGTCCCTAATTATACATGCATCAGATCATTTCTCTTTAATAGTTCAATGACATTTGGATGAAATAACTTATCAAGTTGAAGCATAGCAAGTGTGTGTAATTGTCTTACAAATTTCATCATCATTACAACACCAAACTGTATCATTTTTCCGAGTGCTATTAGCCTGAGTTTAATAATGGAAAAATTTTGAGTCCAAGAATTTAACATGTTTAGAGTCTACAAAGACATCTAGTGTGTGTGTGTGTCTCGGTGTCATAAGATAATCACTTTGAAAAAAAGAATAACACCGATAAGCTAGTTTTTTATTCATTCCATATTCCCATGTTGGTTTTGGTCCTTCCATGATAATGTCTAAAGTGGGTTTTTGAAGAATTTATGCAAAATGGATTGTTATATTCCAACCAGCATGATGTTGTGCTATGTAGATAAAATATTTGTTCGATGCCTCTAAGGTAGAAATGGCCTCATAAATATTTATGCAGAAATTTAATAGACATCAATATCATAAGGAGAATTGAGAAGATCTATTGAATTCCTATGTGTATGGATCAATCTTAAACCAATAGAAAATAGAGAGATTATCTTGTTCTCAAAGAGGGAAATCGACGAAGGAGCTATCTAGTCTTTGATAGTTATTAGGATTGCTAGTAGTTATCAGTTTGATGAGCTTATTAAAACTCTACTCAGTTTTATTTTCAAATGATGAAAAAAAATGAAAACACTTTTACATCCATAAAGAATAGCCAAAAGTTTCATCTACAGAACTCTCTTCCAAAATCCAAGATATTAAGAAAAAATTAGAGGGAATTTATAATATGATAAAAAAATACTTAGAGGATATGCATGGTGAAGGATCCAAAGGCCTAAAGATAGTTGAAGTAGAGTGTTTGAAATTCATCACAACTCTCACAATAATTCTTGTTCCTGTGGATTCTATTAAAATTTTCCTAGATCAAATAAGATATCCCGGGGTGCATTTGGTACCTGAAAATGCAGATGTCAATACTCAACTTAAATATCCAATGGAAGTAGTAAGAAATTCCAATGAGAAATCCAATCCATTCTCATATTTCTTCTTTATAGAAGAAGTTCACAAGTATATTACATTAAAGGAAAACATATTGGGTAAGAAGAATTTTCTTGGAGAAAATGGAATGTTCCTAAACATTGTTTATGCCTTATTTTCCATGAAGGAATAACTTGAAGAATACATGGGCTATGACATTGGTGACTACTGTAAATATGACTGGAATATAGCTCAAATAATATTTACCAAGAAAATATGTTTTTCAAGAGCTCCTAATTATTACTAGAAACCATTTCCCACCAATGAATCCCATTGGACACTCTCAGATGATAGGAATGTTCATTAGAGTCATTACCAGTGCAAGAATTTCACATTTTTAGCAAAAAATAGGATTGGTAAGGATTTTTCAAATGTTCTGAATGCTTTAAACTTATTAGTCATGAATTTCTCAGATGAATGCAAGTGCGAATCTCTTCCAAGAATCCATATTTTCTTGTTGCGGATGTTCTAAGAATTAAGCTTGGGGAGATACACATTAGGTTGGATCTCAATATCAGAACAAGGAAATTTGCAGCTAGAATGAGAGAGTTTAATGTAAAAATTGTTTCAGCTACTATCAGTCTTGGTGCTCCTTTCAGTCAGACAATTTCTCTTAGAGGACTTGTTCCTCTTTATCTAGCAATCAATCAGAGTTTACCCTTCTTTGAAAACACATTGGATCTCATCCATACTACATAGTTTCTAGATGGTTGGATAGATCTGCAATTCTTGGAATATGACATATTCGATTGGGATAGAGTTTTGAGGCCCGAAGGATTTCTATGGATGGACATATTTTTCATCAACAAAATTGATTTGGATGATTATTTGTATATTTTTATTTAGCTCAAGCGCAAGAAACTCAAATGGGTGGTGGCTCCCAAGATAGATAAATATGATAAAGAGGTTTTTTTTATTTTTTTATTTTTTTATTTTTATTTTTATTTTTATTTTATTTTATTTTATTATTTTTATTATTTATTTATTTATTTTCTGCAGTTTTACAGAAGCCTCCCCGTCCATTCTAATTGAAATTTCAAACTACTTTGTTTGCTGGTATTTTTTTGTTCTTTCACTTGGAAACCATTTGTTTTGTTCATGAGTTTTCTTCCTAGGAGCTCCGTGTGGAAGAAAAATCTCGATTTAGTTTTGTGTTGGTGTGCCCCTTTCTTCTTTCTGAAGTGGGTTATTGAGGTTTTCCCACCCGAACTATGATTTCTGAGTATTTCTATAAGATTTGAAGCAATTTTCATCCAAGAAAATGGTTGTTATAGAATAGAGAAACTTCCATAAGCATCACGTTTTGAATTACCAAAAGCTTTTGTAGAGTGCAAAGATGAGTGAATCCTTTTAATGTAATATATATCATAGTTCATGCAGTATTACTTAATTTAATAGCTTACCATGATTTTTTTCATTATCCATGAGGTTCTTAGCATAGAGTTTAGTTGATATGTAAGACATCTTGAAAATTTGCTTAATTAAACTCTTTCATTCTTTGGCATTTCCCCACACTGGACAAAGCTATTGGACAATTTACTGCCTTGTATTGGTTTTTTTGTTGTATCAATTCATTTGGGATTTCATGTCATGCTTTGTTGGTTACCCTTTATTTAGAAATTATATGTTCTTGCATCAACAAAATACTATACATAATACAATAGATTGACCTACATAAGTTTGTAATTATTGTTACAAATGGGGAAAACATTGATAAAATTTATGATGACAGAGAAAAATACTTTAATTATTTAGATCAAGAAAACTATATTATCATAATCAATCTGATGGAGAAAATTTATACCAAAGAGACTATAACACCTTACAATAAATGGCTATTTCAGATTAGTTGTTTCTCCATGATCAACTCTATGTCAGGCTAGACACGAGTAGGATTGGATAATATGTTGGAATACGAGTTCAATGCTTGATATTCCCACATGGTCACTTTAGCTGCATTGGCCCAAATAGCACTGAACACTCAAGTTGTTCCTGACCTCGAGGAAATCTCCTAAGATCTACTCCTTATGGCCTTCATTTCTATTACAATTTTGGAGATTATGAGAATTATTATTTTACCTTCTTTCTTAGTAATCAAATTGTTAGAAAGTTGCAAACATATGATTCCCAACAAAACTAAACCTTCCTTCTTAGTAATCAAATGGCTAGAAAGTTGCAAAAAAATGATTCCCAACAAGAGTAACATCAAAAGGAAGCTGTAAATAGATTAAGTTTGACAATGTGTAGGCTCTAATGGTGATAGAATATGAGGGGAGAATACCCTTATTATTCTCTTTTAGTTTGGCATTAGGTCTAAATTTAATGGTTTGGTAAGCTATTTCTTTGAGAAGAAGTTATCAATAGGGAAGTGAAAGAAAATGGCCTGCTATAATAGATTATATGTTCTATATCTATAGATCCCAACATGATTTATTTTCTAACTCTTATGTCTTCATAATATTTGAAGGGAGGGACATTCCCAAATTCAATTCATGCCTGCCTAAGGAGTAAAGAATTTTGTCATCCTGGCTATAGTGAATCCTATATGCATGGAAATAGGAGGAAACATTATCATGGAAGCTCATCCCATGTACTAAATATATATGAAATAGAGGACCAAAGCATGTGTAATAAAGGGGGATAAGAGCGAGAAGGAAACTCTAATAGAAAGAAATTCTTATACTTAAATACTTGCACGCCTGAGTTATGGTTGGAAAAATAGCCCCGTAACTAGTAAGTGAATAAATTTTTTTGAATTTCTCTCAATGTTGCAGAAATCTAGGGATTTTTACCTGTGTATAAAAACATATCACAAAAATTATCCTTAATCATAGCCAAATCTCAAGTCGCAAGTAATTTTTTTTTTGGTCTACCCCAACAAAGCATCAGAATAGCTAGGTGTTAGAATAACGACTCTTGGAGGTCGGTTGTGGCTATTAGCATTGGAAGTGCGATGCTTATAAGCATCTATTGGGGTTTCATTTATCATTGAATTACTGACGCTTTGTTTCATTGGGATTGCGATGCTTAGAAGCGTCGGTTGGGGTGTTAGTTATCATTTGACTAGCAATGCTTTGCTTCGTTGGAATTACGATGCTTATAAACATCGATTGTGGTGATATTAATTGTTGACGTTGCGACATGTTTGAAAAATTCCAACAACGATGAATTTTAAACCGTCGAAAGAGCGATGAAGGTTGAAACATCAAAATAGAGATGAATTTTAAAACGTCAGAATAACATGAAGTTTGAAATGTTAGAAGAGTGACAAAGTGTGAAACGTCTAAAGAGAGATGAGCACTTTGAAATGTCAGAATTGCAACACCACCAAAAAACGTCAAAAATAGTGTTTCTCTCCTGACATTTAACTCAAGTGTCAAAATTGAGACGAGATAGGAAATGACATTTTTTCGCACCTCAAAGTGTCACTCTTGGGACGCCTATGTGTTGCAAGAGAAACATTTTCGCCATTGTAAACTAGGCCAAATGTGCTAGTGATCCTACAACGACGCCGAGTGAAGATGTTTCAAGGGTTCATGAGGTAAGTACTTGAATGATATAAATCTATGGATTAATATTATTTTATGTGAAAAGGGTGTACTATGCATACAATCATATCGATTTTTGGAAGGGGTAAGTCCGGATCTATGTGAAGTGGTAGAATATTTAGGATAGATCGTGATAAATACTTTGAGACTAATTACCATTCATTGAGTGGATATGAAAGAAAATAAGGAGAAAGTAAACCCACAACCCCTAGAGGTGAGTCGTAGTAAGAATTTGGAGATCCTTTGGGATCCTCTGGGATTCCCCACCCCAATACTCCCATCAGCCCTCATCCCCATCTCCATACTCTCCCTCCACCACCCCCTCCACCTCCACCACCACCTCCACCAACCCCTCCCCTGGGAGATATTGCTAATGAAGCTAGAATGCATGTGTTAAAAGGTTTGGGATTAGAGGATCTTGAAAATTTTTGGTTTATCAATGAAGCACTATGGAGAGCACGAAAGGTCAAAAAAGATGATATGAAGAAGGAAAATATTGTCAAACGTTGTAGGAAAGAGTGTTGTCATCATATATAAAGTACTCTACGACACATCTGGCCATCATGATAGATGAGACAAAGACATCGATGAATGCTGAATTTAAGAAGCCAAAATTGCAATCACAGAGTATTATGAAGATAAAATAGATCAAGAAATTGGTAACTGAATCTGTTTGCGAAGTATATCAAAGGTTTAAGATTCTATTAAGAGAATTGAACTTCCATATTCCTTATGAGCAGCATAAGGAGTGGTTTATAGTTGTGCTATTACTGAATATTATATGTCCTTTAACATAGCAGAAGATAGCAACATGGGCCGAGGCTCTAGAAATTGATATGAAGTTGGAGGCTTCGCTAGTCCCACACATCCAAGTAGGGGTTCAAGAGATTAAAACAAAATAGTAGCAATGCATTTAGAGTTGAAAAATTTCAAGAAGGATAACGAATTCCGATCATAAATTCGTCCACAAGTATGGTGTATTAAATTTAAGACAAAAGGCCATTATAAGGATAAATGAACTTTATTTAGATATTACATCAACAATGGTGCACCTAATCTATTCAACCCAGGAACAAGCGTATGGTGTGACTTATCTAAAATATCCAGACAAAACCCCACATATTAATGTTATTTACTATAGAAGAATGTGTAGATGTCGAAGAAATTATTTTGTAAATTTTGTATCTCAGTGAGACATGATGAAAAGAACCACCACAACTATGATTTAATGATACAATAGATTGTTGGGCCATATAAAATGCAATTTAAAGGTCATGGGCATGAACATAATGGCACTCCAGTAGATCGTGGAGGATTCCCAGGCCAAGAACTAAAGGGAGGAGGAGGCACTAGGTGAGGTTGAGGTCAAATTATATGTTATAAATGTGGTAAACCTGGAAATTTTACAAGGGACTGTTAGAACCAAAATACACCTTCCTTTAAGTATTGTATACAATTACACCATGTAATAGAAGAATATATAATTTTAATGTCTAAGATGAAGGAAAATAGAAATTATAAGCCCACTCAGAACTTATAGATGATGACTTCCAAATTACGTGAAGAAGATTCGAGTGTAAAGATAGTAACAAGAAGTGGTGTAGCTACAAGAGAAGAAAAAGCACAAGGAAATAATACTATGGAGGATACATGGGTCAAGAAAGCTATAGAAAATAATATTGGGTTCGATATGCAGTGAGAAAAGGAAACCTTCATTGAATCAAAGAAGAGTCTTATGCACCCTGGAGCTTCGACATCAATGATGCATACAAAACTAATGCAACAAAATAATAAACCCAAGCTAGTTAATGTGATGAAGGACTTTGATCCAACTATTATGAAATCATTTCTGTAGACCTGCATAAAAATGCTAAGGGATCAAAAGGTTGTGGAAGTATTGCAAGAATTTATTGAAAACTATGCTGGAAAAGAAGAACCACAACCTGAAGAATGTGTGGTAAATAAAGTATACAAAAAAAAGAAGACAAGCAACAAGGAAATGCGCAGATAGGGGATTATCAAATGGAAAAAGTAATTCTTGATTTTGGATCAGATGCAAATGTATTTCCAAAGTAGACATGGGAATGAATGGGGTGACCAAAGCTATAGTAGTCACTAATTCATCTAATAATGTCCAATCAATAGAAAACTATTCTTATGGGTCGATTACATGGCATTGTCATAGACATTGATGGATTAAATGTCTTGGAAGACTTTGAATTCATTGAGATTATCGAAAATATAAATCCATATTATACTTTACTTGGATTTGATTGGGCTAATGATATGGATGCCATAATTAATCCAAAAAAAATAAAGATTTTATTTGAGAAGAATGGTATCAGGGTCATTGTTCCTTTGGCTCCATCTGAAGGAACGCAATGTACAAAACCAGTAAGTTAACCACGTGGGATAAATACTATATCAAACTAACCGTATATTGAAGGATAAGTTAGGAAAGGGATAGCTCGTGTATTTCCAAATCTGGTGAAAAATTAGAGAATTGACATAACCTGTTGCATGAAGTTTCTACCAAGAGGTATAACAAAATTACTAGATTTATTCATTGCGTCACATAAAATGTACATTATTTACCTTATTATGATGGGATCGGGGATGTTAAATTGTTTGATGATAAATTAAAAAATAAGGTGCCTGAAGAACAACAATATGAAGCTTTGGACTTTGCTCTAAGGTCCACACTGACCAGATGGTGGGGTACACAGAAAAAATATATATAAGGTTGGAAGGAATATCAAGTATTGTTGAAGCGCAAGTATGGTAATGCAAACATTAGGCTCACAGAAAATTATAATGGTAAGGATGATCCCTGAGAGAATTTGTCTCATTGGAATATGGCTTAGGGTGAAGAACCTCATCTTGAATGGGTGCACATATTTTTCCTCAGTTTGGATGTGATACCAATGAATTCATATCTTGAAAGGGAGTTGCGCCATGGAACTGTAGATTTTTATGATTTGAATGAAGGATTCTTATTGAGATTTTAGCTTCAAAGATGGTTGGAAATGTATCTATGACCTCCTTTAGGAAGTCAAAGTAGGAATTTTCTGAGCTCCCAAAAATCGAACGACTTGGGTACAACCTGATTGGAACGTGCAATTGTAGCATGCCATAGAATCTTACTATGTGACCGGGGTAGAAGATGAGGAAGACCCACGCCACTTCAATACTCATTAATCATAAGGGTGACATGAGGTTGCAGGACCTAAAGCAAAGATAACTGATATAACACATCCTATAAAGACACAACAAGTAAATATAGGCTCAGAAGAGGAGCCCAAATTCACATGGATTAGAGATTATTTGGAATATCATACAGTAATTAGGATTGCAAAGTTATTGCATCAATACCAAAAGCTGTTTTTGATGAGTTTATCTAAATTAAAATCCATTGTAGGAGATCTGGGAGTAATGAAGATAATCTTGAAGCCAGATGTGAAACCAGTAAAATAACAACCTTATATAATGAACCCAAATTAAAAATAAAATGTGAAGGAATAATTGGAGAAGATGATCAAAGCTATAATAATTGAATGTGTGGAGGAATAAAAATGGGTGAGCCCTATGATGGTCCAGGAGAAAAAGACCAAGGGTGAAATCAGGATCTTTGTGGATTTAAGGAAGTTGAACGATGCATACGTGTATGGCCCATTGCCAACACTATTCACTAATGAAGTTTTGGATAATGTTGGATGGGAGAATGCCTACTCTTTTACATATGAGTTCTTAGGGTACCATCAGATTAATATCATGCCAAAAGATAGGAGAAATACCACATTCAGTAGCATTTCAGTACATAGTCATGCTTTTTGGAGTGAAGAATGCTCCAACAATATTTTCTAGAGTTGTATTTGTGACGTTCAAGGAGTATATCCACAAATTTATAGAGGTGATTTTTGATGACTTGACAATATTTGGATTGTTGAAGAAGCATATTTATAGCTTGCGCTTGATGCTGCACACCTATTGGAAGTATCAAATCTCCCTAAACTTGAAGAAATTTATTTTTTGTGTGCCATATGGTATATGATTTCCGCACGTCATTTGCAGACTAGGATTGATGGTAGAACTCATGATTATTGATGTTATTGTGAACCTGGAACCACCTAAGATAGTAAAGTAATTACACACAATGATAGGACATACTGGATACCATAGAAGGTTCGTAAACGCAAACACATAAATAAATACACCGATGGAGAATATTTTGAAGAAGGATGCTACTTATTGTTGGGATGAAAAATGCCAAAACAGCCTCGACGTGCTGAAAGAGAAGATGGTAACTATGCCTATTCTAGCATTTCCAAATTAGAATAAGGAGTTCCATGTATATGTCAACACATCTTACATAGCTTTGGGGGTTTTATTAGCAGAAGTTGGTGAAGGAGATCTTGACTACATATAAATTTCGCAATCATGAATTTTTCTAAGGAAAAAAGGAATTTTTCACAACATAGCATGGATGTTTGGCTATGGTGTATGCACTGCAAAAATTGAGGCATTAATTGTTAGGAGCAAACTTCAAAATGTTCATCAATCACTCTCCATTTAAATACTTGGTTAAAAATTCTGTGTTGGGGCAGAATATTTATATATGGAAATTGATTTTCTAGGAATATTATTTAGAATTAATAGTCAAGACAAGGCATTTGAATGTAGGACTAAATCGTCTATCCAATATTGAGACAAGGGAAGAACATACGAACATTGGAGAGGGGATGCGTAATGCACAACTTTTTGTGATACGAGTTGCAGATGATCACTTCATAGACATCATTTACTTTTTGTCTACATGAGTATCCCTTGTAGAGTATACTAGGTAGTAGAAGAAAGAGATGGGAGTTAAGGCAAAAAACAATATTTAATTATGAGACATTTATATAAGATGGGGCTCGAAAAGATATTGCACAGATATGTCGTTGACTAAAAAATACACAAAATTTTGGTAGAATCACATGGTGGGGTTGCTAGAGGAAATTACATGGGAAAGGCCATCATGAAAAATATTTTTAGAGAAGGGATATGGTGGCCCATGGTGCATAAGGATTTGAAGGAATATTGTAGTTTCTGTGATGTCTGCAAGAGACAAGAAAACCATCGAGGCACTGAATCCAAAAATAACATTAGAATATTTTAATAAATGGGAAATAGACTTTGTGGAAAAAATAAATCCACTAGGGAAGAAGACTATTGTGAGATACATCATCACCGTGACAGATTATTTGACCAGATGGGCTAGAGCACAACCGGTAAAATATTACAGTGCAGATACTGATGCGAAGTTTATTTTTAATATATTTTGTCAATTTTTGGATGCCCAAAGATTCTCATGATCGACATAGGCTCTCATTTCTTACATATCATTATTGAAGCATTAACTAAGGAATTCTGAATGCATCACCAGAAGGGCACATCGTATCACCCACAAGAAATCTGGATGGTCAAATATTTTAGCACAATTTTGGAGAATGCTATGACTAAGGTATGCAACATAAAAAAAAATGACTGGGATGTGATAATTCCAACAGTCTTATCGACATACGAGACTACTTGTAAGAAGTTGACAGGAAAAACTGTGTTTAGGCTGGTTTATGGAAAAGAAGAAATTATGCCGATAGAGTATATTGTGCCTAGTCTCATAATCAAAACAATTATATATATTTCAGACTATGGTATTATGGAGGAAAGGTTGGAAGAACTGCTCGCTTTAGAAGATGACCGATTCATTGTAGGATTTCAACAACAAGTGTAGAAAGAAAGGGAAAAGGTCTAGTCTGACAGACATATTAAGTAGAAAACATTCAAGGATGGAGGCTTAGTACTTTTGTACGATATTAATTTAGTGAAGTTCTCGGCCAAGTTAAAAATGCATTGGTTAGGACCATAAGTCGTCAAGAACATCTCAGATGGTGGTGCAGTTCAGCTCACGAAGCTGAATGGAGAATTTTTTTGCGTCATGTAAATGGTAGCAGGTTCAAAATATACAAGGAAAACTCTGCCCTTGGGGCTTTGCATCGACTATATGGAAGGAAATGTGTCTTATTTCTCCAAGAAGTTCGAACAGAGCATAATAATATAGAGTACTCGGCTAGCAGAGGGATTCTTCTGAGAAGAAGTGTTGCACGGTATTTAGAAGGAATTCAAGGTTTGAGGACATTGCGACAAGGCGGAAAGGATTGCGAAATGAAGGGTTTGGTAAATTCCATCTAGAATATGACCATTGGAAGTGAAACTATTGATTTGAAAAGGAATTTATCACTAAAGGGAGCAGGAAAAATGCATTTAATCAGCTTAGGTGGGAAAATCTACTACAAAATATACATTAATGGGATGAATCTAAAGAATATCATGGAGTTTTAAATTAAAATGAGTTATAAATATTTCCTCTCACTCCGCATTCAAACACTTTGTTCAATATGAATTAGACTTATGTTTTTTTTCGTGAGAGTGAGTTGAGATTTCTGCTCCATTCTGGAAATACTTTCGAAGAGATTGAAGAAAAATTTCTTAGGAGAGGGCTAAGTTTCCTCATCACTGCCACAAAAACATCACTTGTGAAAGGGTCGAGGTTTCCTAAGAAATATTTTGATGTAGGTGAAGCACATACGAATAAGTTGAAGAATCTTGTAGTCCAACAATCGCCAAGGAATAAAATACGAAGGAACAACAGACTAAGGAGAGGCTAGATAAGAAGAAGAAGTCAATGAAGGTTGAAGAATCTAAAGAAGAATTAATGGTCGGGATATTAGAGTATATCAACAAAAAATATGTGGAACCTGTTGTAGAACAATTTCACTTAGCAAAAAGTCGGGAGAGGTTCTTGGCAATTTAAAGTTGCTGAGGAACAATTATTAGAAAATTAAGAAGAAGTGGAACATGTTCAAGAAGATAAACACAAATTTTTAAAGGCATTTGAAACAATGTGCCTAAGAAATCTGTTATTGGGTGATTTAATTACATTTCAGGGGTTAGACTAATTCTTGCATTGTGAAAGCTTATGAAAGTGTTGATGTTAATTTAATCCTCAATTATTGGAGAGCTTAGCAGGTTGTTTTGGAATTTATTCAGTGCATATTTGGAGTAGTGATTCCTGATTTGAATCAGGTGTTGGCACTTTGTGAAACCCAAATAGTTATTTTGGATTAATGAACTGGATATTAAAGAAATCACTGCCAAATAATCTAAGTTTTAAGATTTATTATAAAGATCTTAGAATAGTAAAAGTAGGGGCTTTAATGAGAAAGTTGCCCAGGAAGCTAATGCTTAGATTTTTTACATTTGGGTTTTACCGACTTAGTGTTCATGGACCTGGTGAGAACATTGATACACTTTGTATTGGGCCTCGGCATGTAACTCCAGAAGATGGCAGAAGTAATAGAGCTACATCCTATACCAAATGCACATGTCCCAGTCATGAAACTTAAGTTCAATGGAATGTTCTTTTTGAGCCGCATCTGTTCATTGAAGCTTACAAAAAAACGAAGACCCTCCCAGGTCATGATTTTTGTTTTCAAATTGCGGGAAAATGGAGGAAAATTTCAAAAATCCGCGACATGGGTTTTTTGCAGAATGACCCCAATTGACTCTAAGGTGAAAATAATCCAAAAATTCAAAGAAATTTTAGAGATTTCGCCAGTTCCTTAAATGCCAGTTTTATTATAAACGTCTTGCAAGTTGTAAATTCTTGACATGGACAGAAGGATCAAGCATCATTCTGAGTTTCATCGCATATTATTAGTTGGTGAAGTAATTTTTCAAGGATATCAGTTTTACATAAGGGTAACTGTGGATGACTTCAGGAATTCTGTTAAAATGTACGCACTGTGAAAACTTGACGTGAACATTAATGTTTCTCCTATTAAGCAAAGGAATTTTCCCTCATTTGTTTTCCCAGGTCGTGATCGCCATCCATGGAAAACAAAAATATCAGGAATAGCTGGGAGACCAAACATTATTCTTAGTACAGGAGTTTCTATTTTGACTTATGTAACAAAAGTGATATAGGCTTGCTAGATAATAAGTTGGATGGGGTTCCACGAGAAGTTACCAGGATGGGAAATCGTTGAAGCAATTATCTGTGGAAGCATGAAAGGAAGAAATTTTGTGACAACGAGTGGCCCCTCAAAACAATTTTTCCCAAAGCACTCATCGAAAATCAACGGTTGATATTGATTGCGGCACCACCCATATCATTTTCATAAACCGCTAGAGGTGGTCCCGTAGGTGGATTCGGGTTTTGTGAAACCACTAGTTTTATATCATAAATGGAATAAAAAATACGGGACCCAAATATATACATTATCCATCTCAGATTTAGTGCTATATGAAAAAAATAAAACTTCTAATATTTTTTGTTTAGAAAAGAACTCATGATTAATTTTAATCATATTTGTAAGGGGTTTGGGTGCACAAAATCTAATTTATTTTGAATAGAGGAATAATTTTATAACTGTTAGAATATTACAAAACTCAGTTATTTAACTGATTTTTTTTTAATAGTTAATTAGTTAGGTTGAGAAGGGAGAATAAAGGAGGATAAGCAATCTCATCAGAGGTTCCGGTTTTGGAACCTCCAGACAGTGATCTTTGTATTGAGATTTCAAGTGATTCATGAATGAAAAGCAAGCTTCTAGAATTTGTTGATATTGATGTGTCTTCTAGTTTACATAATGTGTTTCCTGTCTTTGAATAAAATGAAGCATTGAAGAAGCAGGTCTCTTTTTACGTGTGTAAATAAGAGTTAAAACCCTTAATAGGCGCTCCTTCATTTTAACTTTTCCTTTCTTATAATTATTCTAAAGTTTGAGATGATAGATTCTGTACAATAGCATATCATTTGGGCTTTTTCCTTTCATTCTTCTTCTGATCATTTCATTTTATATCAGCAGATAATAACATTGTGGGACATTTATAGCATTTTATTTTGAAGGTTTAATGATTAAAATTTGGAGGTGATTAGACAAGGATCAACATTTCTATGACATAATTATATGAATGTATTAAGCATGGATTCCTTTTCACAGCCAAGGAATTGTTTCTTAAGGTACAACAGAACCCATTTCTAGGTTGCCCCCATATATGAAATTGAGGAAGTCGAAAACCAAAGTGATGAAGGACTGAGACATCACCAACTTCAAAATATTTACACCATTATTTCTTGATGATGTAGCTTTTGAGGGAGAATTATTGGTGGAGGTGCAACAATTGCGCATGGAGGACTTTGAGTTTTATGACAAAATAAAGTATCCCTAGTTTGAACCTAGAAAATACTTCTGTGCAATCTATTATGAAGAAACCAAGGTCACAAGGTTTGAGCCACTTAGGTGTGTGGAGGAGGTAAATGAGCAGGACTACTGAATATGATTTATGTTCTGCATTTTGGGTGCAGAAACATCAACACCATTTTTTTGTGCGAACTATTGGCCTTAGTGCATGACAACTGTATTTTCTTGCATGAGAGAATATCCATTAATGATATTCTTATCTAACAGATAACTGTGCTTCCATGTGAAGAATTGAACCATGCTGATGAATTTTTTAGGAAAAATCAAGATAAGGAAGTTGCAAATCAGATGAAGATGAAATACGACATAATAAATACGTTTTGGGGATACACAATCAGCTCGATCAATGATCATGTTATACACTTTTCCAGACACATTATTAGATGGGAAAAATATGCAGAATTATCGAGAAAAGGAGGTGTCTGCACCCATCATATCTATGGTTGCGTAGTGTAGAAAAGGAGTCTAGTATAACTAGGTGGTGTTTTTGTATAAGGAGTTTCAAGATGATTTCTGAGAAGCTTAGAAGTATGGAAATAAATTCCCCTGTGTGTGATTATTTATCTTAATAGATTTAATTGCATGGAGAGAGCCTGAGGAGATGAAGTTCACTAATGTGGATCCAAACGTATGCAGAGTTGTGAGGTACACCTCAATGTGGTTTTCAAAGAAACCGACCTAGGTGATAGAGAACAAGAAATTATTAGTGTTACTAGAGACATATTTTCACACGGTGGTGAGCTATAAGCCAATGGTATCACTAGTTTTGTTCCAATAATATCAAACGTTTGTAGAATTTAAATCAGATTTTCATCATGTGTACATTTGCACACAAATGGATTCTGAAGAGAAGTGACACCTACTATCATATTTGTTAGAAAAAAGGATCTTGCATAGGTTCTACATTGATGTCTGAGATATTGGTTGAATCCCATAGAAATAGCTTGGGTAGGAACCAATGGGAAAGATACCATTTCGAAGAAAGGCATGAAGAAGTACCTATGCAAAGATATTGAGAAGCAAACAAAACTGGAAAAAAAGAAGGATAGAGAAGACACTACGGGAGATGATAGGGTGAAGAATATCCCCAAGCTGGCACAACAACCACCGACTCCGAGTTTATTTTAAAGAGGCAAGAGGCACCAGCATGGAAGAAGCATAAATATCATCACTCAACTAGAGCAGAGCCGATGGTCCTCACTAAGGGGGACATTGATGATACCCCTAAAAAAGTATTCCATGTAACTTAGAATTTATGGAGCGATATCGAAGATCAATACGACACCGTATTGATGGAGGTTCAACAGGAAATTACTGATTTAAAAGTACAAGTGAGCGCAGTCCAAGCGAGTGTGACTTAAGTGAGCATCACACAAGCAAGAATGGTTTTACTCCTATTTTATGAATATATATATATATATATATATATATATATATATATAATCCTTGCTTCCATATCTTCTGAATGACTCATTCCTGTATAGTTTTATCATGATTTCAATAGTGTATATGTGGTTCGAATTTTGTTTTGGATAATAATATTTCCAGTGAAATGTTTTGTGAAAAATTCCATAAATTCCAATTTAAATCTTGAAATTGTGTGGATTTCTACGATTATGAAATTTATCGATGTACAAGTGTCCATGTAATTAATTGTAAAGTTTTACTGTCTCATTTGGCTACGGTGGATACTAAAATGTACAATTTGGTTTCCAAATAATTTTCCATAACTAATCAAGGATTTATTTTGATATGTGTGTGTGTGTGTGTGTGTGTTTCTGTTATCTACTAGGTGTCTATAGTTTTCAACTTCGGAAATTTGTGTCGAGACTTTAGGTGGTTTTGATTTTATTTTATTTCACTTCACAACTGCATAGGGTATTGAATTTAACATTGTACTAAAATACTCCTTGACCTTGCTTACACCTTCATATCAATCCTTCCTTCCTCTTGATGAAGGATTTAAAAACCTATGTAGGAAGAATCAGTATAGCAACCCTTCCCCTTCCTTATTGATTTCTTGCAAATGATTGTGGAAAGCGCTCATCTTCCAAGTCATGAAATTGTACTCCTATTTGATGAATATATGGTTTGAGAGCTTGATGTTGTCTAGGTTAATCCAAATTCAATGATATCCAAGTTAAGAGATTTTATGACATTTGTTTCCTTTAATTTCTCTCACTGTATACTCTAGCCTGATACTCTTTGTTATACCACTACTGGTAACTTAGTAGATTTATTCTTCTATGGCAAGCATCCTAGCAATATTACTAGTAGTAATCCTTCAAGTTGCACATAATTAATGATGCCACCAATAAAATTTGTAGAACTTCATAATTACTTGTAGCGAGAAGTCGAGGGTCGAGTTAACCACCATATACCTATATTTCCTTGTAGACTAAGTGTATGGTCGTGAATGAACAAATACTTAGAGAAAGTACTCTAATATTCCATTCATTAATGGATGATGTATCCTATAACCCCCAAGTTATCAATTCATTTTAAATTATCAATGGTTTCAGCAATTTCCTCTTTCTTTAGTGATTCCTACAACTCTCATAGAGAAAATTAGGTGTAATGAATTCTATCCCAATTCGAGGGGTGTGTACAAAGCATGAGGAATTTTGAGTAGAACAGTTCCTAAAAAACAACAATTTTCAGCATATAAGGAAGGGTATGGTAGCCATTGTGAGCATGTTGCTGATTATTATTTTGATATGGTCTGTATGAATGTTTGGTCTCTTCATATTTTTAGCTAAGACTGCGGTGTTGTTTAGCACAAGGGTGTTCCCGAGCGGCAATCCCATCGCCATCCTTGGGGGGCTTCGAGTGCCCAGTCAGGAGGATTATTTGAACTATATTTCCACATTTCAACATCAAGCCAAGCTCCATATTTATTCTACAATGTAGTTGTTGTAGAGGGTTGTGTTGTGTTGCAGGGTGCAGAAGTGGAGAATTCGTTTAGATGATTTTTGAGCTATATTTCAGTGGATTAAGGTTTCCTTCCATTGGGAGGCTAGTAAGGAAGGCCCTTGAGCCTTATTCTAGAATTTGGTACCATGACACACTATCATTTCCCCCTACGATGCAGTTTCAGTCCCTGACTGCATTATTTTAGGGAGAAGTTGCAGGGGTGGTTTTAGTACAGCATCTGGGGAGAAGGTTTTCCAGTGAAGGGATCAAACTTTCATCTAGAGAGTATATTGGAGGAGGCTTCATTATTTTCTACATCACATCATCCTCATATTTCCAACCGTTTATTTGCAGTAAATCCTTAGCCCTAGAGCTTTGGTTCACATCTTGTATTTTGGTGTATTTTCTAGAAACCCTCTTGGGTTATATTGGGAGGTTGTTATAGAGTCTAAATATTTATCTTCTGTATCATTTTAGGCATATATCAACCATTTTTTATTGTTTTATGATCTTTTGTTATAGCTATGTCTACTATAACTACGCTGTAGCATCTTTCTGGCATTCTATATAGAAGCATCACCTCATTCTTGAGGGGATTTATCTATTGGAGGCTTTTTGGTTCGTGTTATATGATTTGTGCCTAATTCTATTGCACTATTTTGTTGTCGATATATATAATAAAATAACTCCATATTGGTCTCTCATGTTTATGCATTGATCTTCACTTCTATTTCCATGTTTAAGTCTTATATTGTTGGTTTTCCCATTTGGGAATATTACAGTGGTATCATAGCATAATATTGGCTCAACCTATGCATCTTAAGCCAATATTTCATCAGAATAAGGATATCCTCTCACATATATAGAGAATAGGTATCTCAGAAGAAACTGAAGATATGATTATACAGATGATAGAGAAGACAAGGGTAAAGCCCCTTTATCAGGAGGAGATGAGGAGAAGGAGTTTCTTAAGCTTCTTCTTTGAACTATGCAAGACATTGAATGAGAAATAAAGGAGATGAGGATGGATATACACAAAGAATTCCCTAAAGGGTTTCAACATGGAGAAGGCTCCGCCATTTCTCATCACTGGAATGATCAACTAGTGAGGCAATAAATTTCCCAACGCTCTTCAATGCCTACATTTTTAGCAGTGGCAAATGGAGGGTTTCAAGAAAAATAAAATCTTGAAGACTATTTTCTTGAGTATGAGTCTCAACCTCAGAGATTCAAGGACCATTTTAGCTTTCAAGTGTTCTATCAAATCAAGGACAATAGGAGACCCCATCATCACAATAGAGGTGGAGTCATACATAATCATGATCTACACCGGACTATGGGCATATTTTTCTTAACCAAATTTGATGGGTCATTGAAATGCACTAACAATCATGGTTATAGAAGCTATATATCTACTTCAAGTGGAACCAAGTAATGGATATGGAGGCCATCAAAATAGCAGCGTTGCACCTTGAGGGTGAAGCACATGATTGGAGGTTTCATAGATTTTCTACATTGAGTCATGCCAATGTGACTGCATATTCAGAGTTCACAAGGATTTTGGTGTAGAGGTTTGATTTAAGAGACCTAAAGGCACCTTTCATGGGGCTAGCTAAGATCAAACAATCAGGTAATCCATAAACCTATATTTCTGAATTTATAAAAAAATTAGTTATGGTTCCTAATTTATCTGCAGCAAGGAGGGTCTATATGTTTATATATGGGCTAGAATAACCTCTATATGGGTTGGTTAAATATACCAAACCCACTACCCTTCAAGATGAAATTGAAAGGGCTAGAGATCTACAATATGCCTTGCCAAAAGCAAAGGCAACATTTCAGCAAAAGCCCACTTTTCCATAAAAGTGAAAATATGAGAAGGCTCATTTTTCAAAGGAGAGAAAAAACATAGTACCTCTTAGTGATGATGTCTGAAGAGACTTGAGGAGAAGGAATCATTGATTCACATGCCAATAATCATTAGCACCCAGACATAGATGTACAATAGGAGAGGCAGACGATATAGAGGTATTTTCAGATGATGAGGAGGAACAAGAAGAAGAATGAGAAGAAGGTCACAGTGCTCAGATAGTAGAAGAGGATCCACCACCATCAAGAGTTGGGAGTGGAGCATTTTCTCCAATTGGAGGGGCCCCTGCATCATTGAGAGGAGTACACAAGTGTATCTTATTTGGGTATCAAAATACCTCCAAATAAGACCATCTCTATCATGAAGTGAACAAGAAGTTTATAATATCTATATATGTGATATTTCTTGAATATTCCAAGACTTACATTGTTTTTGAGCAGCATCTTGATCAATTAGATAGATTTGGACATGAAAAATATTTTCAATAGTTTGATAATAAGATTCCACATATTGAAGGGGGGATTCCTATACTATATCAATCTATGGAATCTTCTTCAGAAGAACTCTCCCCCCCCCACATGAAGCTCCAACCATGAATGAAACTTTGCATGATGTGATTGATAGAATTGGGAGAGTAAATATTGATTAAACCCCAACTCAGCCAAATGATAATGTTAAGCCATCTCTAAAAGGTACTCCAAATTGGTTGACAAAGAAACTTGAAAGTGTTCATCCTCATGAGGCTCGAAAAATAGGAAGAAGAAGCACAACCAAGAAAAATGGAGGTGATGTAGACAAATGTGATTCACCTATTCATTTGGATGTTTATTATGATTGTGAACTAATTTTTTATACATATTTTGAGACAACTTCCTTCAAATAAGCCTCTTCTCATTTTGAATGGAAATAAGTAATTCAGAAAGAATATGATGCCCTGATAAAGAATGGCACCTGAAAGAAGTTTGATCCTCCATTTGGAACCAAACCAGTAGTCTCTAACTGGGTCTACAGGAGCAAGTATAAATATTATGTCTCACTTGAAAATAAAAAATATAGGCTTGTGGGAAAAGGTTTTGCATGGAATGAAGGGATTGAATATGAGGATACTTTTTCCCCGAAAACAAAATGGGCTACCATCTAGACACTCTTTTATTTCACATATCAGAATGGTTGGAAATTTCATCAAATGGATGTAAAAAATTATTTCTTGAATGGAGATATCAAATATAATGTATTTATGTCCCAAAAAAAGGATTTGTTGTGAAGGGTAAAAAACACAAAGTAATCAAGCTTGTAAAATCCTTTTATGGCCCTACAAAATCATTGTGAGCTTGATATGAAAATATAACCGGTCATATTATGAAGTTAAACATCAAACATTATGATCTAGATCATGCTATTTTTTTCAAGAAACTTTGAAAAATATTTGTATATCATATGGTGTATGTAGATGATCTTTTGATGACATGGAACAATGAGAGATACATTCCATCCATAAATAAGGAATTGAGGAAAGGTTTTTAAATGAATGACTTGGGATATGTTCACTACTATATTGGTATGAAAGTAACTCAATATCCAACTTTTATATTCCTTTGTTAGAAGAAGTACATTGGAGATATTCCAAATCGGTTTGGCATTGATGAGTGTAATCCTTTGACTAATCCAATGGAATATAACTTGAAGATCCCATCCAATGAAGGAAAATAATTTGAGGATGCAACAAAGTATAGACAACTTGTAGGAACTCTCAACTACCTGACTACTACCAGAACAAACATTAATTTTTTGTTGGAATCCTCTCTAGGTTTATGAAAAATCCTTGTGAGGGACATTGATCTGATGAAAAAATAATTCTAAAGTACTTGAAGGAAACTCACAACTTTGGAATTAAGTATACACAAGTGGGTGACTTCAGCTTGATTGGATAATTTGATTCAGTCTAAAGTAGAGATAAAGAAACCTAGGTACCTACTTCAGGTTATCCTATGAGTCTTGGATCAGGATTTGTCTCCTGGAGGTCACAAAAAAAATTAGTTTGAGAAGATTCCACAACTAAGGTAGAGTATGTGGCAACATCTAAAGAAATAAAGGAAATTGTGTGGCTAAGTGAAATTCTAGAATATTTGTAGGAGAAACATGTGCATTCAACTCCTCTCATGATCGACAACACTTCTGCAATAAAATTGGCCAAGAACCCAAAAGTTACATGATTGAAAAAATCATATCAATTCAAAATACCATCTGATTCGACATCATGTTGAGGCCAAGACAATTCATCTACTCCATTGTTCCACAAATGAGTAGATTGCACACATATTCACCAAATAGATTGAAATAGAAAAGTTTGAAAGATTAAGAATGATGCTTTTACTCACCAACATCCCTTAAGATTAAGGGGCGGGAGGGGGGGGGGACGTTGACCTCTGATATTTGGGATCAGGTATATCCATGTAAAATGGTGTAAATAGAAAACAAGGAGAATTTGAATATGAAGAGACAGTAGGAGATGAAGCCCAAGAGTCTCTCCCTCCATGTATATATCTATGATCGATATTAATGAAAAATCACAATTCCCTTTGAGGAGTTACCTCCTGGCCTAATAGTTTTAGTACCAGTTACCACCATCATGTCTAGAGCTCCTTACTGAATGAACTTACCAGAGTTACTAGAACAAAAGATGTAGTTATAGGAATTGTTGGATGAAGGTTACACATGACCCAATCTCTCTGCATTGGGGGGCCACATGTACTATTTATCAAGAAAAAGTATGGAACATTTAGAATGTGGATCGATTATTTTCAATTGAATAAGGTAGCTATCAAGAATAAATACCTGCTACCCATAATTAATGATATGTTTGATTAAGTGAGGGGAGAAACTATATTTTAAAAATTTTATTTAAGGACTAACTATCATGAAATGCAGATAAAAGATGAAGGTATTAATAAGAAAAATTTTAGAACGAGATACGGTCATTATCAGTTTGTAGTGTTACCCTTTGGTCTCACTAACACACCAACAAAATTCATGTGTTTAATGAATAGTGTACTCCACAAATATCTTGATATATTTTTTGTAGTATTCATAGATGACATTTTGGTGTATTCTAAAAATTAATAAGAGTGCAAAGAACATTTGAAATTGGTGTTACAAATTTAAAATAAAATCAACTATATGCAAAAAGCATCAAATTTGAGTTTTACAAAGACAAAATACAGTGTTTAGGTCACATCATTTCCAATGAGGGACTATTTTTTGATATTTAAAAGGTTAGGGATATTATTAATCTGCCCATACCAGAGGATGTGTCAAAAATCTGTTCATTTCTGGGGATCACGGGATATTATCAAATATTATAAAGGGATTTTCAAAATTGTCTTATACCATCACTTACATAAAAAAGGAAAAAATTTATAGTGGGCAATCAAATGTCAGGAAATTGTTGAAAAGTTAAAACAAATTATGGCAGTAGCTTCTATACTAAAAATTATAGACCAAAACAAGGAATTTACTATTTGTACTGATGCCTGTTTGGAAGTCCTTGGGGGAATGTTGATTCAGGAAAATGTAGTAGTATATTATGAGTCTAGGAAATTTAAAGCACATGAAAATAATTATGTTGTGTATGATTTAGAGTTGGAAGCATTGGTACATGCTCTAAAACTGCGGAGACACTATTTTCTAGGAAAAAAATTACCTTTGTAATAGATCACATTAGCCTAGAATATTTTTTCAGCCAACCTTATGTAAATGCTAGAAAAGCAAGGTGGCTATCTTTCCTCAGTCAGTTTGAATTTGATATTAAATACATAAAAGGAAAATAAAACAAAATATATGGTGCTTTAAGTAGACATGCTCATGCATTGATGGGAGTATCAGTTATTAGTGTCTGTACATATTTTGTCGAACAAATTAAAAATTCAATGAAACAAGATTATAAGTATCTATAAATTCAACAGAAATTACAAAAATGGAAGTTTCGAGATATGCTGAAAATATTCAAAAATTATTAACCTACCAAAATTGATTTTTATATTTCCAAATGTGAGTGTTATAAAATATAAGATACTGGAAGAATATCACAATGAACCATTTGAAATCCATCCGAGATACCAAAATATGATAACAAAATAAATGAAAAAATATTTTGGGTAGCCATGAACAAGGAGGTGGCATAATACTTATCAAAATGTATAGAATATCAATAGGTAAAAGTCAAGCATCAACACCTTGTAGGATTGTTGAAACCACTACCCTTTCCTGAATGGATGTGGGAAGTGATTTCATTATATTTTATTACAGGAATACCAAGGACAAAATGAAAACATTACTCCGTTATGGTGTTGGTGGACACTTTGACTAAAGAAATTAATTTTATATGGATACCGTCTACTTATGGAACTACACAAATTGCTAATATTTTCATGAAGGAATTTTCCTACTCCATGGAGTACCGAAGATGGTTGTGTCAGACAAATATGCTAAATTTTCCTTCGTGTTTTGGAAAGATTTTTTTAGAGGAATGGGAACCCAATTAAACTTCAACACAGAAAGAACGAATCAGATATTGGAGGATATATTGTGAATGTACGTCATGGACATACCTACTAAATGAGAATATTTTCTACATTTAGAAAAAAATTCATATAATAATAGCTATCGAATATCCATAAAAAAAACCCCTTCTGAAGCTTTATATGGTATAAAATGTCATACACCACTCAATTTGATTCAACCGGAAGATTGACTATTATTAGGACCATATTTTTTGCAGGAAATGCAACAAGTGGTACAAAAAAGTATACCGAACATCCAAACTGCACAATACATGCAAAAAATCTATGTGGATAAAAAAAAAATTGATAATAACATAATATTGGAAACCGTGTTTACTTAAGAGTAAAACCAATAAAAATTACCTTAAGAATATGGACCTCTAAAAAATTGGCACCACTATTCTGTGGGCCTTTTGAAATCTTGGTCATAATTGGTCCAGTAGCATATCAACTAGCTTTGGCCGACTATATTAAAATTCATAATGTATTTCATGTGTATTTATTAAATAAATGTTTTCATGAAGATTCTCATGTTATTGATTGGAATTCGATACAAGTAGAACCTGAAGGATATTTCCTGTATGGGCCACTCTACATCTTAGATCGGAAATAAATATTTCTCTGGAATCAAGTCGTTCCTCATGTTAAAGTGCAGTGGAGGGACTTTATTCCCAAGGAGGCTACTTGGGAGCGGGAAGATACAATGAAACAATATTACCCAACATGGTACAAGAATGAAGGAAATGAAAAATAAACATCAAGGACAATGTTAATTTCAAAAAGAGGGGGAACATGTAATACCCCTCTATTTCTATGTAAATATATTTTTTTTTCTAAATTGAACTAGTTTTAGTTGCAATGGCTAAAAATTGACGTTGAACTCAAATTAAAATAAATAATAAAAATATGATGATGTAATAAATGAATTTTTATTAATGAAAACAAAAAATGGAAATTACTTAGGAAAGAAACACTCGAGTTAATGAGATTGTTTCCAAGATCTGGAAACCAATGTTGATGAATAAGATCAAGACGAGCTTCATATTAACACTAAAAAATCGTAAAAGCAAAATACATTAGAAAATTTCAAGAAACATGTAGAAATAAATATTTTCCAGTAGAAATACATTATGAATGACAAAAAATTCAAAATTTCATAAGGTTTAATGGGAAATTGGAGGACCATGTACCAACACCAATGCAGTTTTACATGCAACACACATATTCCTTATATAGCCATGAAGTATAGGGGATGGTGAAAATTCATTTTCCGGGACACCCGCACAAACTTTGGGAGTTGATTCTTTATCAATCATAGTTAAGTACAAAAAACTTGAGGTCACCCTAAATATATGTAGCTATCAAAGGAATCTCTTGTCCTACTCTTGAGTCACTATCACTCTTGGTCCAAGAGAGGGAGGAGGAGTTCAATTTTTTTTATATAAACATTCCATGGGAAGAGAAAAGTATGAGACATTGTTATGTTGGAGAAATTGATACCATAGAAGCATGAGCTTTTATTTGTTGAAGCAGGAGGATTGAAGGAACTAGCATGTTGTCCATATTGCTTCTAATAAATACAACATCCTAGTGAAGAAGAGGACTCCGCCATTGGAGAGTTTCCACATTCCCTTTGAGAGAGAGACGAGAAGCTTGCAAGGAAACCAAGGAAAAGGCCCCCCTTTCTAAGAGTATTTGAGCTCCATAGTTGAAAGGAATCACTGCAAGTGTGTTAGCATTGTGTTACTCTACTACCACAAACCAATTAAAGCATTTTTCTCTATTATTGTATTAGTTTGTTTGCTCTATTTGAGCTTATTGTCTTGTGTGTTTCTTTTTTATCTTATGTTAATATATGAATGACTTCCACTATGAGTTATTATTTACTTGGTTTTTAGTCTATCCATTAACACTACCATAGTATTCTCTGTGATATTTCTAGGAAACAACCTACTACTAAAGAGGCGTATTTTGGTACACTACTGTGACAAAAACACTACCACACTTCCCTAAAATCACTGCTAAAAATACCCCTAGGGTTGATTAATAATATTTAATATGATTGAAGTGAAACTATATTAAATCACTCATTGTAGTGAAAAACACCGATTGAGGGTGAATAAAGTTCCACAAGAGAAAATGGTGGGATTTAAAGAGAAAAGGAGAAGATACATTTTTTGAAAAAAAGAAATGAAAAGAAAGAAAAGCATAGGATAGTGGGTTGGGAGACCCTAGAATGTAGGATTACACTAAGGAAATATTTTCAAGGGAAGCGTTATATTCCATTTTTTCACATCTGGTCAATCGACCTACAAACTAAATCAATTAGCATCATTTTACCCCTTGACATCATCGTAGCGCAAATCCTCGTGCATGACATTTTCATATCCCAGAATTTCCGTCTAAAAACACCTTGTTTCAGTCATATTGAGGAAAAATGATTCCTCGCCTCGTACTAGACATTTTTCGCCGACAAGTTTCTCCACTATGGCTCCTGTTGATCACCTATAGGTTTCTCCACTACACATATGCATTTATTCAAGAAATTCAGGAAAAAGAGAGAGATCGGAAGCTTATTTTTCCAGAATCTTCTAGAATCTGTTACAACCATTTACGCCATATTAAAAATTTAGATCCTATGATATCCTACCTTGGATTTTCCATCCCTTATCATTTGATTCCATCCTCCCATCAAGAGTGGATCTCACTCCCTTGACTAGTAATTGGATAAGAACTCCCAACTTACTCACCTCACCTATATATTTGTGGCCATCCACAAGCTAGGGGTTAGATTTTTGGAGATATAATTTTAAGCTCATGTTCTTTCTGTAAATATTTAACATTCCATGCACGAGGGTGATTATAAGTACACATTCTAACAAACAAGTAACAATTTATCCTAGAGGATCTCTTCTACAAGATCAAATTCTATTTATGGTTGTAACTCCTTCCACCTATATTAATGAAAATAGTTATTTTTTTCCCATATGTGATGTATTATTTCATTTATTTCGATGACATGTTGATCCACTGAATGGATTATTTAGATGATGCTACATACATTTCGCAGATCGTTGGTTTGTGTTGTTTGCTTGTACATGTTCTCATTTTTGCAATGGGAGCTAGGATTTGAGAATTCAAGCCAAGAAAGGAGTGAAGCATATGTCAAATTATAGGTAGGATGCATCACATTTTTTATTTAATTTAAGGAAAAAAATAACTACTTTCTGATTTTGTTGGTCTAGTCTAAGCCACCCATTTTAGGGAAGACACTTGTCCCCGCAGTCGTACATTTCGTATAACAAATTGGCTACTCTAGTGAGGACGGTATATTATTCTAGTGGTTTCTTTATATTTAATGTTTGTTTCACCTCTTCTTTGGACCTTCACTGTCATTCTCAATCAATAAAATACCTAGGAAGAAGTTTAATTGAGTCTCAATTACAAAATTTATGTTAAAATTCCCTTATTCCTCCCCAACACTCCCTCTAGTATAGGGATGAAGTGTTTCACCTCTGCAGAGCCCTCTCTATTACTAAATTTCAAGGCAAAGGTGCCTCTTCTAAGCCTATGCTTTTGGTTTTTATTCAATGAATTTTCTTGATTTTCTCTTTGGCCATCTTGCATCAAACTTCACTTCCTTGTGTATTTAGTATCTTGTCATCTCTCTCAAGCCTCCATTTCATTTGAATTTTTGTTTTATTATCTTTGATAAGGGTTTTTTAAGATTTTCCCTTGCTATTATCATTACGTTTCTTTCAAAATGATTTTTTCTAGTCATTGGTTGCTTGGATGAATTGTTGTTCTAGTCCTCATTATGAAATGTTATTTGAATGAGTGATTTAAATTTGCATCTTAGTTTTTTTCATTTTCTAAATTTATGAAACTTGAAAAGAAAATTATTTGCACTGGAATTTATGGTTTTGTGTGTTCATTGACATTGGAATAGTTGCATTGGAAAGGGATTGGATTGTTCGCATTCATTTGCTGCATAGTGTTTGCTTCATGCTCTTTGTCTATTCCCTTAGATATATTTTCAATGAATGAGAAAGATTCCATTTCCTCGTTCTAATTTTCATTTTAGGATATTCAAGTGAAATTTTTTATGAACCCCAAAACTAAAAGTTAATCAAATATAAACAGTAAAATTTATTGAATCAACCTAAGGAGCATTTGTAATATTAACGAAAAAATTTAGAGGTCTAGCCTAGAGACATGTTCTGGCATCGTTAAATGTAGGAGTTGTCATTGTTTTCCAGCGTTGCATTCTAGGGGTGAAAAATAATTCCATGTACGTGAGTGTATATGATCATTATCCATGTACCTTTGGGTATATTGGACAACATTCCACACATGTAAAGTATATGTG
Organism: Pinus albicaulis; assembly: GCA_034641835.2. Lineage (NCBI taxonomy): Eukaryota > Viridiplantae > Streptophyta > Pinopsida > Pinales > Pinaceae > Pinus > Pinus albicaulis. Next base: position 1,016,950,643 of record CM076577.1, on the reverse strand, counting down.
AATTCTCTCATCAAACGATTACACAATATAAAACACTAGTACAGAATTCATTCCAAAATATCGTCAAGTATATTTTTGGAGACCCCTATAGGTTTCTATCCTTTCCATATGTAACTAGGTCAACCTTATTTTATTCTTTGATACACCAAACATAGCATTCAAATGGATTTATTGTTGTACATTAAGTCCTTGGTTCACCAAGGTGTATATTGCAGTTCATGGTTGCTTTGTAATTGTTTATGGCTATATTACCCCATCTTTTATTTATTTTTTTGTTAATTTCTAAAATTTATTAATCTAACATGGAAGAAAAAAACACCCCACCCTGTTGTTTGCATAGAATAAAAAATAAGCCTCCTCTTCCACTAGATGCTACTCCTAGCCATTGTCAAAAGCATAAGAAGATGCAAACTGCCAAATCTGGAACTTCAGGAACCACTTTTGGTCCTCCTCCTAAAATTTATCCACGAGAATCATTTGTCCCTCTGAGTTGTTAGCCTAATATTACATCTACTCTTGGCAGTGAAATTGACACAATCAAAATAGAAGTTTCTGAAACCTTATTGCCTAGGGTTATTGAACCCAAATTTCCTGAGTCAGGTACTTTAATTCCTGAGGATGTTGAACTTGAGGAGCCTCAAACATCTTCACCTATTACTTCAAGTCCTTACAATTATCTTCTTTATCTCAAACAAAACCTACACTGATATATCATCCTGGACCCGACTGTGGACCTCAACCTAAGGAGCATTTGTAATATAAATAGAAGCCAACCTTTACAGACTATTTTTACATCATAACCTCTTCCTTCAGCATTTGGTACATCCTAGGTCCCACTTACCTAACCTTTACAACTTTCCTTATAGTTTCAACTACTTGGTTAAGGTACTCAAGTTTCAATATGAAAAAATGTGTATGGTATGGTGCAGTCCCAATAGAACCCACCTTATGTTAGGATGATGCAAAATCTCATGGGGAAACAATATATACCCTATCAAGGTATTACTCAAGTTCCTTTCCAAGGCCAATACATACAAACCTAACTATTCCAGCCTTTGCAGGGTTATCCTGGAGCTGGTCAACAATGTTACATGTATGTTGGTTACCATAGTTTTCCTTATTCTATTTCCCAGGTTTCTCCTTATCAATACCCTCCTTATCCATGAACGAAAGTACTTATTTCTCAGGCAATTCCTTCTTATCCAACCTATCCTTCAACGGAAGTTACCTTTTGTGGCGACCCTTGAATTTCTAGATTTAACTCAACTTACCAATGATCTCATCGCTCATTCTCTTTGGTGGCTGATAATTCCCACAAAATTTCCTCTTAATATCTCAAAATTCAATGGGAATCCTGGAGAATACTCATCAATCCATGTAATGTACTTCCACATTTACACACTAAAAAAATGTTACATTTACTTCAAAATTGGCATGATCTTATGTAGCAAAGTTGAACTTTATTAGAAGTTATTCTTTTATTATATAGATTTACATACTATTTTATAAAGTTCTTTTTTTGGATTCTTGGTATCACCTTGTATTAGAACTCAACACTTTTTGGTTAACCATATATTCTTAAAACCACATAGAGAAAATTACTCTATAATTATCTTTGTTGTATATGTTTCATGTACATAGGAGCATTCTTACTATCACAGTTTGTTTCTCTAACTTTAAAAGGATATTATATACATATATACATATACACAAACACACACACACACACACACACACATATATATATATATCTATGTGTGTGTGTGTGTGTGTGTAGAAATGGAGGGGACTTGAACCCTTAAACATAGGTTCCACAACACCTAAGTAATCCCCATCTATCCACAATGCCAGGCTCATGCATTATACCATTTTTCAATCCTTCATACAATATGATACATTAACCTCTATTCCATAGTCTCTACCTTAGCTATATTTATGAGTTTTTTAATACTAGGCCACTCTCAATTGCTCTCAAGAAGTGACACTTGGAGTTTGTGTCATGTGGCTCCTTTATCTATGTTTCAATATTAAAACCATGGTTCCTACCCATGCATTTGATAAAGTCACAAATGGATGTTTTTGATGAATCCAGGTAATTGAATGGTGATAATGAGTCCCTAAAAAACCTGGTTAGATTCAGTACCCTCTCGAACTTGTCATTTGTAATTTTGTTCATTTCTACAAACTAAAATTTATGGGTGATAGAGTAGGGCTTCAATTATATGTATTTTATTTGTCTCTGAAAGACCAAAATTTCCTAGGGAATAGAATATGATTTCATCTCTCAATATTATGGTTATCTCAAGTAAATGGTGGTAATTTTTTTTTAAATAATTTTTTTACTTCAACTCTCTCGGTGGTAGTACCTTAAGCTGCAAGAAAAAAGTAATAAAATGTGTACAATTTTCTTAGTTTAATTAAGTTAATAAGGTTTTATAAATTCGAACTCGAATTATTTCTTATTTTGATCCATAAATTGTTATAGATATTCCACTAGAGATTTCATCACAACAAATATGATAATATTTCATTAAAAATATAAGATTCTACACTATTAAATTTCTATTAAAATTTAAGATATGTAGATTTAATTGTAGTTAGTGCATGCATAAAAATCTAAATTATGCAGAAAAGTGGAGAACGAAAAAATAAGATCACACACACATAGGACACAAGATATTCTCTCTAGGAAACCCTTTCTAGGGAAAACCCAGCAGGAAAGTGAGGTTGCTTCACTCTCTTTCTCTGTCTATAAATATGGTTGTAGGTACAAATAAGTAATTCTTGTGGCCCGTGGATTGCTACAGTGCACAAATCCTCTTTATGATCTTTACTTAATATCTCCCCTAGCTATTTTATCTCAACTATGGAAAAAAAATACTTTCGAAAGAATGGAATGCCTCCTCCTCCTAGTGGCTCGGTTATAACAAAGCCTGATACCCAACTAGTGGTTAATTTTTACTACATAAAATCTTAACTATAGTTCAAAATATACTATTCTAGAGTCTTTTACATCAAAAAAACATGCCTAGCCCCTTTTCCATGAATAATTGGGGCTGGCACAACAACCTTCCAAACTATAGGTGCGAAAAAATGCAGGACAACTTCTAAGTAGACTAGTTTTTCATACAAACTCCAATTGATGTGATTCTTATGACATTGGAAATCTATCTATGTTTATAATAGAATAGAAAGGTGTTTTACCCCCAAAAAATGCTCCGAGAAGGTTTCAAATTCCATTTTTCCAAACTGGATCCCACTAGTAAAAATGATACCATAAACTAATTCCTCTACTTTTTCCACTCTAAATAAATCAATATGGATGAAAAATAATATAATTATCCAATCTAGATCACACCTCCCCATTTTGGGTAGCTTTTGGTCCCCAAAATATTTTACTGAATGAGGTGAGGAGATTTTACCTCCACCTTCTGTTTTATGTACCATTCCCTCCCCCATCCGCCAAAGGTCTTGTTGCCCTTGTATTATAGTTTTGGACTTGTTCTGCAAAATTATAATGTCTGTCAACTTTGTGTGAGCATTTGGGCCAAATCCTCCTCAAAATATAAGACCTCTTCCTCTTGCTAATATAGCAAAGAAGGCTCATAGAGTTTTAAATTGTCCACATTCACAACTAAGTAAATGCATATATATTATTATAAATTGATTTGATGCACATTTTAACCCACCTTTTATAGAATCTCAAAGGGACCATACCTCAGAGCCTTGATTTTCTTATCAGGCCCCTACACCCTCTCCTTGTTCAACTATAACCATACTCTGTCTCCCACTTTGAATGACTTCTTTGTCTTATGTTGATCATGCATGTCCTTATACTTCTCCTATGACTTTTGCACTGTTTCAAGTAGCTGTAGATGGATCTGTTTGATTTTTTCTATAAAATTTTCAGCCCTCAAAGCACCTCATATAAGATATTCCCTGACTCCTTTTTGCTTCCCATACGAAATATCCAAACGTGAAGGTGGGAAATATACAAGACAAGTCTCAAATGGGGACTTTCCTATAGAAGTGTTGACTACTTTATTATAAGAATGTTGTATATATAACATTTTTTCTTCCCAGGTCTTTGAATCCTTCTAGCTGTATCCCATAAGAAGTTTTACCCAAGTCATGTTGCCTACTTATGTCTACTCATTTGTCTATGGAAGGAATGTTGTAGATATATTCAACTTCATGTCCATATTCTCCCAAAATGTAGTCTAGAATGCACTGAGAAATCTTGTATCCCTATCTGAAATGATGCTCCTTGGTATCCCAAAGTGCACCCAGACCTGTCCAAAGAACATGTTTTATTATTCTTTTCCACAAATGGTCCTTTTACATGGCATAAAAACACACATATTTCTAAACCTATTAACTACCACAACTAGGTATTCATGCCCCTTCCTAGCTCTCGGTAACGCTCCAACAAATTCTATGGAAATTCATTCCCAAGGACGAGTAGGTATAGGTAAGGGATTATATAGATCATGTTATCGTTTCTAGGCTTCCTGGTACAAAAAAACGTGCATTCTCTTATGAACCTAGCTACCTGCTATTGTGTCTTAAGCCAATATGCATACTGATTAGAGAGTCTCACACCTCCAAGGTTGCATGGAAGTTTGGTGTAGGGAAGACTGTGGCTAACTTGTAGAGGTTGGAATTTCTCACCTTTAGGAACACATAGCTTACACATCCTATAGAGTAACCCATATCAGAGATAGTATTCAACGACATTTTCTCCATCGTGCACATGAATCTCACTCTATAACTACTGATACACTTCCTTGAAGTCCTGATCCTCTAAATATGACTCTCTATGCATCATGGGTGAATGCCTCCATGTGCATAAGAGTTCCCAAAGATGTAATATTTAATGTGGGTCGCCTCGACATCATTTCGACCAACTTGTTTGTGCTTCCCTTATTATACTTTATTACTAAGTAAAAACTCTATAGAAACCCCATCCACTTATAGTTCATGGTTTGTTGTTGATTATTTCGACCATACTGTTACTGTAATGCATGGTGATCTGTGTGGATTAATATCTCCTTTCCCATTAGATAATTCTTCCACTTGTTCACAACTTGTAGCATGTCATATATCTCCTTATCGTAGGCAAGGTAGTTACGAAATGCCCCACGAAAAACTTAAGAATGTTAATGTATGATCCTTCCTCCCTGCATCAGGACAAATCCCATAGCATACCCAATGGCATATGTATCCACTTCGAAAGTTCACTGCAAATTTGGTAATGACAGAACTAGTGATTGAATTAACTTCTTCTTTAACTCCTATAAAGCCGTTTTTTGACCTTTCCACATTAAAAACTCTTGCCACTTGCTGTTATGGCTTAGAGCAGTGCTCTTGCCAATGAAAACGAGGCTATGAGTTTACTAAGGTATTGTGCTTCCCCAATGAAACTCCTGACCTTAAAAACATTAGTAGGCACTGTACATTTCACAATGGCCTCCATCTTTGAAGGATCTATCTTCATCTCCCCTACATCGACCACATAACCCAAATACACCAAATACTACTGCACAAACTCACACTTCTTAAGATTTTTTTGTCGCTAGTGCTTCTTCAATGTTTCCAGCACCTTCGTCAAATGTGACATATGTTCCTCCCAGGGAGCACTATATACCAGTATATCATCCAAATAGAAAATAACAAATGAATTTATAAAAGGGTGCAATATATCATTAATTTGTCTTGTAAATGTTTCTCATGCATTGCATAGGACAAATTCCATGAATAATCACTCATACAAACCTTGCCTAGTTTTGAAGGCGGTATTCCATATATCTTCTTCTTTAACTCGAACTTGGTGATATCCAGACTACAAATCTAACTTGGTGAAGCACTCTTCTTGCGGAAAATAATCTATCATATCATCTATCCTTGGCAGGGGGTATCTTTTCTTAAGCATGATTTTATTCAATGCCCGATAATCTACACACATCCTCCAATTACCATCCTTCTTTGGAACAATGATGATGGGTGACCCACATGGTGATGTACTCGGTCGAATGACACCATGTTCTAGTAGCAGTTGCAACTATTTCTTTAGATTGCTTTATTCTATAATAGACTGTCTGTACAACCCAATATTTGGTAATGGGGAGTTTGGAGATAGATGGATCTCATGCCCCACTTCTCTCCTATGTGGTAACCCTTTTTTCTCTCACAACACATCCTTGTATTCATATAACATCTCCTATAATTTTTTATTTTGTTTCTTAGCACACGCCTCCATGAATGCCTTGCCTCTTATTGTCTCCTCTTCAGACTAAACTTCTCGTAAAAATAATAAAAAATACTTTCTAAAACTGTAACACCTCTCTAATTTTTGTTTCTTCAATATATGATATTAAGAAATTATCCAATTCACTTATTTATTTATTTCCATGAATATGCAATTTAGATCATGGATTAAGATATACCAAATATCCACTTTGATACTACCCTTGTAAGTAATTCATTTAATGCCCACTGTTAATACTTTTCATTTTTCACTCCAAGGTTTTTGTAACTTGTTTCTTTTATATTCTTCCAGACTTGTTTAGAACTTAAAATCATTTAGTGATTTCCTACTTGCATCACATCTTGGTGGAATTCAATTTCCTTTACTATATATATATATATATATATACACTTATTTCTCATTCTTTTTATTTTCTTCCTTTATCTTTCTTCGTAGTTGTGAAGATAAAGGAAGAAAATAAAAAGAATGAGAAATAAGTGTATATATATATATATATATATATATATATATATATATATATACACACTTATTTCTCATTCTTTTTATTTTCTTCCTTTATCTTCACAACTACGATTATATATATATAAATATGAACTAATATATATATATATATATATATATATATATATATATATATATATATACACACTTATTTCTCATTCTTTTTATTTTCCTTTATCTTTCTTCGTAGTTGTGAAGATAAAGGAAGAAAATAAAAAGAATGAGAAATAAGTGTGTCTATATATATATATATATATATAGACACACTTATTTCTCATTCTTTTTATTTTCTTCCTTTATCTTCACAACTACGATTATATATATATATATATATATATATATATATATATATATATATTCATTCTCGGTTTCTTTAATTCGCATTTTCATTTTAATGCAGATATAATATGAAACATGGTTCAGTAAGGTAAATACACACCCACTTTGTATTTTAGGATCTGAACTTCTTCCATATATATGTATTTTCATTTAATTTACTTATTCATTCTATACTCTGACTCTTGGCTTGGTTTATGAAGGTACAACTTACGTCCACCTTCATGTGAAATTATACTGGTGTTTTATTTCCTTCTTCATTTAATAGTAATATAGGATTTATTATTTTTGTTCAGGTTGGTCAAACACCGACTTTCTTCTATGGAATTTTTTTTTTTTTAGAGCCTTTACCATTCTATGTATGAACAATGAGTGGATTTTTTGCATTTAAAACCCAAAACCCTTTTGGTTTACTTTTATAATTTTCCAGTTTTATGTAATAAACACAAGGACTGTAGTCCATAATTGATGCTAGCTTTCTACACTCTTACGGTGTGATTATTTCTAGTTAACCACCGCCGGTGTTAAAGATTATATATATATATATATATATATATATATATATGGTTTTCCTGTTTGTTTCTGTGGATTTCTATTTCTGTAGATCTACTAGATTTTTTTTTTGTTGTATTATGTAAACTTTGAGTCACTTGAATTCCAAATTTTAAAAAGGAAACTTAATTGAAAATTTCTTAGTATGACAGTATACTATAATTTCTTGGTATATATATATCGAACTAGAAAATCGCATTCCATAACTTCCTCAATGCTCGAAATGGAATGCTACTGGTAAGTTTAATAATTAAAAACTTTCCATTTATATTCTTTTTTTTTAACTACAATAGGAAAATGGTTTCTCCTTCCAATAATACTTTCATATTTTCTCTTAGTACAAAAATACACATTTGATACATGCATGTAATCATTAAGCTAAGCTCTCATTTATATTCCTCTATTTGGTACAATTATATTCAACTACAGAGTACAACATGTTCTTAGCTATAGGGTATCTTTCTAATTCCATTCATGTATAAAAATTTCTATATAAACTGTATTTCCTTTTCACCAAATAATATGCTAATTTGCAGAAATGTTAGTTTCCTGTTCCCTGTGAGGTACCTAACCTTAGATCTAAACAAATCACTTGGTTTTATACATTTTGAGAGTTGGTCCTCTACAAAGCATGTTTATGCAACAATACAAATTTTACTATTACCTTTATAGTGATTTTTGTCAAATGAACAATCCAGCAAAATATGACTGTACTCATAAAATTCACAATTCTCTAACTACAGATTTAAACTCAAAAATTGAATAACAACATGATTACTTTATTATTTCTATTAATTCATCACAGCACTATAAATTTAATAAAATACCATTCGCATTTTAAATGTGCATACCACTTACGTTAGACTAGTTTCCTCCCAAGCTTAGAGTTCTCTCTTCGTAACTCACCCCCGAGTAGAGATCCCTTGCTCGAGCCATCGACAACCCTTTTTCTATCCTTAAACAGCTTATTTATGATTTTCTTTCCCCATCTTGTTTCCATCAACTGCGTCTAGTTAATCCAGGATGCTTTATTCCTGTTTTTTGTAGGCTTTCCCTCTATTTCTTCCACAGAGGTACTTTAAAGCTGTCCTTTCCACTTTTCCAGCTTTATTCCACCTCTTCCCAATATTTTCCTCTTTATTGTGGAAATTAGATATTTGTCTCCAAATCTAATTTTAGTATCTTTCTTTATTCCTTCCAAGGATTTCTAGAAGTTGTGGGAAAGTCCTATCACCTTATCCATCCTCATGGATTTGGTTTTCAGAACTCAATTCTGAATCTAGTCATTGCACACATAATTTTCCATTTTATTTTATTTATTTAAAATAATAAAATAAATCCACATAATATTTTTCCATTGGGGTCCACTTTCACCCTTGGACTTGTTCAATTGTAAAATTAAAAGTATAGAAAATTAGGGACATTACAACAACTGATCAATTTCTTGGCATGATTGTCACTTACCACTGAAATTTTTGACTTTCGTTTATGTGTGTTGATGATGAATGAATTTTCATCCTTGATAAGTGAGTACAGATTGGATTTCCTCACGAATATTGCATCTCACACGTACATGTATGGAATCCCAAATATGACTTAGCATACATCAAGAGGAACTATATCTAGAGATACTTCATAAATAAAATCAACACTCATATAAAATCTAATTCTAGATTTTTTTGTTACCTTCGGCTTTGCATTCCTATTTACCCACCCCAATAGGTATGGGTTTGGGTGGTCAGGAACTTCTAGCCCCAACTCCTTGACCAAATCTTCTGCAATGAGATTTTCTTGTGATCCTCAGTCAAACAAAGAATAAATCTTTATCTTCTTCACCTATATATTTGTATGTAAGAGTTTGGTAATATATTTCTGTTCCTAATGCTGAAGGCTAGTCAGATTCACCTCCTTCTATAGTGATGTACAAACAATCTTCTCATACAAATCCAAGATTTTTCCTACTTGGTTTATAGAATCAGTGGCCATGAGATTCTTCTCCATGTTATATTTATTCTTTTTCTTTGACTTTAGCATTGGATGCAACTTCCAGAACTTTTCCTCTCTATGCCCATCAATATTGTAGTGGTTTTAGTGGTTGCAAGGATCTTTGCACTAATGTGTTGTGGCTACCAAATTTTCATCTTTTCACCCTTTTTAGTTCTTCTTCCCCTCCTTATAAGTGTCTTGTTGCTCCTTTTCCTTCAATCCACTTAATTGCGCTCTTTTCAAACATATATTCTTTGGGTATTGTTCATATACACAAGCCTCATCCATTGATTTGGACTTGAAAAACATCACTTGCTCACGCAAATGCCAATACATATCCCCCAAATAATTGAGCAGTACATTTGGGTTCTTTGGATAGATACCCAGCATTATAGCCATATTATGAATTCTATGTTGTACTCCTGCATGCTTTGGCCTGGATTTTTCTTCAAGTAATGCCACTGGATCCAATGGTCCACCACGTATCAAATGGGATAAATCTATGACTTAATGACAGTTTTTACATCCTCCCACTTGCTCACTAGAGGTTCTGCTTCCCACCTGAGGGTTTTCATGTGGCTCGCCCACCAATTTAGTGCATGGATCTCCAATTTCAGTCCTGCAAATGAGATATTTTAGAGTGTCGATCTCATCATGGTACAAATTGATATCAAAATTTTCTTCCACTTTAAATAGGGACTCTAATTTGTTCATGAAAACCGATATGGTTTGATATATTTTGGGATCTTTCTTTGGTTGGTTCTTTGTTTCTCCTTGATCTTATATTCCCTATACTGATTTTTCCTCTACGGTTGAACCTTCATGTTCTCCAAATACCCCCAGCTTATTATATAGGTATTCCATGACAAGGTTAACATTGTAGTTTATATCCACAACTTGTTGTTCGAGCCATGAAAACCTCACCTCTGCAGGATCACAAGGTTAGTTTATATATTTGTTGCCCATGATTAAGGTTTTACAATTTTCGACCCCGCTGACCTAGATCCCTACAATATCCACAAAATACCCAAAGAAATCTTGTCTGATACCAAATGATCTGTAAAATTCCATGGATATTCCATTGGACAAATCCTCACAATAGATATGATAATATTATATTAAGAAGATGAGACTCTACACTATTATATTTTTATTAACTTTAAGATCTATATATTTAACTATAATTACTACATGCATGCAAATATAAATTATGCAAAAGAGTGGAGAACGATAAAATAAGCTCACTCACACATAGAGACACAATATATTCTCTTGAGGAAATAATTTTGGGATAAATCCCATCTCAAAGGTGAGGCCTCTTCACTCTCTTTCTCTATTTAGAAAGACGAATGAGGGTACAAATAGGTAATGCCTGTGGCCCGTGGGCTGCTATAGTGCACAGATCCTCTGTGTGTTCTCTACCTCCTATCTCTTGTGGCTATTTTTTCTCAACTATGGAACAAAATTATCTCGAAATATTGGAATGCCTCCTCCTCCTAGTGGCCGAGTTGTAACACAACTCGATAACCTACTAGTGGTTAATTTTGGCTACATCAACTCTTCACTAGAGTTAAAAAATAGACTCTTTTAGTGTATTTTACATCAAAAAAACATGGGTATCCCCTTTTCCATGAATAATTGGGGTTGACACGACATGCTTGTGAACTATAGGTGTGAAATTAGGAAGGTCAACTTATGATTAGCATAACACTTGCATATTGACTCCGACTGATGCGATTCTTGTGCCATTGGAAAGATATGTGTGTGTAGAATAGAATAAAATGCTTTGCCCTAGAGGGGATAAATTTAATCCCCAGAAAACATCATTTGAAGCCTCAAAATGCATGTGGAATATTTCGGACCCTGTTTTGCCAAACTGGGTCCTACTAGTAAAAATGCTCTTGTGAGCTGATTCCTCCACTTTTTCCACTCCAAATGCGTCCAGATGGATGAAAAATAATATAATGATCCAATTCATACCATATTTTACCTTAATTAATGTGAAAAATAAATGTTACTAAAAAATTCTATATTTTCCTTTGTGGGTGCTTTAAAGGGCCTATCGAAATTATTTTACTATTTGGAAATTTGGTTAGGGTTTTAGAGCCTCCTTATTTTTTCAAAAAGGGAACTACGAAACAACTCCCCATTAAAATATTTCTTTTGACACATTTAGCTCAATATCCTAAAAAATATAAAAGTTAGTTTGATGTTGCAATCACTTCCAAAGATTCAAACCCATGACACAAGATGTATTTTCCCTTCTCAAGTCCCTTCTCACCTATGGTATACATGATTTAAATATTTTCATTATACTTTAAATTTAAGAGAATTTTCTTGCATATCTTTCTCTTAGGGCTAAAGTGAAAAAAATCTGTAGGTTTCCTTTCTTTAAATTTCATTTACATAACTTCAATTCAGGACATTATTTCCTGTGGAAAAATGTGGAAACATACTGTAAAGCTTGTAATGAATGTAGAGGTATTGAACATGCATATAACCATAATTTACTACTCCTTTCTTTCCCTCGATACTAAGGTTTTTGTTCTTTAGGTCATTCCTTTGTGTTCTGGCATATTTTATTTTTATTTTTAAGGGTTTTCCTCATGCAAGTACATTAGTTTTTCTCTTATTTAAATCCTTCTAGGCTTTTTCAATGTAAGAAATAACAAGGATTTTCACAATTTATACCTTCTCATATTTTGAATGAAAACACCTATTGAGGAAGAAACAATTGTCAATCTTGTATAAAACTTGTTGTGGTCGCAAGAACTTCTAAACAAGTATCAAACTAGAATATGTTTTGGTATTTTTCACTATTTTTTTTAATACTTGGATTTTGCATACTTCATATCATATTTTAAAGGAAAGGTGTTTGATCTTGTGAAATCATTTCTTCTAAATGAATTCTTAGGTCCATGAACACGCATATGTTTTTAATAGGTTGCAACTACATGAAGACCTTCGTGGTAAATTTTGTTGTCAAGTCTTTTAGTTAATTTTTTGGTTTAAAAATCTAAGTTCTATTGTAAGGGTTTTCACATAAATTTCTCACTCTACTCGCAGAAATTTTTTGATCTAGGCCCCTACTGAATGTTTCTCAACATTTAACTCTAATCTTTCCTTTCGATGCAAGAACCCTATTAAGACTGCTTTGCCTTCCCTGTACATTTAATGATATAGAGATTGAATCAACTGCTAACGGACAAAACTTCCTCTTTATAGCGATTTGGAATACGATTTAACATACTCGGCCTCATGTTATGCTGCTAAGTTAAGGATTTAATATTTTCACATGATATTAGGTATGTTAAATAATTTATGTTAAATTTAACTCCGGAATATGCTCAAAAAAACTCATTTTGGAGTTATTCATATTTTATAATACTTTTTATTCATTTTGCGACAATAGGGTTCCTGAACCCGCGATTTATGCTTGGATAGTGTATACATTTGAAGCAAGTAATTTGAACATACTACTGTGTATGTGACCTTACTCTCTATAACTTATTTTATTATATGGCTTAACTTAGTATGATTTCTAGTCAAAATGTATGTTTGTCACGTTTTACGTGACTTAGTATCTCTTTGTTGAGAGTGCAAGCTTCTGTGATCCATAATATTTTAATTATAAATCTTTCGGGAAATCACATAAGGAATTTTTGGAATCGATGGGTTTCGAACTACCAACTGTAATTCATCATCAGGATAATGAGGATTAGCTGATCTAACAAACCCATTTATACTAGGAGGAGAGAAGCATGGTCACACCCCAAAGAGTTAAACAACGATCAAAAATAAGAAAAATTATAAAATAATAAAAATATAATTAACCATCCTAAAAAATTATTTAATAATTGTCAAAAATAAAATTATAAATAAAAATTATAAAATCAACCCTAAAAACTAAATTACCTCCCCCAACAGAAACAAAATAAATAGGTTAAAATAAATAAATAAATAAATAATTTAAGTCAAAGTCATACTTTTTTTTTTTTGTAAATTCGGTGGGACCTTGCTATTTCTATTTATATTTAAAAGACAGGCTACAAAATATAAAACTCAGTCTTTGACCTCAACCTGCCCGAAGGAAACCAGGTCTATTAGCCATCTAAAAGCATGATGAGCATCCCAGTACTGAAATTGTCTCATATGTCTAAAAGTCGCCTGAGCTAACTGTTCTACTACTTCAGTTTGTATATTCATAACATATAATAAAAGTTCATATTTAACTAAAAACCATCAATAAATCTAAAAAGATAAAGATTCTACCCATCAGATGATGAGACCGGGGTAGGGTCTTTGACATTGGACCCAGGCATTTCTGCTTGTTGGAGCTGCTGAAGGATCTTTTGGAGGATTTTCTCCATGCGGACCACTTTATCATCTAGTCTGCTTACTCGATCTACTGCCTGGTATTGTGTTATCTTAATGGCTGTTGCTGGTCCTGAATCTCCAGAAACTGAGCCAGAGTGTGGAGGTCTGGTTTTACAGGTTCTGTCTTGTCATGAATTGGTTGGTTACTCTGAATAGCTTTTTCTATCAAACATTTTACTATCCAGTAGGTGTGGATAGTCTGATTAAATAGTGTAAGGTGTCCACGAGTATTGCCTGGATCTGTAATGAAATCAAGGATCTCGGCCTCTGCCTCATTATCTTCAAGTTCCATCTGGATTTCCTTTTCCCACCCACGAATGTCATGGTGAACTTAAGAGGAATTTCCTATCACGTAATTCACTGCTAATGTTTCCAGATGTTCCAGATTGGTTTTGCAACCCTGTTTCTTGGGGCTGGGTTCTAATTGAGCTTGCTGCTTTCCTTTGGCGTTAACAGCCCTTTGGCATCTTTTCCCCACTGGAATAAGGGTCCTTTGTACAAACACTGACATACAAAATTGAACAACAAATATGTAAGGAGTTTTGTTAATACAGAGCATGCGCCACAGTTTAACCGCGATAGCATGGGTATCATACGAGTGCAGAAGCCCCACCCCCCTGACTGTACTATACATATGATAGAGAGAATCAGGGCTTTGACCAGTTGGCATAGTAACTATATACAGCACGTAACTCCAGAAGTTAACACACCAATTGCAATAAGAAGCAGGCTTTGCGTGACAACTTTGCGAGATGGACAGAGGATAGAAAAATTTATGTCTTGGAATCGAATGTATCAGGTGGAAGGGTGGGCCATTATAGTTGGCTACAGGCAAAAGACTCCCTATCTTCTTCCTTAATCTACCCGGGACTCCTCTGGGCTTAGTCGAAAGTCCTGAAGGTGATAGTTATACTCGTAGGACCGAAACAGAGCATTAAAAGAGCCTGAATGTGATTACAAATATGTAAATTGACACAAAGAAAGCCTGACTATGGAAATATAGTTGAAAAATGATTAATTTACTCCATATATACCATTGGATGCAGCACTGATATAACAAAATACTGGGGTTTATACTACCATACATTTGACCAGGGTATAAAGCATGGACAAAGCTCATGCAAGGGTCTCGAAAACGGGGAAGAACAGGTTGCATTTCAGGGTTAATTCACCAAAATTTCTTTCTCAAACTCAAACTAGTTTGATTATACTGCAAATGAAACAAAACAGCTTCAAAAGGCATCAGAAGAGCTGAGAGAATGACTGTAACATACCCTGACAGGTTCGAACGATTGCTGGGATGAAAATCATTGAATCTCCTCCTCTGCCACCTCGAGAATATTGCATGCAAAAGCTTGTGCATGAAAGAATGAAGGGGTGGAGGGAAAGCACTTACCTTAAATGAAACTTGCCTTCCGCGTCCTATCAAAACAGCCTGTCTGTTCTGCACCATCATGCCAAGCTGAGCATTCGCACACGTCACCCAACTAGATTAACAACCCATGTTTAATGGTGTTAATTGCATGGAGTGGGAGCGCATGCCAAGTAGCCGCCTCCAAGATTTCATACTGACAACTGTACACCTCGATCGGGGGGTTGAAGGTCCTTGTCCACGATCAATTGGAGAGAGTGAAGTTCCACATTCCATATTAGGTCTGTTGGGTAGCCATCGATGTGGCGCTCAACATTTTCACATCGCCAGTTGGCCAAGTAGTCTTCTGCTGCAATGCCTTTTCTTCTAACATGGTGGGGGATCAAGTATTGTATGTGTTTCACCAATTGGCTCAGTTCTTCTATAAGGGCTGCTATTCGCCAGCTTTGGGAGATTTTCTCCCAAGGTGTGCCTTGTTGTAGTTTCTGGTGCACCCCTATGACCATTGTTGAATCTCCCTCCACTATGATCCTCTGGTAATGTTCTCTAATTGCAATCAGAAGACCTTGCTTGATCGCCATGAGTTATGCTTCATTATTGGTTGCATGGCCTAAGACCAGTGCGTAGAATCTACACATCGCCCCCTGAGAGTTTCTGAAGATCCCACCTGAACCTGCCTATCCTGGATTACCTTTCGAAGCCCCATCATAATTGAGTTTGAGAAATCCTGGTTTGGGGGGACTCCATTATTCTTTAATTGATTGGCAGGGAGGTCTGAATTTCCAAAGACCTTTACTGAGCATCTGTGGTTTGAGATTCAGATTATCTAATATGACGACTTCAATACCTACTGTCTGCCAATCTTCATCCATCCAAATTTCAGTTAAGATGGTTTCCCGAATGTTCTCTATGGAGCGCTGCCATATATGATTCATTGGTTGTTCTGCTTCTTGAAAGACTCTCTGGTTTCTCTCTTTCCAAGTATTCCATAGTAAAAATCTAAATGAGAGGGTCCATGCTCTGTTGATTACTTGATAGTGAAATCTTCCTTTTCTCCAATTAACTATGGTTTCCATTATACTTTCATTGTTTTTATCTGTCTGCCTAAACAGATGAGCTAGGTTTTCCCATAGAGGCTGCACCTTTCTGCAGGAGGTAAGAAAATGATCTGTCATTTATTCTTCAGTATGGCAAAAGGGGCAATGTGATGGACCAATCACACCTCTTTTATGTAGGTTCTCCCAGGTTAAAATTCGGCGATGACTTACTAACCATAGGAAATATGTCACCTTTGGCCAATGTCGCATTTCCCAGTTTCGTTTCCATATTGGTCGCACATTATCCAGAGCTTGCTGAGTATGTACGTAGTATCCTTCCTTAATAGTGAACAACCCTCTTGTTTTATTTCCCCATCGCAGGATGTCTGGTCCTGGGGTTATTCTAAGTTTGCGGGTGCTGAGCTCTTTATCAAAATTATTCCACTATTCCGTTGCTGGAGCTGATGGCCACCCATGTATATCATTCCATTTCCTCCACAAACCATTTTGATTATTGCACCAGTAATGCTGCACCAACCTGTTATTGGGGGTATTTGTGAATAAGAAAATTCCCCCCAGATCCAGTCGAGTAAATAATTTTTCCTGTTGTTGCCAAGAGTCTTCCGAGAAGAGTGCTATATTTCTTTCCCTAACTTCCCAAAAACTATTTTCATGGATTAGATTTATGTTCATCACTGCTAGATTCCATATTGGGGAGCCTTTCGGCACCCTGTCAACTTTCATTCGGCCTGAGATTGTTAGTGGCATATCATGTTTTGTTTTCCATATCCTCTTCCAAAAATCCTGCCCTTCCATGAGCCAGTGCCACCAGAGTTTCGTCCCCAACACATTATTTAAACTAAAAGGGTCATGCAAACCTAATCGTCCTTCTGCCTTCAATTTGATTAATTTGTCCCAAGAGAGGAGCGCCCACATTCTATTGGCTTCAGCGCCCCGCCATAAGAAATTTTTGAAGATGTTTACCAGTTGAAAAAATATTCCTTTCAGACAGGCTCTTCCTGACAACTGATATATGGGTAAGGCTTGCAGCACCAATTTTAACATAATGAGGTGCTCAGGTGCATTCAGGGTTCTGAAGGACCAATTTTGTACTCTTTTCTCCACTCTGATGATAATATCTTTCCAATCTACTATACGAGTGGGGCTCGGGTTTAAAAACACACCAAGGTATTTTAGCAGAAAGGATCCTCCCTGAAAGCCTAAAGTCCTTGTGAGATAATTCTGCATCAATGCTGTACAGTTAAAGAAATAAAGACTTGTGTTTATTGATTTCAGTGCCAGAAGCTTCCATAAAGACCTCCAGTATAGTGAGGACAGTTTTGCATTCTTTTAGTGATGCCATAAAAAATAGTAAAATATCATCTACGAATTGTTGGTGGGTCAGCGACAGTTGAGGCCACCATAATTTTAGACCTTATAACTTTCCTTCAACTACTTGAGCTTTGATTAATATACCTAGGCCTTCTACAGTGATGATGAAGAGGAATGGAGAGAGGGGGTCTGCTTTTCTAAGACCATGCAAGTTGTTGAACGGAGCAGAAGGGCTACCGTTCAAGAGTATTGAGAAATGCGGGGATGATATAAATGATCTTAACCATTGAAGCCATATTTCGTCAAACTCAAAGGCTCTCATCACCTCCATTAAGTATTGCCAGCTTATACGGTCATATGCTTTGGAAAGATCCAATTTAATTAATAATCATTTCTTTTTATCTTTCTTGAGAGTATGGATTGCTTCCTAAGCCACCACTATAATGTCCAATATTTGTCTTCCTTTAACAAAACTAGTTTGTTAGGGGAAATCAACATAGGCAGCAAAGGTTTTGGAAGATTAACCATAATAGTGGAGAGGATTTTATAAATGACGTTGCATAAGGCTATCGGTGTAAAGCCTACAGGGGTATCTGCATTCTGTTTCTTGGGAATAAGGGTAAAAAATGTAGCATTCAATGCTGGGGACATCTTTTATTTCTCCCGGATTCTTCAACAACGTCCTGGATATCAGGTCCAATGAATGGCCAAGCTGCTTTGAAAAATTCACTGGTGAATCCATCAGGCCCTGGTGCTTTATTCTTGGGTAGCTGCATGACCACCTCTTCTACTTCTTTTAGCGTTACTGCTCGTAATAGAGTAAGGTTTTGTTCTCTAGTGATCACTTGAGGGATGTTAGTAGTGATCTTCTGAATGGTTGCCCGACGATTAGGGATAGGTTCAGTTAGCAGATCCTGGAAATGATTAACCAGATCACATTCCATATATTCATGTTTAATTAACCGTTCTCCATTTTCTTCTTTTATAGAAAAAATTTTGTTTTGCTGGCGCCTCTGTATCATGGCTATGTGGAAGAATTTCGTATTCCAATCCCCTTCTTTGAGCCAGTTGACTCGAGATTTCTGTTTCCATAGTATCTCCTCCTATTTTCTTCTCTCTTCTTGTTGACTGAGAGTTCTACCTTCCTCCAACACTAACTCCTTTGTTCGACCATGGAGGATGATTTGCTGCTGAATCTCCTTCATTTTCTCTCTCAATCGGATTTGGTCCTAGTGAATATTTCCAAATTCTAAATGGTTCCACCATTTGATTTCAACTTTTAATTGTTTCAGGCGCAGCTAAAAAGAGTGCATTTTATTGTGACCCCTGATTGGGTTTGCATACCACCAGTTTTTAACTTTTTCCATAAATCCTGGGTCTCTATGCTATAAAATTTCAAACCTGAAAGGATGGTTCTTTCGAATTTCCTTCACATCAATCTCCAGCCTCATCAGCCAATGGTTAGAGCCCAGCGCAGGAAGAATTGCCACCTCATAATGAATGTCCAGGCTCACCAAAGCCTCGGTCGCTAAAAAGCGATCCAACCTGGAGGCAATCTGATGTTGCTCTCCTCTGCGATTGTTCCAGGTGTATTTTCCATTCACAGTTAGAATATCCCATAAACGTAGATCCTGTAAAACTTCCTGGAATAGTGCCATTTCTCGGTCCTCCCTTCTTATCCTGCCCTTTTTTCCAGAAAGATTTAAAATCATATTAAAATCTCCTCCTAAGAGCCAATATTTTTCATTATGTATTGTACTTAACTTGCGTATATTATGTAGAAACGCTGCTCTCTCTCCTGGAATTGAAGGTTCGTAAACATCCGAGATAAGGATTCTATCCTCTGATCCAATCTGTCGGAAGGTCGCTGTTAAGATTTTGGGAACTCCCATCCACCCCTCTGCTATGATCTCTACTCCATTCCAGATTATGGAAATTCCTCTCGATGTGCCCACTGAATCAATCGCCATAACCTCATATTGAATTTTAAAGGATTGTATTATAGATTGAAGCCTTTGCCCTGTAACTTTTGTTTCTTGTAGCATCATAACCTAAGGCTTCTCCCCCTGTAATTTATCTTTCAAATGACGTTGTTTACCTTTTCTATTCAAACCCCTTATATTTCAGGAGAGCACCTTCATTATAAACTTTTGGGTAGTTGTTGAAATACCGTTGTTAATGGTATTATCTTGCCAGTATTGATCAACATTTCACCTACTAACTGTATTGATTCCTGGAGGGTTCTTCGTCCTCTCTTTTTTGCTGGTTTAGACGGGATTGGTGCCTTCTTGCCGCCTGCTTGTTCTTGTTCTTGGGATTCTCGCTGAGCTTGAGCTGTTAGAAAATGTTCAAAATTTTCCTTGTACAATTTCTTCTCGTCTGCCGGGATAAATCGATCATCAAGATTTCACCATTCAAACAAAAGGCGTTTCAACAGTTTCTCTTTTGCGCTTAGATCATCCTTGGATTGTTCGACCTCCATTGGAATGAGTTCCTGCTGCTGATTATCTTCTATTTCCTGCCCTAATTTCCGCTTTGACGACTGATTTTTAGATCCTGCCTCTGCATTTCCTTCTACCGGGATCTCCACTACTATTTCAGAGCTTGACAGTTCGCCTTCCTCTTGCAAGACTTAGCGGTTTCCAGTTCTTGTCGAGCCAGAAGGGTGTTGTTTTATTGTTCCCTGCACACTGTTGCCTTTTTTTTGTGGGTACCGGCACAAATCCCTCCTCCTCCTGCCTGGGTGGAGTTTCTAGGCCATTGGCACGAGGTGGCTGTTGCTCAGGAGCGTTCAAGGGGCAAGATTTATATAAATGCCTATACTCATGGCAGCGACAGCAACGAAAGGGTATATGCTCATGATCAAGAAGCTGCATCCAGACTTTACCCTCGTATTTGAGTTCTATCATCTCTGGTAAGGGCTTTGAGATGTTCATGTACACACAGATTCTTGCGAATGATGTATATCGCCCCCTAGCTATGGAGTCTGCAATTTTAACAAAAGTGCCTAAACAGTTTCCTATGCCTTCCAAAATTTCAGGGTCCCAAAAGTCCATTGGAAGCCCAAATAGCCGGACCCAAATAGGAGCAGCCAGGAATTGCTCTTGTTCTGGGTTGTAACATTCCTCCCATTGTCTAAGGAAGAGCCCTGCATTGCTGTAAAAATAGGGTCCTCCATCGAAAATGCATTCTTTATCTTCTAAATTAGAAAAAATAACTGTAAAAAAACCTTTGGCCCCTAATTTTAGATCAATATGTCCTTTGGGCTGCCATTTTATTTGAATCCATTTTAGTAATTCCTTTTTAGAAGGCCAAATACCTATAAACTTACAGATTAGAGCGTGGTTTTTCATATATCCTCGATGCTCCGTCAATTTCGATGTTGGGATAACAAATCTTGGTTTTTTAACTGCCCTTGGCAAGCATTATCCTTTCATTTTAGCTTGCCATTCGGCTCCCAGTACAGGGGCAGTCTTTTTCTGTGTTGAAACTGAGTGGGGTGGCCGATGTGCTTGGTCTCCGCTTGTTATATTACGGTAGGAGGGTTGCGGCCCTCCTCCCGAGGACGCGAACATTGATAGAATTGTCAGCTATGGTGGCTGGTGCTAAATCCCTGAGAAAACAACGAAACCTGTTACTCTGTCTTCAAACCCTCAAAACCCTTGATTGCCTCATTCGCCTCTCCAAAGTCATACTTTATAAATAAGACTAATAAAATAAAATAAATTAATAAATAAATGAATAAATTAAAATATAACAAAAATAAAAGTAAATTATTTGTATTTTATTCTAATAAATAAATAAATGAACATACATACACCAATAAATAAAATAACAAAATAACAATAAAAAGACCAAATCGTAAAAATAAAAATAAAACCAAAGAATAAAATGACCCAGTAAAAAATAAAATAAAAGAATTCAAGTTAAATTCATAAACTAAAAATAAATCATTTATAACTAAATAAAAATAATAAAATAAAATCAAAAAATAAAATAAATTAATATATATATATATATATATATATATATATATATATATATATATATATATATATATATATATATTATTTTTAATAAATGAATAATTAAATATAAAATAAAATAAAATAATAGAATAACAACTAAAGAAAAAATGAGCCAATAAAGAGTTAAAATAAAATAAAGCACGTTCGGGGCCGAAAGTCATAAACTAAAAATAAATAATTTATAAATAAATAAAATAATAAAATAAAATCGAAAAATAAAATAAAATAATAAATTAATTAATTAAAATAAAAATAAAAATAAAAATAAATAATTTGTATTTTATTTTAATAAATAAATAATTAAATACTAGAATAAAATAAAATAATAGAGTAACAACCAAATAATAAAAGGAACCTTACAGGAAGTGAAGAGATGGAGTCCAACAACTACTAACTTTGCATCCATCATCCCTGTTCAACGTGCGAGACCTCTTCTCAATCTCAATCGCCTCCCTAAATTTCCGGTGATGGAAATGGTCAACCCTAGCAAGGATTCTAGTGCTCTCCATACAAATGTGATGCTTCGTCTTTTTTACATGCTCAGCTAATGCAGAGGACTTTGTTCTACCATGCCTAATATCTACAGCATGTTCCTGAAACCTTTTATTAATCGATCGACCAGTTTCACCAATGTAGGGAGTCCTGCAAGAGCACGGAATCAATTAATAAAAGGTTTCAGGAACATGCTGCGGATATTAGGCATGGTAGAAGAAAGTCCTCTGCATTAGTTGAGCATGCAAAAAAGACGAAGCATCACATTTGTATGGAGGATTCTAGAATCCTTGCTAGAGTTGACCATTTCCATCACCAGAAATTTAGGGAGGTGATTGAGATTGAGAAGAGGTCCTCCACGTTGAACAAGGATGATGGATGGAAAGTTAGTAGCTGTTCGACTCCATCTCTTCCCTCCATGTAAGGTTCCTTTTATCTTTGGTTGTTATTTTATTATTTTATTTTATTCTAGTATTTAATTTTTTATTTATTAAAATAAAATACAAATTATTTATTTTTATTTTTAGTTTTATTTTAATTCATTCATGTATTATT
The DNA here is from genome assembly GCA_034641835.2 of Pinus albicaulis. NCBI lineage: Eukaryota > Viridiplantae > Streptophyta > Pinopsida > Pinales > Pinaceae > Pinus > Pinus albicaulis. The sequence continues at coordinate 1,016,927,807 of CM076577.1, read as the reverse complement.
TTATTTTATTTTTTTGATTTTATTTTATTATTTTTATTTATTTATAAATTATTTATTTTTAATTTATTACTTTGACTTGAATTCTTTGGTTTTATTTTAACTTTTTATTGGGTCATTTTATTCTTTGGTTGTTATTCTATTATTTTATTTTATTTTAGTATTTAAGAATTCATTTATTAAAATAAAATAAAATAAAAATTTCTCTTTCATGTATTAATTTATTTTATTTTTTTATTTTTTATTTTTATTTTTATTTAGTTATAAATGATTTATTTTTAGTTTATCAATTTGACTTGAATTTTTTAGTTTATTTTTTACTGGGTCATTTTATTCTTTTGTTTTATTTTCTTTTTATGATTTGGTCTTTTTATTGTTATTTTGTTATTTTATTTATTTATTTATTGGTATATGTATGTTAATTTATTTATTTATTAGAATAAAATACAAATAATTTATTTTTATTTTTGTTATATTTTAATTTATTCATTTATTTTATTGTATTTTATTGTATTTTATTAGTCTTATTTATAAATTATGACTTTGACTTGAATTATTTATTTATTTATTTATTTTTTAACATATTTTTTTTTTTTATGGGGGAGGTAATTTAGTTTTTAGGGTTGATTTTATAATTTTTATTTTTAATTTTATTTTTTACCGTTGTTTAACTCTTTTGGGTGTGATCGTTGCTTCTCTCCTCCTGGTATAAATGTGTTTGTCAGATCAGCTAATCCTCATTATCTTGATGATGAATTACAGTTGGTAGTTCGAAATGTGTCAATTCCAAAAATTCCTTGTGTGATTTCCCGTAAGATTTATAATTAAAAAAAAAAAAAATTAGTATCTCTTTGTTTTAACACACATACTTTCTTTATCCTAGACTATCTTAGTTTTCCAATAAGAATTCATCTCTTTCAAAACATTAGGCCAAGATCAACCCTCCAAATTTTTCTAAGAAAAATGGTACAAAAGGGTTGTTATATGGTACTTTGCAACCATATTTTTTAATTATTTTTAAAGAGTGTTTTATATATCAAGTGGGTACTGCATGCACTTGTAAATTGATATAACGGTTATCTCTCTATACCTGTTTACAAAAATGGTAAACTTGTTTAGTTCTTCCTATAAGAACATATGATAATTCCTAGGAAAATAAATCATTAGTAAAGTTTTTATTTTTATTGTTCATGTTAAGATCATATTTATATTTTACTATGTTAGAGTGATTATTCAAAAATTTCCAACCTTTCATAAATAATATATACATTTAAGTATGAAGGTTTAGGCATTGCATTATGTTAGATATTTTTTTTTGATTCAATTACGTTAAGTAAGTCATTCAAGAATGATCATTTCCATGAGAGGTAGTAGTAACTGACTAATTTATCATGATTTTGAATAGTCCAATTAACACTCATTGCATCGGTGATGCTCACATGGGTGAAGAAGTGGGATTGAAACTAGTGAAATTGATCACATAACGTCAATCATCACTTTCAGAGCTTGCACTTGATAACTGGGGCTTTCTACGAAGTCACTCATCCTAGAACTCCTATGGCTCAAGTGTGCTTAACTGCATCAGTTGATACTCAAGCACGCTTAACTATTAGTATCACCCGATGCAATAAGTGTCAATTGGACTATTCAAATTCATACACTTACAACTACCTCTCATGGAACTGGTCATAGATGAATGACATACTTAACACAGTTGAATCCCAAAACTATATCTAACATATACATTCCTAACTATTCTTTATTCACCATAACAACATATACTTAATTTTATACTATGTTTACTATAAAATAATAAATGCATTCATGCTTAGTTTGTTTTCAAAACTACATACAATCATGATAATTACTAAATTTCTATTACTCCATGCTCGATGTATTTCCTTAGAACACTTAGAATTATATTATGAGCACTTAGAATTATTGTAAGAAGAAGCACATTTCTTTCACCCAGTAAATTGGAAACACAATAGTGTATGCCAAAAGTCATGGGTCTTTAGTATGAGCCACCTATCATTACTCAACGATCTTTTTCACCATTCAGAGTTTAGATACATCTTAATTTTTCTTAATGTATGTCTTCTTTTATTTTCTACACCTATTATTTTTACATAAAATGTTTTATTTTTTTAAGACCGTTGTGTTTGTTTACAGCTATGCTTTTTCTTTCCCTTTTCATCCAACATAACATTTTATCGTCATTTTCCCTATCTCTTAGAGGTGATTATTCTCATCTCTTGATACAACAATTATATATATAAAAATACAGTTATTTATAATTTTATTAAAACTTTTTGTGACAATTTTGGATATATTATATATAAATCAACTAAATTAAGATTTAATTTTTAATTATTATTATCATTATTAATTAACAAAATAATTAATATATTGGTTAAACAACATTTTAGATTCATCTCAATTTATCATGGAATTTCTTAATTTATCACCACAAAATACTTTGATCTATCAATACCACATTTTAAATGGTCTTTTTCATATAAATTTCAAGCAATATTGTCAATTTTTAAATACTTAAAATGCATTCTTAAATGCATATATTGATTCAAGAATCTTTGAAGAAAAAGTGAAGCATAAAATTTAACATTTCAAACAATCTAATCTCAAGCTTTTAAAAATAAATGTAAACAAATTATTTTCCTTTTGAATATTGAAATATTAACACATACATACACACACACACACACACATATAAAAGAATTAAAAGTAATTTTTCTATATTTTTACTATATCTCTTTTGTATTGGTTGTAATACTAGTAAAAAATTATATGAGAATAATGAAAATGAAGTTATAGATGTTTTGTAATGCTTTTAATTAAAACTAACCAAACATGTATAATCATATGCTTTTATTATAGTCTACATTTTTTTTTTTTTTAGAGTATGATACAATCAACTTCACTTTTAATGCAATGAAATGGCAAATCACGCATAGGAGTCATACTCAATTGTAGAATAAACTTAATTAACTCTTGATATGTGAATACTATGTCTCAAGGTTAAATTTCTACTATACACCTTAAAATTATATATAAATTTCTACCATCCACCTTAGAATTACGTATAATTAAATTTAATTAAAATTTTGAGAAATCTGTTATAAAACCTATTGCTTAATAAGAGTGATAAAAACTTATAAATATTAATTATTTTTATAGCTACTAACTTAGTTTAAATATAAATCATTATTATTTTAATTTATTTTAATATAATACCAATATTATATATTTTTGATATTGTATAATTTTAATAATTAAAAAAGAAAAACTTGCCATATAGCAAATTAAATATAGTTGACATAATAATTTTATATTTTTTTAATTAAACAACATTATATATAAATATATATCTATCTCATAGAACCATTTTAATTATATATTTATATCATACTTCTTATATTAATTTTGATTAATTTTATATTTAACACTAATGTTAATATAAGGGTGTACTACAACAGTTTCTCCAACCCTACTATAAAACATATTGTCATTCAAAAAAAATCATTTAATTTCATTAAAAAAAAAAAAAAAAATTCCCATCAGCTAATGCAGAATTAACAACCTTTTTTCAAGAAAAACCATACCACTTTAGACAAGTTTTCTGTACAAAATACCTATGGTCCTAGACTAATAATATATTTCGTGTCCAAAAAAACTGTCTGAACCAAACTAAAGCTAAAACATACTTCAGCTCCGGAAAATAATGGTTTTAAATTCATATATTATAAAACATTATAGATAATATAGATATTTTACTTTTTTATATTTTCATTAATTTTTAATAAAATTTCTAAACGATACATAGTCACAGAAAGAAAAATATAAACGCACAAAGTATTTCCCTTGTTGACCTTAAATCTCAGATAATACCTACGTTACAACTATTTCCCTTTTTGAACTTTACCGCTCTCTACTTTCAAAAATTTAAGGGTATTTGGATGCGAAAGTTGAAGCGTCCGAGCGCATTGCCTCCGATTAGGTGAACCGTTCATGCTGGGCATCAATGCATCAGGTTTAAGGAACATTCTCTTAATTAAAGTTTCCATATACTCTAACAATGGGCGACGCAGAAGGTGGCATTCAAAAACTGGAGTTTAAATCTCCAGAGGATGGTGCGTGGTATCGAGTATCCATCAACTATGGAAACCGTCAAGAAATTCCTGAAGGAACCACATACTTCGATGTGAATTACGAAAGCGGACCTCGAAGAGGGCAGGTTTATAGCGTCAATTTGAATGACAGTAACCTCATCGAGGAAACGAGAGCGAGATTTCGATGCGAGTCCATTCCATTCCAATATTCGCAGCCCGGCGAATTGCCAAAAGGAAGAATCGTATGCGCTGCATTCCGCAAGGACGACAACAACAATCTTCCGTACTTTGATGCAACTGTCAGACAGTTTCCCTGGTCTTTTACAAGTTTATTCTTTACTTTATTCTTTATTTTCTGCATAATATGACTTCATAACTACATGCTATGCTTGTTTAGATTAAAATTTTATGTCTACATTAAAAAATTTTGAAATATTTGATTGGATCATGCTCTTAGCTTCTTTGTGGAACCACAACCCTGTAGACAATAATTTATTACACGATTATTAATACAATCAGCTATTAATTGTTACAATCAGCTAATAAGGCAGCTGATATGATTGCAGGTCACGTCAGTTTCACCCGATGTTTCCTGGCTCTTTCCATCTAAATTTTTGTATGAGATTCTTCCCGCCAATGATATCCGCTTGTTGTCGGCTGTAAGCATTGAAGGTCACCCTGTTATACAGTTTCTTGACAGGGCATTACAGGAAACTAAAGGGAAAACTTATTTTGATGTGAATGTGCCACTTAATTTTGAGGATGATTAAGGGAAGAAAGGACAAATTGAAGATAGGATAAAGCTGAAGAAATTGTTTACGCAAAAGTAGATCTCGTTTTGGCTATAAAATATATAGATTGATTCGATATAATTGTAAGGTTTTCTTATTGTAACTGTTTATTTTAATCGTTTTGTTCATTAATCTTTTTAATTGTAATGAAAGATGCAAGTATATTCTGATAGTAGCCATGGTAGTACTAATTGAAATTCAAATATGTAAATCATATGTTTAAATCATATTTATTAATTATAATTACAAAATTTTACCATTTATTAATTATCAATTATCAAGATTAGCATTAAGTAAAAAGATATAGAAAACTAAAATAAATTAAAAAAACTAAACAATTTCACATTTACACAATAACAATTAATATTTACTATATTAGTGTCATCAATAACAATGATAAATAACATTTATGAAACTGGTTCCATCCTCTATGGTTGTTAGCAAAGTGGTTGTTTACTTGTAGTTGTTTGCAAAGTGGCAAAAAATGTTAGCATTAAAAAAGAAACACATAGAAAAATGTAACAAAATATAGCATATTTAGATTTTATAGAAGAAAATTTATGTTAGTGATAATTTTACATCATAGCATGTCTTGTGTTATTATCATTAATAATAATAATATAATTCCTATAACAACTATAATATGGCTATAGTTTTCCTAATAACAATTTTAATATATATATATTTTTTTATCTCAAAGAAATATTTTCTAATAATAACTGTAATCTTGCCATTAATGGTTATGTGAACCATGAGCTCATAGGTATTTAAATACTATGTTTCCAAATTTTATTTTATTTTAGCTTGTTAAATTAAAACAAATGGTTGTTCACATTTCACAAGAAAAAATAGATACAAGACGAAATCAACACAATGCTACAAATAATTTCAACACAGAGAATCAACATAGTGTTGCAAATAATCTCAACACATTTACACTTATGAAGGTGAAGGTTCCACGAAGTTCCTTTTTGATAAAAAAAACATATGAACAAATTTTTTTAGTAATGGATTTTTTTTTTTTCAAATATGTTAGAGGTTCATTATCAAATGTTGGTTTCTTTTATAAATTTTATTAAGGTTTTATTTTATGAGGGTCAAATAGATTGGATTTGATATGCATTTGATATACAAGTTTTTTTTTATTTTTATGTGATAGCCATTTGATCTGAGAAATTTATCCTAGCATTAATAGAGGTACATAGTTAAGATCAATTACATTTCTTAATAATTGGGGATTTATTGGTTTCAAGTTTTTTCAGATAATTTCAAGTTATTTAAGTTCTATTTTGCAAACATTATTATTAATCAAATAGTATACATCATAAATTTCTTGTTTTTATATTCATTGCATTAATACATCATGGTAATTTTAGATAGTCTTCCAAAAACCTATAGGCAACATATGTTTTTTAAAAATTATTTTTCATGATCAGTAAGATTTAATGAAATAATATACATAAAAAAAAAAAAACAAAAAATCTCTACTTACTAAACAAAAATGAAACTATATTTGTTCACATTTCAAAATCAAGTAAACCAGAAGAAGAAGCAATTCTTTTTTATGTAGTGAGTTGACATAAGCCTTAATTATCTTAGACATTATAATAGGCATAACATGACACAATAAAAGTAAAAAAACTCTCCACACATACACCAAATATGCCTTTGCAATTATCATAGCTAGGAAGCATGAATTCACTCAAGAGTTTGTGGTTTCGTGGACCATATTATAATATTGTTCTTTCCTCATGCTTTAGCTTTCCTCTCTAGTGTTTTATCAACAACCCCCATTTCTTCTTTCTGAGCATATATCTAATGGGGAGAAAATATTGAAGTAAAGTTGAAGTGTCTCACATAAAAACATATATTAATTTATTAGAAAATTATCTGATTTTATTATTTTATTATTGATCACATAAAATTTACATATTTCTAGTTTTCAGTAAAAATTTTATATATTTATTAAACATTGTAAAATATTATATAGATTATGTATTTAAAACATTACATTGAATTTATATCATTTTGTATTGAATTTATATAATTTTATATTTTATGTAAATTTAATATATTGGTTAGATTTATGTTTTAATAATGATAAAAAGCATTATTTTTATCTTATAAATACCACATATTGAATTTATATTTAAACTAAATAATAAGAATAAGAATTTTTATAAGTTGAAATTTACTTTATTTTATGCAAATATTTATAAATTAAAATATTTCTAATTTTATTAATTTTCTTTTGAAACAATAATAAAAATTATTTAAAAAATATTATTTGTGAAAACAATATTGAAAACCTCAGTTTTACTCTGGTACATAGTAATAATTATTTAATAAAAAATTAAATTAATAATTTATCATTCATTTTTAAAATATATAAACATGTATTATTTTACAAATTTAAAAGATTACGAATCAGCACCTTCCTATGTAATAGATGACATGAGTCTCAATTATCTTAGATTTCACAACCCTAAATTTTTTCCAAAAAACACTCAAAACACTCTCCACACTTGAATACATTTTTCCTTTGCAATTAGCATAGCTTGAAAGCATGAATTTCCTCTAGAGTTTATAGTTTTTTTTTCCACTAACCCTTTTTCCCCTTCCACATGTAAGCCATGGAATAAGAAAGTTAAGTAAAGTTTGAGTGATTCAACTACTACATATTTTAAATTTTGGTTAATGAATTAAGTAATCTTATTATTTATGAAAAAAATTATATATTATTTATTTTTATAAAAAAATTACATATTTTTAATATTTATATTTTTAATATAAATTTATATTTTATATCAATTTAATGTATTGGTTAGATTTATATTTACCTTGTAAGGTGTCATTATTTGAAAACAACTCTCCTAGCTGCTACTGTGTCTATGTTTGAGCCATTGCATTACATGTTAGAAGATTGAAATGTTTTAGGCCATTAGATCGGATAATATTTTTATATATGTTTTTTATAATGTTAGTTTTATTATTTTTAATAAGTTAGATTGAATTTAGGTTTTGGTGATTATAGAAAGGTTGTAATGTAATGTTTAACATTTTGACTATGTCAAATTACACAAAATTAAAAGTAAAAGTAAATTAAATAAAAGGATTGACATACTGTAATGAAGATTTTAACTCAGTCAAAATACAATAAAAAAATAATAAAATAATAAAATAAAATAATGATAAACTATAAATACAGCCCATGGTATTGACCCATGCTATTCATGTGGAATGTAGCTTCTTTACAGGGGGAACTAAGATGGCCTAAATAAATCTTAATTATCAATCTAAACTAATTATTTAATAAAATTATTTTTAAATGTTTATAACCATTATTTTTTTATAATTTTTCTTAATAAAATGTATCTAATTTCATACATCCAAATATGCATAGGTTTTCCTGTTATGTATTATTTTTGTTACAATTATTTTATTATTCCAAAAATACATGGTTTTTTTGGTTATATACTAGCAATTGCACCATCACCAAATGTTGCAAAGGAAATGCCATAATATTTTTAAAGAGATCCAATAGTTTCTAAGCAAGATATTTGTAATGATTTTGGTCGATTTTAGTAAAGGCAGGAAACTAAACAACATTGAAAACACCACAAACATCAAACTTTCATTTCTTTTGATACAAACAACTTCATGCTAGTTAATTTTCTAATTAATTCCTTGTGATTGGTTTTTTGGTCAAAAAATAAAGTTTTGTGAGACTATAATTTTGGAGGAATGGTGAAATTATTGCTAGATTTGAATGATTTTTTTATGTTCGAAATTGATTTAGCATTATTAAAAAATTTGAAGAACATAAAATACTCACTTTATAATTATAATTAAAATTTGCACAAGAAAATTACCCATTTTTTTCAAAAACCTATTAATTTTTTCAAAAATATTTGTGACTTATTTAAACTACAGCAAATAATAATACCATTCTCAAAATTCTTTTTCATATTTGTTTAAAGATTATTTTTAAAAGAATTAAATTAGATCACAAAACCAAACAACATTTGAGACACCCCAAATTTTAAATTTTCAATTTTGATGCAAACAACTGGGTGCTAATTAATTTTCTACTTAATTTCCTTCTGGCCTATTTTCAAAATGGTAGGTGAAGTAGATGTCTAATATTTTTTCCAAAAGTAAAGCCTCATATCATTTAAATATGAATAAAAGGTAGGATTTCACTCTTACATATACGTGTGATTATGTGTAGTTAATATGTTCTATGTTTAAAAAAAAAAAACTTCGTGTGGACGATTTCTCGCAAGATTTATAACAATTAAAGATTTGCAAGAGCTGATTTCGCTTGGAATGTTTCCCTCCAACATATTTTCTTAAAAAATATAATCCATTCAACTGACTCAAGCTTCCGATTTCCTTCGGTATTTGACCTGTAAAATTATTTTTTTCTACATTAATCCTGACCAAGAGCAACACTAAGCCGATCTTTGGCACCAAGATGCCAGAGAATTGGTTGTTTTGAATGAACAAGAATGATAGATTCTTTGCATTTACGATATCGACACTCATTTCTCCCACAAAATTATTAAATCTCATATCAATAATATTGACATTGGGCAGACCCCAGATTCCCCTACGAACTGTACTGCTGAGTCCATTTTTGTTGACTCTGAAGTGTATCAACCTTTTCCAAGCACCGTATGAGATAGGCAATTCTCCATGAAATATTTTTCAAGAACAAGAAAGTACTGCAGGTTTCCTCCTTTGCAGACATTCTTGGGAAGCGAGCCATTCAACCGATTTTGCGAGGTGTCCAACATGTTGAATTTGGACATGAGGCTACCAAGCTTCTGTGGTAATTGGCCTGTAATATTGTTCTCATATATCGACAAGCCTTCCAGAAGCGGCAATTCCGCAATGCTCTCGAGAATTTGTCTCGAAAGATTGTTGTTGTAGAGCTGCAAGTATGACAAATTCTTCAAATTCCCGACCTCTGGTGGAATGCTTCCAGTAAGGCTGTTGCGCAATATGTCCAAGTTCCGCAGTAACGATAGATCACTCAATTCGTGAGGAATACTCCCGCTAAAATAGAGCTTCTTTAGGTTGGAGATTTTCTTTGGGAATGGATCCATTCAAGCTGTTTTTGGAGATATCCAAGAGGCCCAGCTCTGTGAAATTAAAAATGAAAAAGGGTATTTCTCCTATCAAATTGCAGGTGGGCAAGTAGAAGGTGTTGAATTTCTTCAAACTCATGAGTTCCTCATGAATTGTGCCAGGAGCAAAGGGATTCTATGCAAGGTGGAGGGAGGTGAGCTATGGTAAATTTCCCAGAGAAGGAGGGACTTGCCCTGCGAAGCTGTTGGTCAAGAGGTCAAGTATGTTCAAATACTTTAGTCCAGAGAGGTTTGGCAAAGTGCCGAACAGAGAATTTATGTTGAGGTTGAGGGATTGGAGGTTGCTGCAATTCATGAGGGGCAGTGGGACAATCCCATAGAATTTTATTGAAACCCAAATGAAGCTTTTCCAAGCTCTGCAGATTGCATAGGCCGGCATAAAGAGGCCCATTGAGAGATTTGTCTTCGAGTGCGATTTCAGCAACCATACCTGTAGAATTGTCGCAGGTGATTGCATGCCAATTACAAGGCGCATTGACAAAGCCTATCACCCAGTTGTACAATGCATTGTGGGGATCATTCTTGAAGATTTCCTTCAACCGTCATTCAGTTAAACATAAAGAATCGGTTTAAATGAAACTGTTTTTTATCGGATGGTGTAAAACTATTGAATCGTCTAACATTTCATCGGACATTGCAGACTTGTACACCCTAGCACTTAGCAAAGTTGTTTTCAGATAAAACGCCTACGGCGTAATTATTTATAATTCATGAGTATTATTTATTAACATATAAAAAATTAAATTAATAATGAAATTTATCTTCAGCATTAATGATGGATTTTCATAATTCTCATTTCTTAAATAACACTAAATTTACCTTTAAAGGGGTTAGTAACAATTGTTTGTATCAAAGTCAAGGATATATAAGAAAGGAGACATGCTGAATACAACCTTGCAACCTTAAACAAGCCCTAAAAAGGGATAAACTTGAATGTATGGAATCCATTTTCCCTCATAAAAATGAGAAGTGCAATGAAAAATATTAGAATTTGGAAAAAGTCAAGAAGCTTATCTCATGTTCCGTTCATTTAGATTTGAAGTATATGGAAGAATAAAAGTAGGACAATGGATACTTAACAAGAATGTATTATTCTTTAGAAGGAAACGACCTTGACAAGGCTATGGAGGACCAAATATGTGACATACATACATACCAAAAAAAAAAAAAAACATTACCCAAAGTAAAACTTACCATCCGACATTGAATTACACTAGTATAATTCTACAAAACCATATAACTTGAACCTTTCCTCACCATGGGAATTCTTGTCATAATATATGATTTTCATTAAGGTGTAATTTCTTAATCCGAGGGCATCAAAACTTAATGTTGGGTATGGATCTAACCCTGCTTATTGAATGATATTTTTAGTCTTGATACAGCCGAGGTAAACCTGGCATGTCAAGGAAAATAAATGCAACAGGTACTCGATATTAATACCACCAGACAGATGTGAGATTCATCATGATCTTTGAGTTTTCGATGAACTTCCTGAGATCTCGACCATTGATTTTTGGGGCAATCGACGATCGTCGTTTTAGACAGGAATTCACATGGTAAACCCTGCCAACCCTAGGTTTTACTAGCCTTTGTCACTATGCTTGTGAATTAACTCTTCCACTCTGAGAAATTATCACTGTTGTGATTTTCTTCCAAGCTTCGACTCCACCATTATTGATTCTTCACTCCAGAATGGGAGGACCTCAAAGGTGAAACGGCCATTAGCTTTGCACCAGGATGGTTTAAGGTTCCATTTTCCGAATGCAGTGAGTTATAGGTGTATTGAGACCTCCATTGTCATGGCTATTCTTTCCATTTTCATTCCTACACTCCTCACCGCAGCTCAGGTAAAAATACTTCAATTTCCCTGGCTTATACAAACTTTTCTTTTTATGCATATTTACTCTCAATTCTTAATCTCTTATTTCGAGTTCCTCATCAACTCTGTTTCATAGTGTTAAAGGATTTCAACACTAGGATTTGTTTGTCGTGGCGAATTTATTTTTTACAGGAAAAAATACCCTATCAATCCTTTAATTAATCTAATAGGGAATTCTCTGTTTGGATATCTATATGCTTAATGTCTGGAACACTCTCCTTACTCTTTTAATTTTGCATGGCTATTGTTTTCAGGTCTTATCTTTCTCTATTGGTCGCTCTCATGCTTAGAAATATCGCTTGAGTTTCCATATACTTTAGAGCATGGCTAATACATTGCACTCACCTACACATACTCATAATGTCTGCACTCGGACTCAGAAGCCTATCTGTCTCAAGCGAATCTTCTAGAATTTTTCTGGTGTTTAGAAACCCATTTCTTGGCTTTCTCCATTGAGTAGTATGTCAACATTATTTATGCTATGGTTCAATTTATATATATTGTGAAATTTAAGATATAGTTTCCAGCCAGAACCCTTGGGCCTCGGATATTTTTCCTCAGTTATGTTAAATCCATGTATTTTTATTAAGAAGGGTTCATCGTAGTCTTCTTTCCTTATTACTTAGCATGCATTGTAGAACGGTCAAAGGTTTCAATTATAAATATCGAATCTTACTCAGTTTGAAGTATTAAAAGGGTGAATGTTGTAATATTTACTTTTTGTTTTGGAACAATCGTTATTTGTTTGGAATGTATGTAATATTTGACACACGGTGGACTTTCGCTATTTTTTAATGATATGAAAGCTTATTCTCGCAGAAGTATGAACATATTCCAGTTCCAGTTTTCATTATATTTATTTCCTTTGTTTATCCATATTGATAATATGTAGTTAAGCTCGACAGTCGGTCTTAGTTTTTTTTTCTTGAGGACTAATTGTTTTTCTGTCTTTACAGTAATTAAAAATAAACTCAATTTTTAATTTCTTTCTTTACAATATATTTATTTCTACCTTAGGTAATTACCTCGGTGACCGGACCACCTACAGTGTCCGTGTATAGTTGTGCTTGAGGGAAAATGCGTCCTACGTTAGGGTTCTACCCTGTACTCTCGACTGACATTCCCCTCTATTGTTTTATCAAAAGAAAACTTCTTTAAGCATGTATATGTGTGTTTTTATATTTACAAGATATAAATAAAATCTCCTTCTTTTTACACAGTTTACAGTTCATTCCCTTAACTTATCTATATTTTACTGAGTATGAATGTTTACTGTAAAATTTATATTTATACGTATATATCTGAAATCTTCTTTTTCCCATTTCCTATACCAAACAACTTCTACTGTCTAAACTGGAACTTAGATATTCCATTCATTTATTGATATAATCATAAACACTATGCTTTAAATGTAATAAATGTTCTGTGCATAATCATTATACCCATGCTTCTCTATCACTGCGATACACAATGAGATAATAATAGTAAAAAAATTAGTACCATTCTCTCTCAGAACTTTCCTAAAATATACCCACTGTTACTGTCACTATTAAATAAATACTTCTACATACATAGTGTAAAATTAATGCAATGCTTAACTCACTGAAACACACCGTTACTTATCTCATTATGCATTTTATAGTTGTCGTCCTCCCAACCTTCAATAGGGGTGATCAGATCCTACTCTTTCCCCTGTGCTCCACTCCTGAAAGGTATGGGTTGAAAGTGGAATATCTGCTGTGACCTCAGGACTCCTGGTCCAGTGAGTAACATAAATTAAATTAGGATTTACTGAGTGATTTTCCACTGGTCTCTACCAGCTCATGAAAATTCTCCACTCTCTCCTTAGTCCATGAAAATAACCCCTACTCGTCACTGGGATTAGTCTCTTTTCCCCAGAGGAGAAGGTAACGGTTTCCAACTATCCAAACTACCTTCCAGTTCCTCGAAAACATTTACCATCACCTTTTACTTTTTATGGAATCACTTTCCATAACTGATTTTACTATTCATAATTAATCACTAATGAAATTTTTTTTTTCCAACAAAACATTAATAGTTCCAGTCTTTTCTTAAAACAAATAATTAAAATGTCTTTTAACTAGTTAACAACTAGTTATCATTAAATGTAGATGTCACAAATTCCCCTATTGGAAGTAATATTGTCCTCGATGTTTCATTCTAGCTCAAAAAATAACTATGGGAAAACCTCGTGCAAAAACCCTTAATCTTCCCAAGTAGCCTCATCCGAGTCGAAGTGCTTCCACTGCACTTTAACTTGGGTAATGACTTGCTTCTGGAGCACAATTTCTATCCAGTCAAGTATGTCTTGTTGCTCGACCAGAAGCTTGTTGGCCATCTCTACCTGCAAACAACAAATTTCCTTGTCAAATTCTCATAAAGAAATCATATTTCAAGTTAGGATTTTTAATTCTATCCTAACTGTATATTCTACCAATGAATTACATGCTTCGGGTGATGCACATAACGTTTCAATAGGGACACTGAAACACATTGTGTACTCGGATGTGACTAGGTAAATCCAACTGGTAGGCCATAGGTCCTACCCTTTCCAAAATTTGAAAGGGTTCACAGAACCTGGGAGCAAACTTGGCACAAGAGGTCCACCGAAAGGTACCGCTCTTGGATTTGATCCTCACATACACATGGTCTCCCACTTTGAATTCCCAAAAAGTCCTCTTCTTATCTGCATAGGTCTTCTGCCGATCTTGTGCGGCCTTCAAATTTTGTTTTATCTTCGTTATTTATGATTTGATTTTAGCAAGCGTTTCTGGTCCCAAAATTAATTTTTTTTTGGGACTACTCCAATTTATGGGTGTGCGACACTACCTCCCATATAGGGCTTTAAAAGGAGTCATCTTAAGTGACTCCTCATAACCATTATTTTAAGCAAATTCAACCAGATGCAAGTAGTCTTCCCATTTGGTTGCTTGCTGCATCATGTACATGCGCAACATGTCTTCCAAAACTTGGTTTACCTACTATTTTTAACCATCTGTCTGGGGATGATAAGCTGTACTAAAATTTATTTGGGTCCCCAGACCTGTAAACAGAGTCTTCCAAAATACTGATGTAAAATTTACATCCCTGTCCGAGATAACCATCTTCGGAATACCATGCAACCTGAAAATTTCTCTCATGAAGATATTTGTTATCTGTATAGTATTGTAAGCAAACTGCACAAGTGTAAAATGTGCAGATTTCTATCAACTACCGCCATGATGGATTCATTGTGCCTTTTTTACCATGGTAAACCTATAACGAAGTCCATTGATATGACCTCCCACTTCCATTCAGGTACTGGTATGGGTTGCAACAATCCTACATAATGGTGATGCTACACCTTAATCTACTAACATTCCAAACATTTATTTAGATACTCAACAATATTTTTATGCATACTAGGCTAGAAATATAATTTTATAATAGTTGTTAACATTTTTTGGTATCCTAGGTGTCCTGCATAGTTACTCTGATGGTATTCATCCATGATTAACTCTTTAAGTTCCACACGATTTCCTACATACAACTTTCCTCTAAAGGTTAGCAGTTTTTCTTATTTAAACCCATATTCAAAAGTACTTCCTTGTTTTCTAGTCTCTTCCATTTGCTACCATAGGAATTGATATTTCAGTTCTTTATGTGCTTCTTCTTTTACTTGATCTAAGGATTTATTTTCAAGCTGGTTGTAGTAAATCTCATAGACACAATGTAGCTTTCTAATTAAAGCATCAGCCACCCAGTTTTCCTTACCTTTCACGTGCTGGATGTCCATATCAAACTCACTTAGAAAGGCATTCCATCTTGCCCGCTTTGAGTTTAAATCAACTTTCTTGAAATAACTAGTCAAGTTGCTATGATATGTTTTTAGGACAAACTTTTTACCCAGCAAGTAGTGTCTCCATACCAAGAATGCATGTACTACTATTGTTAATTCTAGATCATAGGCTCAGTACCTTTGTTCATGTTCCTTCAAATTTCTTGACTCATATGCCACTATTTTTTCTTCTTGAGATAAAACTACCCTAACACCCTCTTTACTTGCATATGTACAAACTTGAAATTCTTTGTTGGGGTCAACTAACCTCAACACTGGTGCAGTGGTCAATAATTTCTTCAGCCTCTCGAAACTATTTTGGCACTCAATAGTCCACTTAAAGACTTTCCTTTTCTATGCAAGGAGGTAATAGAAAAAACAATTCTAGAAAGTCCCTCAATAAATCTCCTAAAGTACCCATCTAATCCCATAAAGGATCGAATATCTTCCACATTATAGGGTACTCGCCATTCCATTATTATCTTGATTTTCACTGGACCAACAACAATTCCTTATGCTAAAATGACATGGTCTAGGTACTGGATTTCTATTTTAAACAAATCACACATGTTGAACTTAGCGTACAACTGGTGTTTTCTTAGCATTTCCAGCATAATCCTTAAATGCTCCTTATGTTATTCTTGGTTTTTAGAATAGATTTAAATGCCATCTATAAATATAAGTACAAAATTATCTAGGAAAGGATGAAATATACCATGCATTAACCTCATAAAGGTTGTTGGTGCATTTTTTAACCTAAAGGGTAAAACCACAAATTCATAATGCCCGTACCTGGTACGGAATGCAGTTTTGCAAATGTCTTCACCCTTGATTCAGATCTGGTGATATCGAGATCTTAAATATATCTTTGAAAATAGAGTGACCCCTTCACCTAATCGAACAAATCATCAATCCTTGGTAGAGGATATTTATTTTTAACTATTAATTTATTGAGCTGCCTATAGTCCATGCACATTCACATGGTTTCGTATTTCTTCTTAACGAACATCACTGGTGCTCCCCACAGGGACACACTTGGATGAATATAACCTTTGTCCAACAGTTATTGTAACATCTTTTTTAACTCAGTTAGTTCTGGAACACTCACTCTGTAATGAGCTATTGACATAGGAAATTCTTGTGGCGTTAACTATATAGTAAAATCGATATCTCCTCTTGGTGGTAATCCAAATATATTTTCTAGAAAAACATCCATGAAATCGTGTACCACTGGTATGTTTTCCATTATAGGTGAGTTTTCCTTGGAATTAGGATACCCCACCTGAATATATCTGGCATCCCTTCCTCATACATTTATTCATATGGAATGATGTAATTGGACGTAGTTGTAGCGGATTCTTGATTCCCTGAATCTCCTTACGTGTTCCATCTTGCATTCTGTAAAAAATGATATTTTCCTTGCATTCCACTAAGGTCCAATGTTTTTCTAGCCAATCCATGCCCAAAAAAACATCATAGGACCCTAATGGCAGTATGTTCAGGTCCACATTCAACTGTTTTTCTGCAATTGCTAATGTACATTTGGAATCTTGGTTGTTTCCTTTCTTTTTCCTCATGTGGCTAGCTGTACCAACCATAGATTTTTTAATTTCTTCCCTTTTAATTTACAAATTTCCACTATTTTGGGACTAACATAATTTAGAATTCCCCCTGGGTCTAGAAAAATTGAAATAGGTTGAGACAATAATTTACCTTCCAACTCAATCATTGTTGGTTGATAATCTGCCTATCGATCCTCGAATGCCGTGTTGATATGATGAATGTTTCGCGCCCCATCTCCTACTATAGAAGCCTTCGACAAATTTTCAACTATGTTATTTCTTGTTCGCTGTGGGACGTTTTTATAAAAGTGTGCCTCACCACTCCCCCAACACTGTAGAGGTGGCTTAGTCACCAGTCCTTGCTCAGGTTCGCTAGATGCCTCGGTAGGCTTCTCTTATACTGGCCAATGGGTTTTTTGATGATTTATATCAAAATTTTTACTAATAGAAATTTGCACAGAATTATTAAAGTTATTTCTTTTGGCTCCTATGAATTTTGAGCTATTTTCCTATCCTTTTCTTGGCTACCAACTTTTTCCAACCTCCCCTTTAGCCTTGGACTGCTGATATCACATTCGTGCCTTACGAATGTCTTCATCCATGGTTCTAGGATTTACAAATTCAATTCGCTCTTTCATATGTGTTGGAAAACTGCCTAGAAATATTTGCACCTTAGCCTTTTCTTCTCGGAGATATGGAACATATCTTAATAGGGAGGTGAACTTGGTGATATACTCGTCCATAGTAATCTATCCCAACTTCAAGTCATGAAAATCTTTAGCTTTCTCAGTTTAGAAACGTTATGTTAAATAATTGTCTTTAAATTATTGCGGGAATGATTCCCAAGTAGCATCTTGGTCCTCAATGCTACGAACATTCTTTACCTATTCCCACCACAAAGTGGCTTTCTCTCTTAACTGATATATGGCTAATCTGGCCTTCAAGTTGCTACTGTATTCGTACACCTGAAAATATTTTTTCATGTTTATCAACCATGCCTCTGCCACTTCCTCAGCTTCACCATCAAATGTTGGTGGTTTTATTCTCTAAAACTCCCCTTGAAGTTCCCCTTTCTTCTTCTTAACTTCTTATTGATCTGACACATTGCCAGACTCTGCTTCATTATAGTTTTTGTTCTTATTGCTTCGCTAATAACGGTTTATTTCCACTCTGTCAGTGGTGTGTTCCCTTTTTTGTGACTCATCACCCTCTTGCATGTCCCTATCACCACTTGGGTGTTCCATTTCTTGATTTTGATTTTCTGACAAGCTCTTAAGTATCTTCTCTTTCTCTTGCATCAAGTGCTCATTATCGCTACAAACTCGCACCATCTCTTCCTGTAGTTTCTGTACTGTACTAAAAAATATACTGGTTTGATGTTGTTGCTCCTCCAACAGTATACTTGTTTGTTGGTGTTGATCAACACTCAGCTGAACCCACATCTCTGGGGCTCACTACCGGTTGTGTTTGGGTTTCCCCAGTATCTTCGGGTGGTTATTGTGTTGCTCCCCTTTTCATGATGTTTCCTATTATGCTTCTATTATGTGCATTAGTATACACATGACTTAAATTGTTAGTTTCCCTTAGGGTCCCAGTGTATGAACGCTGCTCTGATACCACTTGTGACATACACACATACCAAAAATAAATAAAAAATTACTTCTTACATTACCCAAATCTAAACTTACCATCCTTCATTGAATTACACTAATATAACTAAAAAAAATTACTTCTTACATTACCGAAAGCTAAACTTACAATCCTACATTGAATTATGCTAATATAATTTTACAAAACCATATAACTTTAACCTTCACTCACCATGGGAAGTCTTGTCATAATATATGATTTTGATTAAGGTGTAACGTATTAATCTAACGACATCAAACCTTAATGTTACGTGTGGATTTCAACCCGCTTATAGAAAGATATTTTTATCCTTCATACAATCGAGGAAAACCTCGCATGTCAAGGCAAAAAATGCAACAGGTACTGGATACTAATACCACCGGACAAATGTGAGGTTCATCGTGATCTTTGAATTTTCAATGAACTTACCTGAGATCTCCACTGTTGATTTTCAGGGTGATCGACGATCATCGTTTTAGGTAGGAATTCACATGGTAAACCCCTACAACCGTAGGTTTTACTAGCCTTTTTCACTGTGCTTATGAATTAACTCTTTCGCTCTCTGAAATTGTCACTGCCGTGATTTTCTTCTAAGCTTCGCCTCCACCATTACTAATTATTCACTCTAGTATGGGAGGACCTCAGAGGTGAACCACCAATAGGCTTTGCAACAAGATTTTTTTGAGGTTCCATTTCTCGAACGCAATGTGCTATAGGTGTATTGAGACCTTCGTTGTCATGGCTATTCTTTAAATTTTCATTCCTATGTTCCTCACCGCAACTCAGGTAAAAATACTTCAGCTTCCCTAGCTTATAAAGAATTTTCTTTTTATGTGTATTTACTCTCAGGGCTTAATCTCTTATTTCGAGTTCCTCATCGACTTTGTTTCATGGTGTTAAAGGATTTCAGCACTAAGATTTATTTTTCATAGCAAATTTCTTCTTCACAGGTATAAATACCCTATCAATCATTTAATTAATTTAACACAGAAATCTATATTTGGATAACTATACGCTTAACGTCTGGAATGTTCTCCTTACTGTTTTAATTTTTCCCGGCTATTGTTTTCAAGTCTGCTATTTCTCGATTGGCCTCTCTCATGCTTCGAAATAATTCTTGAGTTTCCATATACTTTGACACATGGATAATACATTGCACTTACCTACAGGTACTCATAATATCTGCACTCGGACTCAGAAGGTTGTGTGTCTCAAGCGAATCTTCTAACATTTTTCTAGGGTCTAGAAACCCATTACTTGGCTCTGTTTATTGAGTAGTTTGTCGGCATTATTTATGATATGGTTCAGTTTATATATATTATGAAATTTAAGAGATGTTTTTTGGCCAAAACCCTTGGGCCTTGGGTATTTTCCCTCTACTGTGTTAAATCTATGTATTTTTATTAAGCAGGGTTCACCGTAGTCTTCTTTCCTTCTTACTCAACATGCATTGTAGAACAGTCGAGGGTTTCAATTCTAAATCTCGACTCTTACTCTGTTTGAAGTATTGAAAGGGTGAATGTTGTAAGGTTAACTTTTTGTTTTGGAACAGTTGTTATTTGTTTGGACTGTATGTAATATTTGACACATAGTGGCCTTTCGCTATTTTTTAATGATATGAAAAGCTTAGTCTACAAAAAGTATGAACATATACTAGTTCCAATTTTCGTTATATTTATTTCATTCGTTCATTTGTATTGATAATATGTAGCTAAGCATGGAAGTCAGTCTTAACTATGTTTTCTTGAGGAATAATTTTTTTTTGTCTTTACAGTAATTGAAAATAAATTCTAGTTTTCATTTCTCTCTTTACAATATATTTCTTTCTACCTTAGGTAATTACCTCGGTGACCAGACCACCTACAATTTTTGTGTATAGTTGTGCTTGAGGGAAAATACATCCTAGGTTAGGGTTCCACCATGTACTCTCAACCGACAGTCCCCTCTATTCTCGTAGCAAAAGAAAACTTCTTTAAGCATGTATATGTGTGTTTTTATCTTTACATTATATAAATAAAATATCCTTCTTTTTACATAGTTTATAGTTCATTCCCTTAAGTTGTCTATATTTTACTGAGTATGAATGCTTACTGTAAAATTTAAATTTATATGTGTATATCTGAAATCTTCCTTTTCTAATTTCCTACACCAAACAACCATTGTTGTTTAAACTGGAACATAGATATTCAATTCCTTTCTTGACGTTGTCACAAACACTAAGCTTTAAATGTAATGAAAGTTATGTGCATAATCCTAATACCCATACTTGTTTGGTGAGATACATAATGAGATAATAAAAAAAAAAAATTAGTACCATTCTCTCTCATCACTTTCCTAAAATATACCCACTGTTACTGTCACTAGTAAATAAACACCTGTACATACATAGTGTAAAAAAAATGTAGTGCTTAACTCATTAAAACATAGAGTTACTTATCTGATTATGCAGTTTATAGCTATGGCCCTCCAAACCATCAAGAGAGACGATAATATCCTACTCTTTCCCCTGTGCTCCACTCTTGAAAGGTATGAGTTGGCAGTGCAATTTCCACTATGACCTTAGGGCTCCTAGTCCAGTTAGTACCAAAAATTAAATCCATATTTACTTAGTGATTTTCCACTGGTCTCTACCAGCTCAGGAAAATTATCCACTCTCTCCTTAGTCTATGAAAAACACCCCTACTCCTCGCTGACATTGGTCTCTAATCTCTAGAGGAGTAGGTAACTATTTCCAACTATCCAAACCACCTTCCAGTTCTTGGAAAACATTTACCATTAGATTTTAATTTTCTTGGAGTCACTTTTCATAACTGATTTTATTATTCATAATTATTCATTAATTATAATAACTTTCTTTTTCAACAGAACGTTAATAGTTCCAGTCTTTTCCTAAAACAAATAATTAAAAATTCTTTTAACTAGTTAATATCTAGTTATCATTAAATGCAGCTGTCACAAAATAGAAAAATTAAAAACAAAAGAACTCTTCAAAAAATGGGTTACTCAAGGATTTTGGAATCCAAATGAGCTACATTTTCTCACTGATTCAAGAAAGCACTCAAAAAGAGACAGAAAATAGTGATATAGAGACATTTTATTCATAAACAACAGAAAGATAGAATTATAACTCGAGATAGAGTTATTGGAAGAGAAGCATTCCAATTGTAAGGAGGACTCAAAAAATACTAGACAAAATAAAATTACCTATTGCAATCATTTGAAAAAAAAAAGTATCTCTAAAGGGTCATTTGGGGAGGAATCTATTGTAACGCCCCCAATTCATGTGATTTCATTCTAAAGTTAGATACTTTAACTTTACATCCTAAGGGGAGTGGACCCCAAAGGATAATTATTTTGTGAATGTAATTAAACATTTTATTGAGGAAATGAATAAATTATTGTGGTGCAGATTGACCAAAAATGAGATGATGAGATCACTTGCTAAAACTGTGAGGATGGATGAGGCAAATATTTCCCCACAATCTTTCAAAAATCTTTGAAAGACAATAAGTTTTAAATTTAGATTTTTGAGGAAAAATCTGAATTTCCCCAATGATGAGGAGAGTAGTTGGGAAGAGGTAAAAAGCTGAGAAAGTTGAGGAAAAGCATAAAATAGCTTTAAAGAATCCCTAAATTGGGAAGCCTAGGCAAACAGGAAGAAAAGCATCCTGAGATTCTGGACGCAGAATTAGAAACATGCTTTGGGGAACAATAGCTTAAATAAGCTACTCCTAAACAGATTGAGGTTGGTCTGTGGTGGAGGTGATCTCAGCTCAGGGGTGAGTCCTGGAGACAGACGGACTCTAAGGTTGGGAGGTTGGTCATTTTTCTGAGTGGTATGTAATTCTACTTATTTGGTGTTTTCTTTACTTCAGTATGAATTGGCTACATATAAATGTTTGTCATATATTATATGGTAAATGCTACATTTAACAGAATCAGTAGAAGGTATTCACCTTCAGAACTCTGTATAGTTGTAGACATTATCTGTGTGAAATAGAATCCACCAAAATTTCTAAACCATCTCTGGTTCAGATCTAGGGATACTTGTATGTCCACAGAATACAACACTTGAATTTATTTCAATCTGCTTCTCCTATGTTAATGCACTCTATGAGAAAGAATAAAATAGAGAAATAGGAGAGTTACTATACCCAGATAAGAATGTGCATATGAGAATTCAGATTAAAAAAAAAAAAACATAGATTGCATTAGAAATCTGTACATTCCTCATATGAAAAGAGAGATATATAGGAAGTTAATTTTATATGCAAAAATTTCTAGTACTGCTCAAGTATCTGTAAATGTTCTCTAAAAAAATTTGGAATTGTAAGAAGTCTTTGGCATAATAAAAATCTATTTGAGTATTAGTGAACACAAAAAATTTGAAGGTCAAGCAATTCCTGAAGAAGGTAGGACTAGAAGAAATCATATATTCGGACTCTCAGAAATTGTATTACAGTAGTTATAGTCGGAGAATTTTATTGTTCGTCCATTAACCCTTAGAAACGAGATACCATGCTATTAATGTAGTGAACAGTATATCTCTAGACACAACAGAATTAGGCAATGTAAATGGTGTATAAAAATCTGTGTCTATGTAGAAAAAAATTTAATCATATTCATGCCTTACATGCATAATTGCATATAACTATACTGGAAATGATTTTAGAAACCCATATAAAACTGAATGAATAATTTTATCTACTACACGTCCTCAAGATAAATCTCCGAAGAAGAAACGAGAAACTAAGTATGATGTGAAAGAATTTTTAGTCATGGAATCATTGATTTACAATAGCAATCTACACTTAAATATCTAGATCGGTGGGGTAGCACAGTCATCACCGACATCTTCTGAGATTTGTATTATCTAAACTAATTGAACCAGGAAATCAAGGTATTTACAACAAGAACCACAGAACATCATAGAGATAAATAAAAAAGAAATTTCAGAGGGTAACCAATATGGTGCGCAAACATGTCATACACAGTAATGATAGGTTATCCTTCTAGTGCAAGACAGCACAAATTATATAACAAGAGAAAATCTGTAGGAGAGAATATGTAGTTGAGGGAAGGGGCGGCTATAGATTACATGAACGAGTATCAGAACTAATAAACTGACAAATAAAGTGCAAGGTCGGCATAATGAGAGGCCTCGAATCAAAGATAAACCAAGGTGTGCACATAGTCCATTGTCCATCCTGGTTTTTCCGCGACATTAAATACATAAATAAAATCAAATAGCAATGTGATGCATTGTCTGCACAATCTGGGTTTAAAACCAGTAACATATAGTATTGATACAACTTTGACCGCCTTGACAGTCATGCCCTGCAAAGTAAAACGATGGTAAAACGAAAAATTTGACATAGTGGGTAGGACGTCAACCGTCTACACAATAAAAGAAACCCCTGAAAGGGAGAGTAGGGGCATTGAAGAAATGACTAGGCCGTTGCCAGAGGCGATGCAAATTAGCAGGGTCGAAATTTTCAATTGCCAGCGTGCTCACATAACCTGAAAACAAAAATACCATACGTGTTTGGAAGAGGCACAAGCCGAAAATCAAGTCGATAAACCAGTAGATGGTATGATATAGAAATGGCGGGAACTAGGGTTACCTGTACAAGTGATGAGGAACGAATAGAAATCCTGGAGAAAAAAAAAAATAGATATACCGAAAAATAAGAATGGCATCCATCGTAGCGAATGGTAGCTGTAGAAAATAAAATACAATTGGTTCGTGTATATCTGTATACATATCTATCACAGACAAATAAACACAGTGGGAGTTTCAACTAACCATAACGAGTTCGAAGAGACTTTGCCTTGAACCAGCTCAGGCTGTCTGTCGAAGTTCAACACCCTCACACAGCTTCAGAATCTCGAATGCAAAAGGGAGAAACGTAGACATAGAACGCAGTGGGTTTGAGTCTGCGGACTTGGGAAACAATCCAATGCGTGTTCTGAGAAGGCGTCGTCCTAGCAACCAATAGAAAATTTCATAGAATATACATCATCAAATCTGAAAGACATCGACCATAGAAAGAAAAAAATTTAGATGTGAACTTGGTTACCTTCCCGCTGAAAGCCAGAACCACGCACTGGTAAAAATCCTCCCAAGTTGTGGCACTTCGTGGAGTGGAGCGAAAAGCAGAGACACATATGAGAAAGGATAATGAGATGAAACGAAAAGCCTGGAAGATAACGGGGCTGAAAAAAATTGTGTTCGGTTGAAACTCTAGCTCGTGGCTCGATAACAGCCCAGGTGTCAATTCAACAAAGGAATGGTGTTCTGGGGTTTCCAAAACAAAACCAAAGGCACAGATAAGGACTCATGAAAATATCGATAGATATCGAAACATTAAACTCCAGCGTATGAAATCGTACTTTCAATATCATATGTCAGTCGAACAACTCAGAGTCGGATTTTCACGCAATTAAAAACAAATCGACAATCCCAACACATGAACAACCATAGCTGGCACGAATCTCTGCTATACAAAACCCGATTTCATAATCTCCATGTCTTCTTTACACTAAACTCTGATCAGGTCAAAGTACCAGAGTGGGTGAACAAATTAACTCCTTGCGCTACATCGATAGGGACATAGGTGCAGGGGTTGACAAGCCTACACTTGTCGACCGTATAGAGATCTTTTAGATCTCTTACATGTTCCAAGTGAGAAAATGGGTCAGTATTAAATATATTCAAGTGAGAAAATGAGTCAGTATTAAATGTAAACGAGGGAGCCATGTATATACACCATCGCTATACAAGTGGAGTAACCATGGTAAGGGGAATGAAATTAATTCGTGCACACCCCCTCACCAATAGCACGACACCCCCCAACCCTTCGAAAAGATCAGGATTATGTAGAGGCCGAAATTTCAATTATGGTGTAGTGAAATTGAAAACTTCAATTAAGATATTGGCGGGACAAAATGACTTAACAAGGGTATTATAAAATTATAAGGGTTGTCTTATATTTTATGGAAGTTTAAATAACAAATTATCATATGAGATAAATCGAAGGTAATCATATACAATTAAGGGTGCATAAAAAATAAAAAAAAATAAAAAATAAAAAATTGGTTGGAGAAAGGGAGACATGACTAATGGTATCAGAGTCGAAGTTATAAAACTGGGCTGGTGACTTAGTGCTCACGATTGATGTGTAATCACTGTGTAATTTTGTTTGCTGTAGAAAAAGTTTTGTTTTGTTGTTTGTTTTTTTTCTGTTCACTGATCTGTGCTGTGTAGTGTATAGTGGAGTGATAGAATGGAAGAAGGTGGAGAAATTTATGTTGATCTGCGTGGTGAACCAAATCCCAATGCGGCCATGATGGCTATGTTGCGAAATTTGCAACAAGAATTGGCTGAGATAAAAAGCCAGAATGACAGATTGTCATTGGCCAGTGAGGAGCAGGAAAGGCTCATCAGGGAATTAACCTCACGGAACAGCCAAGAAGGCGAAGGTTCTGGAAATAGGAAAACTGATGAATCTGATGAGGAGTATGCTATTCGACATCAGAATAAGCAGAAAAAGGAATTACAAGGGGAATTCCGAAAAATCAAACCTCCCTCTTATGACGGGGAGAAAGAGGAAGATGTTGAAGCCTGGTTGTTGAATATGATTAAGTATTTCCAGGTTTATGAATATGAAAGCAATTTGAAGGCCAGATTAGCTGTCTACCAGCTACAAGGTAAGGCTACCTTGTGGTGGGAGGAGACAAAGATGGTACATGCCATAGATGAAAAGACAGTTACTTGGGAAGACTTTCAGGCTAAATTCAAGAATCACTACTTGAATGAGCGGTACTATGATGACAAAGCAAAAGAATTTCATGAGCTTAGATTGGGACAACTCACTATCGATGAGTTTGTTACTAAATTTACCAATATATTAAGGTATGTACCTTACATAAGGGAGGAAAAGGCAAAGGTATAGAGGTTTCTGAATTGTTTGCCTATGGTTTACAAGGAGAAAATTGAGTTTGATAATCCAAAAACAATGGACGAAGCTGTTAGAAAAGCTAGATTGTGTTACCAACAGTTCAAAGGAAAAACTGATCAAGGAAAAAGTTGGGTAAGTAAGAATGAATTCAAAGGGAGAAAACAGAAAGCAGCCTACCTAAAGAATTTTGGCAGAGATTATCAGCGGAAAAGGTTTAGTAAACCCAACGAAAGTCAAACTGCACAGTCTCAAGTGGCATCGAAACCAATAGATGGAGACAGTAAAAAGGAGGGAACAGTCAGAATGAAGGATCCCTTGAAATGTTGGGGCCGTGGAGAACCCCATATTTTGAGGGACTGCCCTCATCGAAACATTCATATGCTCATGAGAGATAGGGAAGCGACAACAGTAAATGATATAGTCAGAAACATACCAACTATTAGTGCAGCCCTGGAAAATCAGCAAGCAGAACATCAAGCAACCATGGTGGAAATGGAGGGTAAGATTTCTGACCTACCTGTTTCTATTCTGATTGATCCAGGTGCTTCTTTGAGTTACATTAGTCCAAAGATTGTAGAAAAATGTAACTTAAAAACTGAAAAATTTCAACAGTCATGGTTTGTACAATTGGCCACTGGAACAAAAAGAAAGGTAACACATAAACTGCCCAGAACAGAAATTCAATTAAATGAGTTTCGAACAGAAGTGAATTTGAACATTCTACCCTTAGGGTCATATGATCTATTAATAGGAATGGATTGGCTGGAAAAGAAGAAAGCTTTGATGAATTGCTAGGATAAGACCTTGCACTGTGTAGATGAGGAAGGGAAAATGTTTATTCTCAAAGGGAAACCAAAACCTATTTCTGTAAGACAAATTTCAGCATTGCAATTAAAAAGAACAGCTAGAAAAGGATACCAAGTTTATGCAGTGCATGTGGAAGAAACAGAACAGAAAACTGAAGAAGAATTATTGGATGTTGTACTAGTAATAAGAGAATTCAAGGAATTTTTTCCAAAGGAAATCCCTCACCTTCCTCCCAAAAGAAAGATTGACTTCTCAATCGATCTGGTGCCGGGAGCAACACCTGTTTCACGAGCACCTTATCAAATGAGTCCTCCTGAACTTATGGAACTGAAAATGCAATTGCAAGAACTGCTGGATAAAGGGTATATCAGACCAAGTGTGTCTCCTTGGGGAGCACCAGTGCTGTTCGTGAAGAAGAAGGATGGAAATTTCAGGATGTGCATTGATTATAGGCAACTGAATAAGTTGACCATTAAAAATAGATATCCTTTGCCTAGAATTGATGATCTTTTTTATCGGGTGAGAGGAGCTTCAGTATTCTCAAAAATTGACTTAAGAACTGGTTACCACCAGCTTAGAATTAAAGATGAAGACATCAGCAAAACAGCCTTTAGAACCAGGTATGGCCACTACGAATTTGTAGTGCTACCTTTTGGGTTGACAAACGCCCCTGCCACATTTATGTGTCTAATGAACAGTGTGTTAAACAAGTATTTGGATAAATTTGTCCTTGTGTTCATAGCTGATATTTTAGTTTACTCAAACAGTGAAGAGGAACACAAAGAACACCTGAGGATAGTGTTGCAAACGCTAAAGGAAAATTAGCTATACGTTAAATTCAGCAAATGTGAGTTCTATAAGGACAAGATCCAATACTTGGGTCATATTATTTCTGAACAAGGCCTTGCTGTTGACCCGGAGAAGATAAAGGCTATAAAAGAATGGCCAGTGCCCGCTGATGTTTCACCAGTTAGATCATTGATGGGAATTGCCAGCTATTATCGCAGATTTGTGGAGATATTTTCTGCCATAGCACATCCCATCACTTCCTTACAGAGGAAAGGTGTCAACTTTGAATGGACTGAAAAATGCCAAAACAGTTTCGACAAATTAAAACTGAAACTTACTACAGCCCCTATACTGAAGATTGCAGATCCTGATAAGGAATTTGTGGTATGTACTGATGCATGTAGAGAAGGATTTGGAGGAGTTCTTTTGCAGGAAAATTCAGTGATTTCCTATGAATCCAGGAAACTGAAGATACATGAACAGAATTATAGTGCCTATGATTTAGAATTAGCAGTTGTTATTCATGCTTTGAAAATGTGGCGGCACTATCTGCTTGGAAAAATATTTACATTGATGACTGATCATATTAGTCTCAAATATTTCTTTTCTCAAATTGAATTGAATGCCAGACAGGCCAGATGGCTGTCCTTTTTAAGTGAGTTCGACATGGACATAAAACATATAAGAGGGAAAGAAAATAAAGTTGCTGATGCATTGAGCAAAAATGCTTGTCAAAATATCAATAATATTGGAAGTAGTGCTCAGATTGATGTAGAAGAATTAGTGATTAAAGCAGCAAACCAAGACCCAAATTATGAAACACTTCTGGTAAAATTACAGAAAAAGGAGAAAACTGGTTTCACTCAAAACCAAAAAGGGCTGATATGTTATAAGAGCAGATTGTATATTCCCAATGTAGAGTCTTTAAAAAGAGAAATTCTGGATGAATACCACAAACAACCTTATGCAGGACATCCAGGATATCAGAAAATGTTAACAACCCTGAAAAAGAAGTTGTTCTGGCCAGGAATGAAGAGAGAGGTAGCAGAATATTTAAGTAGATGCATCGAATGTCAACTAGTTAAGGTGGAACACCAGCATCCTGCCGGCCTTCTGAACCCTTTGCCCATTGCAGAATGGAAATGGGACACTGTTTCCATGGACTTCATTATAGGATTACCCAAAACCAAATACTAGCATGATTTTGTAATGGTGGTAGTAGACACTTTAACCAAAGCTGCTCACTTTATACTAGTAAAATCCACCTTTGGAACAGCTCAAGTAGCGAATGTGTTCCTGAAGGAGATAGTAAGACTCCATGGGGTCCCTAAGGTGATTGTTTCTGATAGGGATGCTAAATTTACAGCAGCCTTTTGGAGGGGATTATTTGGAGGAATGGGCACTAAATTGAATTTTAGCACTACCTACCACCCTTAGACTGATGGTCAAACTGAAAGAACTAATCAAATTTTGGAGGACATGCTGAGAATGTATGTCATGGATAGACCCACAAAGTGGGAAGATTTCTTACATTTAGCTGAATTTTCTTATAATAACAGCAATCAATCCTCCATCAAAAT
This sequence comes from Pinus albicaulis, assembly GCA_034641835.2. NCBI lineage: Eukaryota > Viridiplantae > Streptophyta > Pinopsida > Pinales > Pinaceae > Pinus > Pinus albicaulis. The sequence goes on along the minus strand of CM076577.1, from coordinate 1,016,897,688 downwards.
GAGTCTGTTTGAAGCACTGTATGGAAGGAAGTGTCGTACTCCTTTGAGCTGGAGTCAGCAAGAAGACAGACTAATGTTGGGACTAGATGCTTTACAAGAAATGAAAGGAATTGTCAAACAGATACAAAAGAACATCAAGAGAGCACAAGATCGCCAGAAGAGTTATGCAGATCAGAAAAGAGTGCATAGAGAATTTAAAGTTGGGGAGCATGTATATTTGCGTATTAAACCCAAAAAGAGCACCCTTTATGCTGGGAGTTGTGCAAAATTGGCCCCTAGATACTGTGGTCCCTTTGAAATATTAGAAAGGGTGGGACCAGTGGCTTACAAGCTGGCCTTACCACCCCATGTTAGAGTTCATGATGTCTTTCATGTTTCATTATTAAAAAGATATGTACATGATGCTTCTCACATAGTTGATTGGAATGTGGTATAGGTGGAACCAGAAGGGGAGTTTCTGCTAGAACCGCTTCAAATATTGGAGCGGGAAGAAATTGAATTGAGAAGCAGAACGGTAGCAAGAGTAAAAGTGCAGTGGAAGCACTTTACTGCTGAAGAAGCTACCTGGGAACAAGAGACTGAAATGATGGAAAAATATCCATTTTTGTTTGCAAAATAAACTCTAGTAGTTGAATAACAACACCGAGGACGGTGTTTATTTTCAGAGGGGGAATATGTAACGCCCCCAATTCATGTGATTTCATTCTAAAGTTAGATACTTGAACTTTACATCCTAAGGGGAGTGGACCCCAAAGGATAATTATCTTGTGAATGTAATTAAACATTTTATTGAGGAAATGAATAAATTATTGTGCTGCAGATTGACAAAAAATGAGATGATGAGATCACTTGCTAAATCTATGAGGATGGATGAGGAAAATATTTCCCCACAATCTTTCAAAAATCCTTGAAAGACAATAAGTTTTAAATTTATATTTTTGAGGAAAAATCTGAATTTCCCCAATGATGAGGAGAGTAGTTGGGAAGAGGTAAAAATATGGGAAAGCTGAGGAAAAGCATAAAACAACTTTAAAGAATCCCTAAATTGGGAAGCCTAGGCAAACAGGAAGAAAAGCATCCTGAGATTCTGGACGCAGAATTAGAAACATGCTTTGGGGAACAATAGCTTAAATAAGCTACTCCTAAACAGATTGAGGTTGGTCTGTGGTGGAGGTGATCTCAGCTCGGGGGTGAGTCCTGGAGACAGACAGACTCTAAGGTTGGGAGGTTGGTCATTTTGCTGAGTGGTATGTAATTCTACTTATCTGGTGTTTTCTTTACTTCAGTATGAATTGGCTACATATAAAGGTTTGTCATATATTATACGGTAAATGCTACATTTAACAGAATCAGTAGAAGGTATTCACCTTCAGAACTCTATATAGTTGTAGACATTATCTGTGTGAAATAGAATCCACCAGAATTTCTAAACCATCTCTGGGTCATATCTAGGGATACTTGTATGTCCACAGAATACAACACTTGAATTTATTTCAATCTACTTCTCCTATGTTAATGCACTCTATGAGAAAGAATAAAATAGAGCAATAGGAGAGTTACTATACCCAGATAAGAATGTGCATATGAGAATTCAGATAATAATAAAAAAAAAAACATAGACTGCACTAGAAATCTATACATTCCTCATATGAAAAGAGAGATATATAGGAAGTTAAATTTATATGCAGAAATTTCTAGTACTACTCAAGTATCTGTAAATCTTCTCTAAAAAAATTTGGAATTGTAAGAAGTCTTTGCCATAACAAAAATCTATTTGAGTATTAGTCAACACAAAAAATTTGAAGGTCAAGCAATTCCTGAAGAAGGCAGGACCAGAAGAAATCCTATATTCGGACTGTCATAAATTGTATTACAGTAGTTATAGTTGGAGAATTTTATTGTTCGTCCATTAACCCTTAGAAACGAGATACCATGCTATTAATGTAGTGAACAATATATCTCTAGACACCACAGAATTAGGCTATGTAAATGATGTATAAAAATCTGTGTCTATGCTGAAAAAAATTTAATCATATTCATGCCTTACATGCATAATTGCATATAACTGTACTGGAAATGATTTTAGAAACCCATATAAAACTGTATTAATACTTTTATCTACTACACGTCCTCAAGATAAATCTTCGAAGAAGAAATGAGAAACTAAGTATGATGCGAAAGCATTTTCAGTCATGGAATCACTGATTTACAATAGCGATCTACACTTAAATATCTAGATCGGTGGGGTAGCACAGTCATCACCGACATCTTCTGAGATTTGTATTATCTAAACTAATTGAACCAGGAAATCAAGGTATTTACAACAAGAACCACAGAACATCATAGAGATAAATAAAACGAAATTTCAGAGGGTAACCAATATGGTGTGCAAACATGTCATACACAGTAATGATAGGTTATTCTTCTAGTGCGAGACAACACAAATTATATAACAAGAGAAAATCTGTAGGAGAGAATATGTAGTTGAGGGAAGGGGCGGCTATAGATTACATGAACGAGTATCAGAACCAATAAACTAACAAATAAAGTGCGAGGTCGGCATAATGACAGACCTCGAATTAAAGATAAACCAAGGTGTGCACATAGTCCATTGTCCATCCTGGTTTTTCCGCGACATTAAATACATAAATAAAATCGAATAGCAATGTGATGCATTGTCTGCACAATCTGGGTTTAAAACCAGTAACATATAGTAATTATACAACTTTGACCACCTTGACAGTCATGCCCTGCAAAGTAAAACAATGGCAAAACGAAAAATTTGACATAGTGGGTAGGACGTCAACCGTCTACACAATAAAAGAAACCCCTGAAAGGGAGAGTAGGGGCATCGAAGGAACGACTAGGTCATTGCCATAGGCGATGCAAATTAGCAGGGTCAGAATTTTCAATTGCCAGCGTGCTCACATAACCTGAAAACAAAAATACCATACGTGTTTGGAAGAGGCACAAGCCGAAAATCAAGTCGATAAACCAGTAGATGGTATGATATAGAAACGGCGGGAACCAGGGTTACCTGTACAAGTGATGAGGAACAAATAGAAATCTTGGAGAAAAAAAAAAATAGATATACCGAAGAATAAGAATGGCATCCATTGTAGCGAATGGTAGGTATAGAAAAATAAAATACAATTGGTTCGTGTATATCTATATACATATCTATCACAGAAAAATAAACACAGTGGGAGTTTCAACTAACCATAACGAGTTCGAAGAGACTTCGCCTTGAACCAGCTCATGCTCTCTGTCGAAGTTCAACACCCTCACACAGCTTCAGAATCTCGAATGCAAAAGGGAGAAACATAGACATAGAACGCAGTGGGTTTGAGTCTGCGGACTTGGGAAACAATCCAACGCGTGTTCTGAGAAGGCGTCGTCTTGGAAACCAACATAAAATTTCATAGAATATACATCATCAAATCTGAAAGACATCGACCATAGAAAGAAAAAAATTTAGATGTGAACTTGGTTACCTTCCCGCTGAAAGCCAGAACCACGCACTGGTAAAAATCCTCCCGAGTTGTGGCACTTCGTGGAGTGGAGCGAAATGCAGAGACGCATATGAGAAAGGATAATGAGATGAAATGAAAAACCTGGAAGATAACGGGGCTGAAAAAAATTGTGTTCGGTTGAAACCCTATCTCGTGGCTCGATAACAGCCCGGCTGTCAATTCAACAGAGGAATGGGGTTCTGGGGTTTCCAAAACAAAACCAAAGGCACAGACAAGGACTCATGAAAATCCCTATAGATATCGAAACATTAAACTCCAACGTATGAAATCGTACTTTCAATATCATATGTCAGTCGAACAACTCAGAGTCGGATTTTCACACAATTAAAAACAAATCGACAATCCCAACACATGAACGACCATAGCTGGCACGAATCTCTGCTATACAAAACCCGATTTCATAATCTCCATGTCTTCTTTACACTAAACTCTGATCAGGTCAAAGTACCAGAGTGGGTGAACAAATTCACTCCTCGCGCTACATCGATAGGGACGTAGGTGCAGGGGTTGACAAGCCTACACTTGTCGACCGTATAGAGATCTTTTATATCTCTTACATGTTCCAAGTGAGAAAATGGGTCAGTATTAAATATATTCAAGTGAGAAAATGAGTCAGTATTAAATGTAAATGAGGGAGCCATGTATATACACCATCTCTATACAAGTGGAGTAACCATGGTAAGGGGAATGAAATTAATTCATGCACACCCCCTCACCAATAGCACGACACCCCCCAATCCTTCGAAAAGATCAGGATTATGTAGAGGCCGAAATTTCAATTATGATGTAGTGAAATTGAAAACTTCAATTGAGGTATTGGCGGGACAGAATGACTTAACAAGGGTATTATAAAATTATAAGGGTTGTCTTATATTTTATGGAAGTTTAAATAACAAATTATCATATGAGATAAATCAAAGGTAATCAAATACAATTAAGGGTGCATAAAAAAAATAAAAAAAAAATTGGTTGGAAAAAGGGAGACATGAC